>JAHLJT010004567.1:150356612-150847481 GCA_031308135.1 Acheta domesticus
AAATTTCCTTGAGTTTTCATGTATATACACACCATAGTTAAAATATCTGTTTAAATGCAAGGGTCCGCGACATCGGCTAAATCAATTTTGATGAAAATCCTGGTTGCGGTTAGTCGCTAACGCTTGTTACGGTTACCCGCTAAGACTCACAAAACGTGGATTCTAACTGTACAACGCGTTAGGGGAAGTAATTTAATATGAAGTGAGACAAGAATTATCCTAATTATGGTGTCAGGAACCTACGACTTTTTCTGCCAAAATAAATCCTAATTTTTGCACCGTCACATAGTTTTCTCTATTTTACGTATATAACATGCTATAAATAAATACTGAATAAATAGTGTTGGACAACCATTAATTATGCGTGTATATACGAAGGAAAAATGCAATTGAGTGAGCATCACCATTTGGCTTCACATAATCTATTATACTTCATATTTCTAGTATACTTCCCAAACATTCATGTGTTTAAGGGGGTTCTGGATCTCTTATTGTGTGTGCCTTTAAAGTGATGTTTCATCTTTTATACAGGGAAATAAAATATTTATTCCATATCCAGCTTTCAAAAGGTAATAATTTTTCATACTAATTATATTCTAAGAGGCTAGCCCAACACTTTATGCGAAGACATTAAACAAGAACACGTTCTTACACTTCTCTCCTTTCTTGAATATGTGAAACCGCCTCACAAACCAAGTTTATGAACCATCGTAAGCATCGTACGAACAGTAGGACCGTGACAGTATTCTCAAAATGGTTCTTCAAGCCTTTCATAATCAGTAATGTGCTTGGCACAGTGAATTTATCCCTCCAAGTACGTAATTCTGTCTCGTGTAGTTCAGTTATGCATATGCTACAAACGACCCAGCCAACGGAAAAGCTACGCAGGCTTCGACTTCAAATCACAATGCCCAGAAGTTTACTAGCAACTAAAAATGCTCTACAAAACGACCGAGAAACAGCACGAATTCCACTGATTACTTTCCACTCTCAGTTTCCAATACGCCGCGCCGGCGGAAGATAAATCCGTACAGTGCCTGCACGCGCGGTCAGTAAACCGAACGGAAGCACTAGTTCGGGTGGAAGCGAGGGAGCGGAAAAGGGGGCAGCGGTAGGGGCGGAGGCGTAGGGAGATGGTGAGTGGAAGAGGGCGAGGTGCAGAGATCGGGCGATGGCTCCAAGGCTTCAGGGTCGGAGAGACTGAGGGTGAGGAGGGAAAGGAAAGGGAGAGTAGATGAGAAGTGAGTAGGTTTCTGAGTGTAATTAGTATGGTGGAAGATGGGAAGATGAAAGAGAGGGATAGTGGAAGATAGGGAGGAAGATGGAGAGTCAGGGGATGAGTGGGAAGGGGTGAGTTTGAGAGGAAATGGGAGTAGGGTGAAGGGAAGAGGAGGAAAGGACAGGAGCAAGGGTGAAAGAGATGGGGAGAAAGGTATGAGAAGTAGATATATGAGTGGTGATGGGCAAGGAAGGAGGTGGTGGGAGAAGATGAAGATGAAATAGAAGGCGAAGATGCGCATGAGAGACGTTGAGAAGCACGGAGGCGGGAGGAGAGACCTGGGAAAGGTGGAGGGAGGTGTGTGGCGTGGGGATGGGACTAGGGTAAGAGGGCGAGGGAAAAAAGGCGTGAAGTGGACGGGAGAAAGGTAAGTGGTGGGAGAAGGGAGAGAGGCTCGCGGGAGAGATCGGGTGGCACGCAAGCGGGGGGGGCGAAAGAGAGTGGGGTGAGGTGGAGGGGAGATGTGTGGGTGAGGGGGTGGGAGGGCGCGAGGGGGCGTGTGCCATAAAGGCCGAAGCCCTCGCGTGCAGATGCACCTGCGCTCACTTCCTTCGACGTCGTAATCCCGCTCACATCGCACATCGATTTCTCGGCGCCCTCGCAGCGGCTCGCTAAAGGCGAGCCTCGCACCGCTGGATTCGAAACGGCACGAGACAGCACGTACACGCAGCAGCTTTGTGACTGCACTTCCATCGCGGACTTCGTTTACTGGCTGTTCCCAGAGAGGTGCCCAGAACAGACGACGGGACGGCCTCTTTTGAAGCGGAAGAGCTGGAGACGTGGTGAGCAAATTATAAAATAAAGGAGATTTAAATACAAATAAGAAATCTGTAAATAGAAAGAAGCAAGTTTTCAAAATTCCTCGTAAGTATATGACCGCTAATTTGTCTTTTGATTGATTAAATTATTTTTATTCGCTAGTATTGAATTAACAGTTCAACGGGACAAGCTCGAAGTTTTTGACTGGTCTCCTGATATGTGTGGTAGTGCATGTCTGTAAGAGTAAGCGCGCGCGCATCACAGCTACCCACTAGAAGCTGGTGTCGAAACCGCTATCATTGGGATTCGAACCCTAGATCCTGCAGTCATGGATACAGCAGAGGCAACTGCAATGTTACCTATGAGCCATCCCAGCCGGTGCAGTGAGGCAGCGGAGAAGGGAGAGGGAAACAGCGGGGAAGGGGATATGGGGCAACCGAGTAGCGGGGCATGGGGATTAGGCAATCGGCAGGGCGAGTGTGGGTAGCGGGGTGGTGGGAAAAACGTGCAACGGAGCAAGGTGTGTTAGCAGCTGTGCGGGGGCAGCGGGAATGCGGGGAATAGGGACAATGGTTAAGCGGAGCAGCGGTTAAGCAAGGAAGGGAGTGGTAGTAGGGCAGCGGTTGTAGACATTGTGGAAGAGGTGCGGGTTGCCGGGTGGCGGGAAAGCAGGAAAGGGAGAGTAGGGGGTGCAAACAAGGGGGCAGCGGAATTGCGGTCCAGGGGATAAATGGTGAAGTGGATCAGCGGAGAAGCGTGGAAGGGGGAGAGAGCAACTGGAACAAGAACTGAGTAGTGGGGTAGGAGTATGTGGGAATCGGAGCAACGGGGAGCGGGGAAGGGAGCAGGGGGTGTGAACTGGGGGCGGAGGAACAATGGTAAACAGAGTAGTGGAGAAACAGGAAGGGGAGGACGTGGAAAGGGGGCTGTGGCGCAGATGAGTAGTGAGGCAGGTGGATGTAGCCAGCGAAGCAGCGGGGTGGTGGGGAAGCAAAGAAGGGAGCATGGGATGAGCAGCGGGGCAGATGAATAATGGTAAAGCGGAAGCGTGAACGGGCAGCGGAGCTAGGGAAGCGAGGAAAGCTGTGTGAGCGAGGAGGCAGCGGGGAAGCAGATGGGAGGCGGGGGGGAAGAGGTAAGAGAAAGGGGAGAAGCGCATGGAGAAGTCGAGAGGCACGGTGGCGGAGGAGGAGACTGGAGGAAGATGGAAGGTGGTGTCGAGGGAACTATCTGCTATCTCCCCGCTTCCTCGCCACGTAGATTTCTCACTATAACTTGCGGTCCACAAAGGAATGAAATGATCTTTATATGCTAGTCTTTGCAAATAGTTCTCGTCTGAATTGCCGGTGTTTCTGAAATACACATTGTTGCAAGGAAGTACCAGGGCAGCGGGGAAGTGGGGGAAACGGCAGCGGGGCGGGCGCAGCGAGGCCGTGGGGGCGGGTCATCCGTCTCAGCGCCGCGGGGCTGCGGTGCGGCGCGCAGATGCCTTTCGACACGTGTTCCCAATTACGCTCCGCGCCGCCGGATCATCCGTTACGTTCCACTCGGCCCGGGACGGCGCGGCGCGGCGCGGCGAGAGGCGGCGGTGGCTGCGGGCGAGAAACGGAAACCCCGCGCGGAGCACAGCTCGGAAGAGGAAGCGGCGAAGGGGAGAGGAGACAGCGCGGTGGAATGAAGATCCTTTCACATAGAGGCTCACTAGCATTGCGGTCCGCAATGGAATGAAATGACTTTATTTGTTACTCTTTTCAAAATAGTTCTTGTCTGAGTGGTAGAAAAGTGCTTTTAAAATACCTAACACTTCTTTACTTTCAGGCTGCCAAAATAATTTTTACTAAATCAACAGATACTGCGATAATTCAGGGAGAACTGTGAACAGATATTGTTTACAATCAGAAGATTAGAATGTGTTTAATGTAAATTCATTATCCTATTTGCTAAAAAAGATGGTGCTTATTAACAAGTAATATTAAAAGGACTATTAAGTTATGCATTCAGTTTTATTAACATACTTCACATTGCTTGATTTTCTGAAATTGTTCTCGTCAAAATTCTACCAAAGTACTTCAAAGAAGACTTTGCCTTCAGGATCCCAAAATAGCCAGTAACAAATTCAACGGTTGTTACTGTAATTCTTGGGAAAACGGTCAGTAAATAATAATGGACTGAACTATGCGAACAAATTTTTTTGAATCGGAAGAATTTACAAAAATACATACGCTACTTTCTAATTGACTGAGGAATCAATTAATTAAATAATCAATGATAATTCTTTGAAGTAAGCAATTATCTTAAACCGATCTTATTGAAAGGTGAATCGTGAAGAATATTGCAACCTAATCATTTCCAGAACACTGATCTAATATTTGATAATGTCATGTATTCTCATTTTGCAAAATTAAATTGGAGGAAATAAGTTTGTATTAAAATAATCTAATGCAACTAATTGTGACTAAATCAATTATAAGTATGAGAGATCTCTAACGACGAAATGTAATTGAATAGTAAAGAGCAAAGGCGAGCAGAATGATTGAGAGCCAAAGGGAAAATGAATTGGAGGCAATGATATAGTACGTCCCTTGCTCGAAGCGGCTGTGACGAATCGAGGGCGAGATGGCAGCTAACGGGAGGCCAGAGGACTGTAGTGGGCGGAGCCGGCCAACAGTGGTGGACCTGCGGCAGGCAGAGCGGCGAGGAAGGGGGAGGGGGAAGGAGGGAAGGGGGAGGGGAGGGAGTGAAAGCGCGGGTGGCCGCCCTCATCTGTTACCGCGGCGCGGCCGCCGCCCACCTCGGCCGCTCCGTCTTCATCAGCGGTGAGATATCTCGATAACGGGCAGCGGCCCGGCGGGCGCGCGGGCGGCGTGGAGAGGGGCGGGGCGATGCGGTGGCGACGGCAGCTGCAGGGCGAGGCACAGCGCTGCGGGGAGAATGAGGATGCAAGGAAAAGAACGGTTCATTCACAGCCCGGCGGATAATGTGCGTATGGTGGGTAGCTATATCCACACGAAAAATTCCTAGTCAGTTTCACCCATTCCGAATTTAGGGCGACAGAAAATATTTTCCATAAACCTCAAATTCCAGACATCAACGAAGTTTCCCGGTGTTACACCGACTCGAAAGGTCCATGCAATCAACATTGTTGCAAGATCGGCTCAACAGTACTGAGATTTTACATGTTTGAAGCGACATGACCGACAAAATCGACTTGCAAAAATTGTTAAATGAGTTTATATCCAAAAATACAAAGCGCACTAATATTTTTGCATTGCAATAATGAACTGCTGAATTACATAAAATAAATGTGATAAAAATTTGATGACAATTCATGATAACGATGACAAATTGAAAAAAAATCTGTTTTGTATTTTTCCTTTCATAAACATTTTCGGCGGGAGATGGAGGAGGAGGGGTGACGCCCACCCGGGTCAACTATCCACTCCAACTTTAACACCAATCGCCGGCCCTGTTGATTGAGTACGTACTATTTCGTTTCCTGGCGTGCCAACTGCTATGGGCATTAGACCCATAGGTGTAGTGCGTGTTTTTATCTCGGCAACTACCCGCGTTCTTCTACGGATAGATGGTGAGACGCGGCGCCGACCTGCTTGCCGGAATGCCGGCTTGCCGGAATTTCCCTATGCAGGTATCTCCAACCAGCGGGTCACCTCCCCAGTTGGGACAACCTCTAGGCTCCCGTCTGGTCCCTTGCACGTGTGGTAGCAACCTCCGCGGATCTATGGTGAGGGAATCGAGGGAAATTTCCCCTCCCATAAATTGGCAGTAACTTTTTTTTACTTTCAAGCAAAGTATTTTCGTTAAATAATTAAAACGAATAAAATTGTATCGCATCATGAGTTGCGTTTAGCCTGCGTCATTCTACACAATTTGTAATATGATACATTCTACCAAAACGTTTGGAATAAACAAATTTCCTCTCCCAAAATTTGCCTCTGGATCCGCCCCTGGTGGTAGTGTAGTGTTTGTAAGTCAGGGGTGAGGGTATGACAAGGAAGAGGAAGGAAGATCACGCACGGACCGTGGCCCATTTGTTAGGGTACTGGTCGGTGAGTGGTAATGAGTGGCGCTGTGTGGCGGTGAAACTTGGTGAGTAGCGGTTAGTAGTGGTGTGTGCCAGTATTTGCCGATGAGTTCCAAAGAATACCGATGAGTACCAGTGAGTGAGTGGTGATAGCGGCGGGAGGACGCGGAAAGCACGATGAGGCATGGAGTCTTATGGTGAAGTGCGAGGAAAAAGGAACAGGCGCAGGGTGACGCGAGTAGGCGGGGATGATACACAGAGGCGCGGGAAGATGGAATGCTAATGATTGATTGTTAGTGCTTCCGGGCGCGTCAACTAATAAGCCATTATTCCCATAAGTCTAATGCATGTTTTTACTCGGGAGGTCTTCCGCCGCTGGTTTTCTTTCCCCGCTGAATGACGAGATGCCAGCGATGGTCTTCCCTCGTTGAATGATAAGATCCGGCGACGAACTGCCGTCGGCTAGCAAAGTTTTCTCTAAACAGGTATCTCCCACCAGCCGGGACAAGCTCTAAGCTCTCGACCGGTCTCCGGCATGTGTGGTAATGTAGTGCATGTCAATGTAAGTATTTGTAAGGGGAGAGGATAGGACAAGAAAGAGGAAGGAATGGTCGCGCGCGGTCCGTGGCCCGTTTGTTACGGTACTTCTCCGGCTTTCCGCCTGGTGTTGATTGGAGAAAACACGAAAAGATACTGATGAGACCATCCAGCCACTAGAATTCTCCTCCAGACAGTGACTAAATTTGATCTAGCTGACAAGCTAGTGTCGAAAATACTTCCAGCGTCGGGACTCGAACCTAGGACCTCCCGGTCAGAGAGACGGCAGTCATATCAGTTGATGCACTAAGCCACCTCTCCCGGTGAAACGCTGACAAGTTCCCTGTGCAGTGAAACGAGGCGGCGGCGGCGGCACCTGAGTGAGGGGCGGAGACCGAGCGTTGTAAGTGGGCGTGGCATTCATGCTGTGCACGAATGCCACGAGAAGCATGGCACGAGGATGATGGCAGTCGAGAGAGTGGGCGTATCTCAAAGCGTCACAACACAGGAAAGGTAACAGATGCTCGAAATATGAGCAGGGGGTTTGGAACAAAATTACGTGGAAGTGTTCCCCACTTGAGAGCAAAATCTTCACAAAGATATTTCATGCACAAGTATAAAACACCTTGGAAGTAATTATGATATGCATGCAAGAATCGCGTCCTTAAAATCCATTATAGCAGGAAGAAAAAAATCATTAGCATTACTGAGATATTAACCTTTTTGCAAATGGAGTATTATCATCCAGTATGTGAACATTCTGAATAAATATTATTATTAGTGTTCATTACATTAGCCTAATCAAATGTTAAAATCCTTCTGTTTAGGCAGACTAATATGACAAACTGTGGAATTTTGAAATGTTGTAATATCCCTTTTTAAATACTATCTCGCGCACCATAAATACGTATACGGCCCTATAAAGCAGCAATTCAAATTATCTTTATGTCCTCAACATAAAATCTGGCTATCAGTTTGAAAAATATCAGCAGACCTAGATACAACTTACTTCTACAATTTACGAGTTTACACTTCCCGAACACTACGAGCGAATTTCTGCGCTTGCCGCCGCCGCCGCTGACGTCCAGACGAAGCAGTCATAACGAAGTTGCCGAGAGCGACAGAAATTTCATGGCCTTGGCCCGAGTGAGATTACTGCTTCGCGCAATACAAGCGAAGCTTCGAGAAATTGCGCCAACTAGCGGCAGCGGTGGCGGTGCAGTGGCGGAGTCGACGGAGAAGTTGGTCGCTGCATTTGCTTTCTCTCCGCCTTGTCACCGGCGACGCGGCCTCGACACCCAAGGCGGAGAGCAGAGTTACGAAATGGGGCGAGTAGCTGTTTGTCCTGTCCTGTTGAGGGTTCTGGTCTTTGTGCTTGCAGATTCCGCGTTACGTCAACGAACTCGGACTAGTTGAAAACGTCGAGACCAAAGGATCCTGATTGTCTGTTTATGTTAGCGTATCTACACTTGGTGTTCAATTATGCAGGGCCTAAGACTGCGAGTTTGAGGCCCGTGCAATACGTCACGGGTATTTTGACAGTGTTGTAAAGAGGTTTCCGTCCCACTATATCATGTATTTCCCTCTGGACATTCATCTAATTCCTTGTGATTCATCAAACATCATTCATTGCACATGAATCGTTCTTTCAGCCATACAAGAAAAGGTAAATCCAAATTACTTTTGTTACCTGCTTATTGAACAAAAAGGTCTGAACAGTCTTCCATCTCTTAAAATATCCAGTGGTTATAACACAGGCCAACAAAAAAAAAGAGTTAAAAAAACTTTTTAAATATTGATAGCTGATTTTTATAGTTTTTTGGGTGTAAATCCGCATCTGAACTTTATTTCTTTCCATCACCCACACTTTAGTCAGAATTTGATCTTTAAAATATATGGGAAAATATGCTATAAATGCCATTAAAGTGAAAAATAAACGTTCTTCTAAAATACCAACAGAGCTTATAAGCAAACTGATAATTATGTTAGGTGGTCACCATTGTTTAATAGAACTGCTTTTAAAATAGTTTTGGAGGAATCGATAAAGTCTCCATTTTTTTAAAAATTGAATTCCGAACTCATTCACCAGATTGGCAATATTCGAGTAATATACTAAATCTTGTTCTAGTTTGAAAAAAAGGAGCAAATTGCTGATCTCTGAGCTTGTCACGTGGCTCATTTTTATCATAGGGAGATTCATCACTTGACATACTATCCAGATTAAGAGGTGCAATAGCCACTGGTGGTTCAGGTACAGACAGATTCGAACCACGGCCTATTAAAAGAATTGCAGGTGGAAGGTTAGGTACGAAATTACTTTTTTGTTTTTTGATTTGTAACCAGTAACATCAATGCAACAAATATAGCAATTCTCCAAATGATTCCTTGCTCCCTCCATACCATTGAAGTGGCAAATCTAAAGGATGATTTCTCCTTTTTCGACCATTTTTGAAGGTCCTTCTACACAAATATCATATATATTATTAGTGTAAGGCAGTTTCGATTTAGAACTACTACGGATAAATTACGCGACCGATTTCGCTCGGGAAGCATTTTTCTTGAAGCTCTTTTTCGTTGTGTCGGCCCTGGGAATAACTTTTTAATTCTTTTATTATAACAATAAATATTTGAAATAAAATGAGCAGACGGGCAATAAGTGCGATTCGATGGTGATCATTGATTCTCTTCAGAATCGATTCTTGAATCGACGGGAACAGCGGCATGAGAAAGCATGGCCGGCCCGGCCAGAGAGCAGTAGCATTACGCGGCGTGAAGCAAATATGACGTTGCACATTGGGACGAAAACTTATTGTACCGTGGCAGCATGCTTCAATACTTCGTAAATTCAAAGTATGTACGGATGAATTCACTTAGAATTTATGTTTTGTATTACCAGTTTCACATTATATTTAACCATTTACTATTTCATGTTTTAAAACATTGCAGTTGCTGAATATTTTTCAGCAGCTTGCAAAAGCCACGAAAAATCCATTCGAGCGTGGCAATAAGCTTTGAAATTTGTGAATCCAAAATAGGTAGGAAAGGTACGTATTAATACAATTGGAATTTTATGTGTTATGGGTTTTATGTGTTACGTTCGCGCCTAACCAAACCTAACATAACCTAATTTCTTCAGTTGTATTTGTACAACTAAATTTGTTTCAACTACGAAACCAAACTAATGTAAATAATTTATTCAAAGAGTAACTGTGTTTCATTCCTTTTTTATAAAGATAAAAAGTAACTTATTGTATCTATAAATGTGCTTTTTGCACTATTTCCCCCCTTGATTTATTCTGTTGATTATGTGCATTTATTGCAATATTTTTTTTCTAGATTGATTGGTTTTATTGATCTTTATTACATTAACATTTTCAGCTGTTGTCCATGTGAATTGGTTTCATCTACCAAACTTAACTAAAACATGTCTGTGCTGCAATAACGTTATTCAATAGTCTTACTATATAACTGAATTGTTATGATGTGTAATTTGTAGATAGATTGGCATGTATTTGTATACTGATATTGATGAATCATTTTCAGCAAAGTGCTAGGCCACTGACAAATTGTTTGTGTGGGAGTACAGTATAACTATTTTCAGCATTACATTTTTAAAGAAAAGAAAAATAGTAATTTACTTACCATAAGTGTATTTCTTTTAATATTTTCTCTGATCAATACTGAAAATTACTAATAAATTAAAAAATATCACAATGCTGTAACATTGTTGGTGCTAATAATTTGTTAATATACAACTGAATTATTATGGTTGATCATTTGTAGATATATTCTATCTACAATGTAGTATCATTTGTAGAATTTGTATATTGATGTTGATGAATTATTTTTCAGCGACTTGCAAGGTCACTGAGTAATTATTTATGTGTGGCTGTTTGTGGAGCTTTGAAATTTGAAGTTCAAAAGTACGCGTTAATTAATGAATGAAATGATACAAAATTGTGTGTTATGATACAGTATATTATCATTGCTACAGTAACCTTTGACACAAGTTTATTGTTAGGACATAACTGAGTTGATATGATTTGTAATTTGTAGCTACAATGGCATGTAAGAGGCGTCTGACTTTGAAAAGCTAACGTAAAAAAAGGAAGTAAGATCAAAACAACAGAAACAGTCCTCCACGCCAAGTTAATGTTGTCAGAAGATCAGGGGAAGCAGATGTAGCAGTCTACAAATTAGTATACATAGTACAGCCAAACCGTAGTGTGAACAGGAAGGGGTATGATGCACCAAACATATAACATGATGCACCAAACGATAAAGATGTCCAGAAAAGTTTATTTTGAAGAAATGTCTGTATTTTTTGAGTGCTATAACTAGAGACATTTTGCCTCCGAAAAAGCACAAGGCGGGTTTATTAAGCCAAGCAAAATCTGATATTGTTTCTCCTATTGAGGTTCCTGAACTCCTAGGAAAATTAATTACAAAAAATGATGAAAGATCAAAACATTACTTGAGTAATATTGGAAGTTATTTGTACTAATGTCCTAGCATTTGTCTCTGTGCAACAAATCTTTTAACATTTAAAAACCATAGGCCGTACTGTTACGCATTCAAGGGCATATATACCATTCAGTGATACCTGTACATCTCAATAATGTCAATCCTTTAAAGTATGCAAATCTCTCTTTATTCGAGACTCGGACAATTCTTTACAGTTCAGAATAAATCAAGTTAGTAATAACAAATGCGAAGCAGATTTAATATTATTGATGCACAGGCTTCTCAATGTCAATCCGTATACCCAAATGTTTCAACATAAAGTTGATGTGAAACAAATTTGAAACAAACCTGTTCTAATTCTGCTCCTATTTACCATCTCATTTTTTCTGCGGAATACTTTTGATAAAAGACATTACGATCTATCAACAACTGTAGAAATTGCTTCTGTATTTCTAAGTGACGATAGAGGTCCCTCCAACAATATTTCTTTCACAATTCATTCTTAAGTATTTGGTCATCGAATGAAAATAATATCTGCTCTCGACTCGGATACTGAACCCATTTCTTATCCATTACTTTTTGTACGTAGAGAATCATTGCGGAAGCTTTGGATGAGTCTTGATTCTGTCCATACAACTTTGGTTTGTAATGTTGTTACTCAGTTGCAGTACTATTCTTACTGCTTAGCAATAAGAGGTGGTTTTCAGCCCTTTGCCCAGTTCTGGAAGACTATTCCAACAATATGTTGTAGATTCTTACATCAAAATTTTATCAAAAACAAAATAAACAAAATATTTAGCATCCCTTATAACGTTTTAGGTGCAAAATAATTCTGTATGCTGTTGAATTCCATTATATTCTTAAGTGTTCTCCGAAAATAATAAAATACGATGTGTAGAACAGTAATTGTGAATAGTTAAATAATTGAATAATGTTTATTTAATATCTTGCATCTTCATGCATTTTGAGGAATATTAGTTAACATTTCACTTATAATACCAAAATAGGCTCTTGCTTCTCTAGAGGAAATAAACATTTTTCCAGCTTGAAATTGAGTTGTTTCTGTGCCATTTCAGATAATCTCTCTTAATATTAATACCATGCATGCATACATTACAATAAAGAGGGAATGATTTAAACATATTTCAATATCGCGCATGGAACTACAAAATGTATCCCCCCTAAGAACTACATTGTACATTGCAGAGCTAAAAAGTGTATGACCTGCAATTGTCTCAAGTTAGATTTAATTTTATAAAATTAAGAGGAAAATATTGTTTTGGGAATACTATATTTTAGAGGATAGACAGTCCTGAGAGCTTAGACAATGGATGTGTTATTGTATCAATATAAATTTCAATACTTGCGTTGGTTACGTTTTCCACTTTGATGTGCAACGTATCATGTACCGGTAAACTGAAATTGAAGTTTTATAATACATTTATTAATGTTTTAAACTGAATGGATTTAAAAAGTGGTTTCACATGGATTTTATTCATAATTGCATAAGTTACGTTTTAACAATGAATACAATCACTTTAATGTAGTGGACAAATAATAATGATTCACGTTCATTCATTACCATATATGTATGGTATATCGTAACAAATTCTTTACACGTAAAATTTTAATCACTCAAATAAATATAACTCACGTAAAATTTAATCACTCATATATCTAATATATCAAGAAATTGTTTAAAAACCATATGATAAATGTATTTTCATTGAATTACAAAGTCATTTTTTAAATTTTGTAAACCTTTCAATCCTTCATCTGAAAAACATGCTTACTTTTGCAAGTTTCTTTTCTTTACCTGATCGCTTACGGAATGGAGAAAAAGGAAACCGCTCATTTAATGAGCGGGTATACCTCTAGTAACATATTTAATGAGGCACCCAAGATTTGTCCTGATCACCAAATATGCGAAATACACATTTCTAACAGAGTCTGTAATGTTCAGTTAGTGTTTTTAATCACAAATATAACAAAAACTGTCAAGACTGTTCTTAAAACCATGACGAAGACTGAACTTAGCCGTGACTGAACACTAACGGCTAAACTAGTATCTTATCTTGTCAGCAACAATGCAAACACGTGCACCTCCAATAAAACAAACACTGCTTGTGAAACATCTTACCAAAGAGTAAACTACCCTCTTTGTTGTCTGAATACTTTCTCGTTTTAAATTCTTATATCTCATACATACTAGATACTCAGAGCTGCATTTGCCTAGCTATATAGAGAAAATGTTAAAACGTGAAGAAATAGTGGGTGATATGGCATTTTAATGTTATTTTTAGCATCGGTACACGTAAAATGATAATAATTAGATGAACACACACAAAAAGTTTTTTGGTCGTTGGCCTGTGTTATCAAAATCAAAAAACACCTTTATCAGGTGTTTCTCCAGGCCTGTTAGGATTTCCATCGTTCTGTTTGGACGTTCCCGGGAAAAAATGATGGGTGTGAGAGACATATACTTTATTTGAACTAGTATAGCATCTATAGGAATTATTTAGCATCAATCTTCTTTATGCTCTACACATTTATCTAATATAAACTAAATGGTCGCGAGTGAGATTGAGGACGAGGGTAAGAACGACAACGAGGAGGGAAGAGGGCGGAGCCTTGAGCGTGGATATACCAAATGCCAAATAATACCAAAAATGAAGAGGATGTATAGGGCAAGACTGAAGTCCAGGCGAGGACGAGGATAAAGGCGAAGATAAAGGAGAAAACAAGAGTGAGGAAGAGGATAATGGCGAGGAAGAGGGTTTGAGTGAGGGCTAGGGCGAGAACGAGGATGAGGACGTTGATCAGAAACGAGAGGGGCAGGGCGACGGAGAGAGCGAGGACGAGGAAATGGTGAAGGCTACAAGGAGGACGACGAGAACGAGGGGGAGAAGAGAGCAAAGGTGAGAGCCAGAGCAAAGACGAGGACGTCGACGCGACGACGAGGACAAAGGGATGGCGAGGGTGATGACGAGAAGAGAGGACCATGGCAAGGACGCGAGCGCCGGTAAGAGCCCGGGAGAGGACGAGAACAAGAACGAGAACGAGAGAACGAGGGAAGCGGAGGCGGTGAAAGCCATAGCAAAGGCGAGAACTATGGCAAGGGAGGGCAAGGGTGGCGAGGACGACGACGAGAGTGAGGACGAGGGCGAGAGCAAAGGTAGGGCTAGGTCGAGAGCGTGGGCGTGAGCGAAGGCGAGGGCGAAGGCGAGGGCGAGGGCGCGCACATCAGCACGACGGGATGGGAGAAGCGGCGCGGTGGCGCCCTGAGGCTGAGCGCGCGGGCGCTGGCTGGCCGCTGCGCCCAATTACGCGGCGCGAGCCCTCAGCTGAGACAATGCCCACGCGCCGTCTTCCGGGAAGCGCCCGCGGCGCCGCCCCGCCCCCCCTCCACGCGCCGGTCGGGGATACCACGCACAACAGAGACGGCGCATGCAATCCGCATTCCTCCCATACGACGTTAGACGGAATAGTAGACCTAATACCCCCACTCTGCGATTAATGATCTCAATTTATAATAATCATAATAGTAAAAATAATCATAATAATTATATATATATATATATATATATATATATATATATATATATATTGTGAATTGTATACATGATACATAAGAGCTTACTTATTACGGAAATTCTATAAAAGTAAACCGGTCATACCGACCGCAAAACTCGAAATGGAACAATTTTCTTGGTAAAAATGACTTCTATATTTCAGTTGACGTAAAAAATGCTCGATAATGATGATGATGGTGATGACCCTCCATATCCCAATACCTGCCTAGTGCGAAAATGGTATGGTTTAGGAGTATTGTCGATATGAACTGCGTAAGAAAGAAATTTATTTAAAATTTTTTGGATTTTTCTGGGTTTTAGTTTCCATTTTATAAGTCATTCGTGGTATACATCACTATACTTTTTCATTATTGTGTCTTATTGACACAATTTTATAAAAATAAAGTATTTGAGTTTCCTAGTGAACTTTCAGCAACTTTTAAGTAGGCAAAAGTCACCCAACACTCAAAATGCAGGAATTTATTATTGTACATGCACGAATTTTTTCTCACTGCGTGATACGTAAAATAACTAATACCACGCGATGACCCACGAAACCCTTCTGTCAAAAATATGAGGGTTCGATCAGAAAAATTAGGCACATTGGGTCTGCGTAATATCCGCCACTTACGGAATGAGGCAATCAGTGATAAGTAATGGCTTAAATATTTAAGCCATTATAATCACTTAGAGGTTCTATTTCATAGACGCTTCTTACAAATGAAGAATTAGTACCTTTTAAATAATCTAAAGCGTGGCAACATGTCGTTTTCATCAGTATATGAAAAATGAATATTGATAAACTGGTTGAAGCACCTTGTGTTGCCCGAGTAGTCACTCATTTCAATTCTCTATAAGAGAGGAAATGGAATGAATTTTATGAATAGTGTACTCCTGCTTTGCCTTCTTTTGACCACCCTGACTTATACTGCGACACTCCTTCACCGTCCACCTGGCCCTCACCTTCCTGTCGAAAATGTTGAGGCATCAAGTAAAGTATCCACTAAAGCAAAATATCCCTTTCAAATTCTTAGGGCTACAATTTCATTACAATTTAACAATTTCATTAAGATCGATCAAGGAATAACAATTTTGTAAAAAAATAGGCTGAACGGTTTAGGCGCCAGCATTAACCACAGACAGTCAGAGGAACTGTTACGAACAACAGTCACAGACCGATAGTCACAGACCGACAGTCACGGACCGACAGTCACGGACCGACAGTCACAGACCGACAGTCTCAGACAGACGTTTTGTCATCAATTGATTTTCGGTATGAACGTCCCACAAAACACGGATTCTGTCTGCATAACGTGTTAGAGAATGTAATTTACTGCGTGTAGTATACGGTACGACTCAATTAACCAAAGTAATAGAGAATAATTAATTTACTCTATTTTAATAACTTTTCCCACTTACGCACGCCATTGAAACTCACTTAATGACTATCTATAAATATTTACACCAACCTTCACTATTTGCTGTAAATAACGTAATTAATTTACCCTGCTCTGCTCATAGATTTACTTTATGATGAAATATTTATGAGTTTGAGTTTATTACCATCTTGTTTGTGAGCATCTACATTCAACATTCTAGATCTTACCTTGCTGTATGCGGACGTACTGTCTGTACCAACGCGAGATTTCTGGAAATTCTGTTAATTAATATTTTTAATTGATGGCAACTGACTACAAATAATCAGACTTTTTCCAAGAAAATAAATCAAATACTTATATAACAACCTAACATTACAGTGTCAAATGAGCTCATTTTATTAATTCTTTTGTTTTTCTTTTATTTAGCCTTTCTGTATAGGTCAAATTAAAGTTCGTGGGTTACTTATATCTTCGCGCACATTGAAGACTTCTCGGTTGAATTCCGGTTGAAATGTCCACCATCTCTTCTTTCTTTTGTCACCTCATTGTTGTGAGTTCTATTTTCCCGACTACCGTAATATTTCCCAATATCAAATTCTAATAAAATGTCTCCCGTGATTGTATTAGTTTATTCCAGGATTGCCGAATAATTATTCTAATTTATTACGCGTCCGCCGAACTTCCCTATGTTAAACCATGTGTGTGTATCTACTAGCGACTTTCTAATTTTTGAAAAGAGTTGTCCACTGAACGAAACATCTACGATTTTTCCCTATTCTAATTTCGTTCCAGAATATCAGTACATTCCTAATTCCAATTAATAGTTAAAATACTTTTAACATTCTTTAAATTCCTAATATTAGGACTCGCATCGAAATCAATTAAGCCATTTCATAGAGCGTCCCGGGCAGACAAAAACCTAAAAATAATTGATTTGGTGATTTCTAAATAAACATATCCTATTATAAAAAGTTAGTTATTTTGAAATTACAGCCAGACACTCCAGTTTTATTTATGAAGAGAGATGAAAATGATAGGAGGAAAAAATTTGAAAAATCACCGCTTCTTTTCTGTAGTGGTAGCTCCGCGAAGGGATAGAACCTTGACTGGTGAAAGGAGGAAGTCAAATAAGAAACTATTAAGAGAACAGGATAACTCCCTCACACAAACGAGTGACTACTCAGAACGAGATCTCTTAATGAATTAAACTGGATCTCTTAAGAAACACTCGTTCCAAATATAGACTAATCATCGAATAATCCTAGTCGGTCATTACACTTCTACAGCAGCAGGAATACAGTACGCGACGAGTGCCTTCGGAGAACTGTCCGTATCAGTACATTGGCACAAACAAAATAGTTATGAACAGCAGCTTCTGCGCATTCGATTTCTCCACTCTTGTGCTCCCTTCAGACTCGCCGTCTGGCGACGCCCATCCGAATCGCTAGCCGTGGCCGCAACGGGATTTATTTCCGGTGCCGAATGCTACACAGAGGGCCGACGCACAAATGCGTCCACATTGTGTTTAGTCACCTATTCCTCATCATCAGCATCAGCATTATCATTAGTACAGGCATCTGCATCATCGTAATTATCATTGAGTATTCAGATCTTCAACAAACACATTTTTCCTCCAATGCATTCTTCTCAATTCACTCTACTACTCCTCCCCCTGAAAATGAAATATGCATTTTGTCTGTTACTTTTCCTGTCATTCCCTACTAGACCTCTATAGTTACTTTGAATATATTTTCTTTCTGTCTTTAAAACTAGCTATTGCGTTACCAGAAGGCGTAATGTTGTATACATAAAAGAGTTGTATACCCAGCAAGTAGGATTAAGTGTTTTCAAAGTAATACCGTATGTTGATTGTGAGCAAGCTATCAACACTTCCGTGACTACAATGCTAAGACTGAAAAAACTATAGAAATTTTGAGCAGTTCCAAAGATTTACCGTAATTCCCGGTTGTCCCCTTCTTCATTTTTAAGAACTCAGCTAAGTTTGTAGCTAGAGCAAAGGAGAAAACAAGCTTAGATCGAGATATGTTTTATTCTATTCCACACCTGGGGGTGTTCCATTTTAGGCTGTCTTTGGGTTTTTTACTGAGGTGCACCAACCTGGATACGTCCTTCTGTTTTTGCCCTGTACTTGAATCATAAGTGATGAAAGTAGTGGAAGGTACTGACAAACCACCACACATTCTATAATATGCATATCGCTTATTTTACTCCTGTTCAGTCTCGTAAGGGTTCAAAACATTTGAAAGCTGAGAGCTGAAGAACAATATTTCGTGGATTTTGTGCATTGTTGATCAGTATATTTACCTTGCCCAGAAAGATTCAATATTCGGCCCACAGTGCTACAGTCGCTCACCACAGACAGCAGAACCGCTGCGATCACCCCAACTCACACCGTCTGGCCTTCGTCAACGAAGCAGCTCGGCTGACAGGCAGCGTCTGCTACGCGCAACGCCTTCTTCCTATGATACCTTCCCCCTCCCCCCCCAGGAAGAGGCCAACCGCCTTGCAGATATCGTCGGAGTGTCGTCTTCCCCAGAATTCACGGAACTCGAGCTTTCGTAAAATGACAGTTTCTTGGAAAATTTTCAACCTCGATGGTTTCTCAGAAAGCAATCTGGAAGGCAATTAACGTCTGTCATGCCAGTGTCAGGTTAAAGAAAGAGTGCAATAATTGCCACGAATCTGGGAGATTGGTCGTGCAAGCGGAATTACAATAAAGAAGGGCGTTTGGTAATGCTGTAATTGTTTGCACGGATTTCACCAATTCACCGTACGTTCGCCTTCGCTGGTTCTGGGACTGCGGAATAGAGCACTATTTCATAAGAAACTTCAGCGCGTCTTGTAGAGGAACTAATAAAGGCATGAAAAAATAGCAAGATCTCGTTAGACCACTTGTATTCGGAAAACTGTAACTGAAAAAAGCGTTTAATGAACAATATTTTGTTATACACGTTTTAAAATAGTTACAGAATGTATTGGATTCGTATTACGCATATAATTAAATATTTGAGTCGGAGAGTAAAAAATTGAAAGATATTGTTGTTACAATCATGACAGTAATATAATATATAACATGAATAACATAATAATAATAATAATAATATAATTAATAATAAATTATGTTTTAAAAATAATATGTACGCAACTCGATAAACAAAGCGTTATTCTTGGACATTCTAAAAAAATCAAAAGTCAAATTCTACTATTATTGTATCAGTATCAATATTTCAATCTGTATCTCTATCTATAACACTAATAGTTTACGATTATATTTTGAAAGAATACATTTTGACATACGTTGAAATAAAAATTGTACATTACCGCGACATTTAATTATTGTGGTTATTTCAGGGCTGCTGAGTCGTGAACAAGTTGATAATAGGTTCTTCGAGTACCAATACTGACTTTTCGTACTTGAAAAGTTTCGAAAATCCCAATAACTTTACATTATGATTAATTTGGGGGTATTTTCACTCCTAAAATTCATGAATGGACAGTAACTATACATCGAATTTTTAAACTCTTCAACTTTTATTTTACGGGCCTGTAGTTTCACTTCCACAGACAAAAATATGTACCTTGATTTTTAAATATGCTATACTTATAAATTAAGATGAAAATAATTTTTCAAAATAAACGTTTATAATACTACATGCTGTTTCATTGGTACTATTATTTAAATGACAACTTTTTGTGAACTTCAAAGTAATGACAAGGGTAGGGTACATATTATCATTTGTACCGAGTGATACAATTCAACTATTATTATAATTTGCTGAAGTTTAATTAAATTTGAATTGAACACTTACCTACTTGATGCATGGCTGACAAAAAATGCCCATGCGTTCAAAAATAAATAAGTTTTTTTCCAATGTCGTATAAAAGCGTTTAATTTACTGTTTTCTCTTAACTATGTAAGTTAAATAGTTAACTCACAATGAAACTCATTCGGAATATCAGAGGACAGAAATGGTTGATCGAATTTTTTATAGAACCAAACCTAAACGCGTAATCTGGATTGCACATTGAGACAATTAGCAGCGAGAAGAAGCGAATAAATCGCTCGTGACAATATAAATAGCAGAAAGTTCTCTACTTAAGTAGATTTGACCTCGAAACAACATTTAAGTAGGGAAAAATATAAAAATTCTAAAATTGAGTCATTAATATCAGAATAGACATTTTTAGACCCTAAATTTGAAACTACCACTCTTAGACACTATAAATATGGTTCCCGTAACTTCGTAAAGTAGTAGAAAGGAAGTTTATCATTAATTTATAGTGTCGACATTAAGAGATCAAGGAGGCATGGAATTGACTTTCAGTCACAAGTAGTTTTTTGGTATTTAACTTTGTATAAATCTTCATAATTTCTCTTTAAATTGGCGTTTGAATTATGTTGATATCACTCTTACATTTTTTTATTGTTTTTATGTGATGATCTACTTTCATTGGGCTTAGGTTCTGTCTCCAATACTTTTAGATACTGAGACACAATGCAGCACATACTTACTGAACGACTCAGATAAGCAGAAAGTATATTAAAAACCATATTTTGTGAATCTAACAATATAAAAAAGTCTCAAAAGGAAGTAGTTATTGCAAAATATTTATTCTGATGAGGCAAGTTATCGAGCTGGCGTGTTCGGAGGGTTGCATCTTTAAAGCCCATTTCCTGAAAGATGATATTTTTTATCTGAATGGACTTTTCCGCAGCTTACATGTGTAGTAGGAAACTTAAATTTTTAGGTCTGATCTCCTACATTTAATGAAGCAATGTTTTTTTCTGATTACCTTAGTAGTACAATTCTTCAAAACTTTATCTACTAGAAAACGCGGTATAACATTTCATTATGAGAAAATATTTTTATCTACAAAAATTGTACGCCTTTTTCGAAAACTGTTGCTTCAGAGTTATTACGAGTAATATATCTGTAACTTTTAATAATTTCATAATACTAAGTTTAATAGCTTCTGAGAATTAGAATCAAACATTTAACATAGCCAGGATAGGGAATTTTCTGTCCCCTTAAAATAGGCATTTGCCGAAAATTCCAATGTCTATTACTTACCCTCGGCTAAAACGTTAGTAGCGTAAACCGAATTCCGCAGGTGTCTCGTAACGTTCCATCAAACGCTACATTAGCGACGGCGGAGCGTCCAAAGTTTTGACTCGCGCGACCCCGCAGTAATTGGGAAAGCGAAGGAAACACGTTTCGCATCTCCGGCGCAGCGCAGCTAGGAACTTTGCTGCCACACGCGGCGTTTTGCGGCGGAGGAGAAGGGGTGGCAGAGGGCGGCACAAAGCGAAGCGCGGGTGGTGGAAACCGCCGTAAGGGAAGTATTAACCCCTCAGGCGTCCACGACGGCGTGTGCCGTCCTTCACGGGGTCACTTTCTAGCGTGTTCGACGGCATAAGCTGTTCATGCTTTTGAATGCGTTCACAGAGTTCTTCTATATATTTCGTGCAGTGATCACTAGCCAGTAGTTCTTAGCTTCTTGTATTCGGATCTTCAAGTTTTTCACATCAGCTCTTGATTTTTTATGAACGATATTGTTTTTGTTGTTGACGTAGAATTTTCTGTGGTAGTACTTCAATGGCGGAATTGGCAATATAAAATATCCAGATGTAAATTTAGGTGCTAAAACCATAATTTTGTCTGAGTAGTGTACTATAATAACAGTAACAAAAAATAAACAATATTGTTGCAAAAGTTGATATGGAATCCCACCATTTCAAATTGTTCTTTGTTTTGAAGTCCAACGCTCTCGGAAAAATGTGGTTTGTTTATTTTTTAGGTTAATGTGCATACAGAACATTCTTTTCTCTAGATATCCTGATTTTTTGAGACATTTTCCTTTTAGAGTTTAGAATATTATAAAATATTAATCTAAATAAAAACAGAATTGCAACTGGGGCAAATTTAAAAGCCAAACTTCAACTGACTGCTGGTGGAGAAAGTCACGCCTGAAGGGTGAAATTGGATAAAAATTATGATTATAACGAAATCCCTTAATAAATATAATTGCGGTCTAGAAATAAATGAGGTATCCGAATATTTGGGATCTCGCATTACTTCCATAAATAATATAGGAAAAATAAAAGCACGTATAACCTCAGGCAATAGGTGTTTCAGGGCACTAATATATAAATAAAGGTAAATATTCATAGATACATCAATTTACAAGTGTATAATACGGCAATAAGACCCGTAATATTGTATTGTGCCCCGTGTTGGACATTAACGAATAGACTTGAATGTGTGTTGATGCCCTGGGAAAGGAAAATCTTGAGATGTATTTTCCACCCCACATATGAAAATGGATCTGTTGTATCATTATATCTTATATTAAGGTATTGTTGTTAACGTCAATGAAGGGTCATTTTTCCCAGAGTTTTGTGATTAAAATGATGTTCGAAAAGCCGTGTGATGTAAAAGTACATTCAAAATAAAGGAATTTTTGAATTGAAATTTGGAATGAAGTTAACAAAATCATTTACATCAAATAAAGTGTTCAATGCATCAATCAAAACAGTAGGAAAAGGAACATTTTACACTAGCGAAACTTATATGAGCCAAATTCCAACGGAATTGTTCAATTAACAGTAGCTGCACTTCGGCGGGAAATTTCTTGCTGGATTTTGTGGAAAGAACTGTGGTGCTGTGATGCCAGTGGTGGTGCCTGCGGTGGTGATTGTGGTTGTGGTGATGGGAGAAGCGATTAGTAATGTAACTTATCTGCGAGCGAAGTCTCATTGGATACTCATATCCATAAATTCTCAAGAGGCCTATGTAGGGCCACTCTTTTCTTACTAGACAGAAGTTCATTTATAAATTATCCACAATTCAGCTACGTTTTTGTGGATTTCCAAATATATCACTTTCCTTTAACAAGTAATTTGGATAAGTACTTGATATCCTTTCCAATATTTTGATCGCCTTTACTAATGTTTTTATTAACTCGATAAGCAGCTTTTAGAAGAATATTAGGGCAGTTTGCACATTGTGACTTCCATGCGAATGATCTCGTAGTTTTGACAAAGCCAACGAAGACCTTTTATGTAACGAACAAACTCGTAAATTACATCACGCTCGGTTTTTATTACAATTCTAACAGTACTTCTCCGGTCCATTAATATCCATTCGGCATTACACACTAACATGTAAAAAATTAACAAATTTTACACTAATATGCACACATTTTAACTTTCATCATAAAATAAACTTTCCGTATTTTAAGCAGCAAACCGACTCTACTTTGGTCTCATCGTCCGTGTACCTTCACAAACCGTGAGAGACATAATTCTCCTTGCACTACGCAGTCGAGTGAAGTCAGAAGTTCTCACAAAGAATCCAAAAATCAAAGCAGTGCGCCGGTAAAGAATAAGCGGGTCCGAGTCGAGTGGAAAAACCTGAGCGTCGCAAAGCCTGGAGAGAAGCCGTGCAAGCGAGGACGAGGACGCGAGGGCGGGAGCGCCAAGTCGGGAGAGGTCAGAAGGTCGGATGCGGCGCGAGCAGCAAAGTACGGCGGCTGGAAATCATTCGTGACGGCGCATCAGTCGCCGCTTCCAAAAGCGCTGCTCTGGGCCTGAATAAATCACGATTAGAGAAGTCGACTTTCGGGCTTCGCTGTTGCTCCTTACTCTTCGCCTACCCCTGGCGCTTCCTACTTCAAATCTACTTCATTTCCCTTAATCTCTATTCCCTTCTCAGTCTCAGCTTCCGTTACTCCGTAGCATTGCTTTCTTCTTCCCGGTCATCCTAAGATTCCATTCTTCATTGACCTCCGTCAGCCTCCCTCCACCAGCCCCCCTCCGTCAGCCCCCCTCCGTCAGTTTCCCGCCGACAGACCCCTCCGTCAGACCCCATCCACCAGCCTCCATCCGCCAGCCGCCATCCTCAGTGCCCGTCCGACCTCAGTGCCACCGCTTCCCATTGCATCATTTCTCCATCAGCCACCGCCTCTCGTCGCGCCCTGCTTCCACCCGCTCCCGCGCCCGAGCAGTGTCGCGCCTCCATCTCCGTCGCTACCGGTCCCGCGGCAACGCTCGGGCGCTAACTTCGGTGCACTTGCCCGTAATTGTTTCTTGCCCGCCGCACGCTCCTGCCTTCCGCACAGCTTCAACTTCCAACGCTGACTACACCCGTCGCCTGCGACGGAGCTTAAAACGTTTGCGGCGAAGAGGGAGCGGGGAAAAAGCTGCCGCGAACTCCAAGCTAGCAGACGCCGAGGTCGAGAAGGATGATGGCATTTGCGGAGTTGAGGAGGTTTTCAAGATGTGCTGTACATGTCACGGCAGATCTAATTTAGTAACGGGAAGATTTGGAGTTAAATGCGCGTTATTGGATTCGTTAGGAGATTGCAGGATACGAGTAATGGCAATTCAACAACATTACGAAATATAATAGATGAAGATCTCAGATTCGGCGAGTGAACAGGTGGTATTTGGTTACTGTGAGATTATGTGAGCAGTAGATTGCGGGCAGTGTAACTGAGGTGAAGGATGGAAAAGGTTCGGAAATATAAAGCAAGGTGTAGTAAATAGCAAGATTGTATAATTACAAAGTGAGAACAGAAATACATTAATGCGGATAAAAACAGACACCAAGTGATAAGTAATAAAAATAAACAAGTGACATATTTAATAATGATGGTTTGGTAGATGTAGAAGACTGAGGCCTAGAAATTACATAAGATTGGAATACTATTCAACAGAATCAATAGATCGTTTAATAAAATTCGCACAATATGTAGCATTTGTACAATTAAACACAGAGGTGATTCAGTGCAATACCTTGTTTCCTGTGAATATTGGTTATTCATAACTCTTCTCCAAAAGCAGGAGGAAATTCTTACTATATTCAAAAAGACATTGCCAAAGTGTCCCTTTGCTGTTTCCTCTGTTGGATAGTAGGATTTCTCTGATATTCAATTTCTGTACTCATGGCGTACGGATCATCAAGCTCTAAGACACTATATAGGTCTTACTAATAGTGATCTAGTACTAAAATCAATTCAGTTTATTAAATATGTGCTTACAGGCTCTAGGCATTAGACATATCAATGAATTGTAGTAGCTGATTATGTTACACTCGCTTACCTCGCTACTCGCTGTTATAACCTTACATGTTACCTCCATACGGGATATAAACCAGTAATATTGCAATATCAAAAATTTAATTGCCGTAAAATATACTTGCAGGTATGAATTATGCGAATATTTAGAATTTATTTCAGCTATATGTAGCCTTTTTTCTAATATGCACAAAAATACACATCATAAAAGATCACCTGCAGGCTTCTCTTCAGCGTTATTCCCTAATCTTAATATTCGATCATTCTCAATTAGTTTCTTAAATTCTGTGATAAAATCCTTCTACAATTATATTTAATTCTTCTTCCACAGTGTTCATACTTAAAAACCAAAATGTGCAAAGTCGAATACGCATGTGCTTTCGTTCTGTAACGTTACTCACAGGTTCTGGTTTTCTCTGTATTCACTCGTCGTTGTTCAAATTTAATAAGGACCAAAGTAATACTGTGCGTATATTTTTGAAAATCTGTTATTAAACACGAATTACGAACTTATATACGTATTACGAAACACTTCGCTTCGTATGGTCAGAACGGCATCTAATATGAAGCAGCAACTGTCAATTATTGACAGTTCTGCCGCGTGTTTCATATGTTCCAAAACAGTGTTGCCATCCTCGTAAAAGAAAATCATTGAGTCGTAAACCAAAAACTACTGGGGTTTAATCAACGCTACCTACGTAAATCTATTATGTGACGTTGATTTAATTCTCCACCTACTCACTAATATCGTAGCGCTAAAACACGCAAAAACACCTTTTTGGTAATTTCTTAGAATCTTCTGGCCGGATCCGAAAACAAATTATCAGTTCCCCATCAGGAGACCTGGATTCGTCGAATGACAACTCAGATAACTATATTGGTGCATAGGAAGTGGTTCAACCTGTGAGTGATGGATCCGTACATACGCGCACTCGCAGTTAGTCAAATACTATATAGAATTTAGAACAATTAGATAACTTCCGTCCTGGCGTAGTATAAATTGTACAATGCTGAGATGCGATCGAACTGAATGTTACGAGAGGCATTAATAATTCAAGAGACAAATTGATGTGGAGAAATAAATGTTTATTTTAGCAAAAAAGAACTTTTCCCACTTTGCAATATAACCCCCTTGAACATTTATGCACGTGTCCCAGAGGGTTATCAGCTTCTTTTAAACCCGCTGCAAATAACTTTTATCTTGGTGTTTGAACCAATTTTCCACAAATTTTTGACTTCCTCGTTTTCCTGGAACTTCTTCCCAGGTAATGCCTCTTTCAGTGTGCCAAACAAATGGAAATCAGATGGTGCTAAATCGGGGCTTTGAGAGGGATGAGGTAGTGCCTCCCAACCCATTTTGTCGATGGTTTCACGGGTTTATTGGGCAGTGTGAGGACGTGCGTTGTCTTGCTGGAGATTCACACCTCTCCTCCGAGATCCATGACGTCTCGCTCCCATGGCTGGCTTCAACTTGCTATAAAAGCTTATCTGAGTTGTATTGGCTGTTTCTTGTATGATGTTCTTTGAGATAATCACAAAAATTCACCTACAGCGTCCCGAAACATCGCCAATAGGATTTTTCCAGCTGATGCGGCTAGAACGATGTTTGCCAATCACTGAGTCTCGACCACATTTGAACTGTTGTACCCACTTGTAAAATTTCCTACGGTTTGTTCAACTTTCATTATACACTTTCGTCATTCTAAATTATATTTTAGCTGGTTTTGCACCTTCAACAAGTACAGAAAGAATCACAGAACGTTGTTCAAACAATGTGGAATTTTCAAGTTGACTCGCCATTGTTCAACTTAATTTTGAAGTTATGAACACAGCAATGATGATCCTCCAGATGGTCAGGGCTCATCGCAGTGATGCCAACTTGAAGTTCTAAAATTATCAAACTTGTCCTATCAACTGTTTTTTACTCCAGTCCAATTTGTCTCTTTAATCATTGAATGACATTCGTAATTCCGTTTTCGTCTTGGAGCATCTCAAACGCGTTTGTGCTAGAATACATTAGCTGCTCCATCCACTAAAAGTAGAATAAACAATGCATTTAAGATGTTTAATAGAAGCGATTGAGTAATAAACTGTGTCAAATGATCAGTGACGCTTTCAGCATTTATCTCTCATGTGGCTCTAGCCTATACAGATGGCGAAAGCCTGATGGCCTAGTATGGTATTGATCGTTCTCAATAATGAGAGTACCGGAACTAGATTTCTCTGATATAGCCATCTCCGCGCGCTGAGAGGTATTGAGCGTTACAATAAACACAGACGCAAAGAGATCATTGAAATTTAGAAATTTAACATGACAAAATGAACTTGTGCGAATTCCGGTAGGGTCAAATATGTTGTTTTTTTCAATCCCTAATCTTCAGGAACGGCGGTTGAACTCACTTTACTTGCATTTAAGTCGAAATTTTCCCGATGGGAAATTGACAGAAAATAGCTTCCACATCACTTCCGTTTAGAACTAAGCTCCAGCAATAGTGAGCTATTTCTATATGAGGCTATTCCAATGAGTTGGATCCAGGGCATCGTGTTCCGCCCAGAGAATTGCCAGGCCAACTTTTTTTCCCCTTTTACCTACCCATTTTACCTTGATCTTCTCATCTGTGGGCGAAGAGAAATGTTGAAAGTTATAAAGGGTTGGAGAAGAAGGTACCAAAAGTCGTATTACTAATTAGAAAATGCCATGATCGAAATGTGGAGTTTTGGGATAGGATATTGCGTAATGGTTAAGTTTTTTGATATCCGATATCCGTTTCTGCTAAAGGGATCATTGCTGCCATTAATGTTGTCATTAAGGGACAATTCAATATCTACTAGCAGCTCAATATTTCCTGTCATTTAAAATACCGAAATACTGATTTAGGATTCGATAGGTGACACAGAAGCTCAAACAGTTAAGTGCTTTATTAATTCCAAACTCTCTCTGCGCAAGTATTTTAAGAAACTGTTTTTGAAATGAGACCATCGAATTTCTCGGGCTACCTATGACATTGCCGACTAATTCTGCACTATGAGCAGTAATAATATCACGTAAGAACGCCTGAAGTACGTGCCCTAATGAAACTACACACACCCTGAAATTCATTGTTAAAAAATTAAAACGATTTTTAGAGAAGTGAAAACCTGCTCGTATTTGAAAAAACAAAGTTGCCTAAAATACACCCACTGCAATAATGTTGGGAAACCAATTAGCAAAACCCTGCGAACAGCCATTCAACAGAATTACTGTGAAGCGGCTTTGTCCCCCACAAATTGTTCGTGCGAACGAGAATAGAACTCTGTTGCCAGAAGTGGCAGGAGAACGGTCTCTCCGTTACGTCATGTGTCACCCCGTGTGAAAGCAAATTTAGGAGTATTTTCTCAACTCAAAACTTTAACTCGTTGTACCTCAATCAGCGTCAGCCACAGCGTAGACACAAGTTAATGAACGTATCTTCAAGCCGTGTGCTTTGGTCGCAATTCCCTATCGCTCATTAAACACAATTAGTTACGTATCACTTATTTAAGAAAATTTGTTTCGCATTCATTTGCTCTCATAAATATTCTAAGCAACAATATAATAAAAACGTATACGCAACATATAATAATATTAATGAACAAGAAAATATGTTACTAGCAATCTTCATCATTTTCGTTAGTTACACTAACAGAGTAAGTTTTTAATATCATGATCTAATGTGAAAAGAAGATGAAAATTATTGAATATTTACGTATATTACAAAAAACAAAAATATTAAGTTACATAAAGCTTTCCACAACCTATGACGAATAATAATAATAATAATAATAATAATAATAATAATAATAATAATAATAAGTATTCCATGTGGTCAAGGGCCTCCTGCTAGGCAGGGTAGCTTTCATTGAAAATGGTTTCTCAAACAGCCACTTCGAGAAGAGTGAGAATTCTAATTCAAGAATGAAAGCCTTATACAATATCAACTGCGAAAATTGTGCAACTCTTAAAGTAGCACATTAAATTTTAAAATAATTGCAGACGTCATCGTAGTTTGCAGTCGCCACAAATTGTGGTTTCAATTCGGTGCGAGCGACATCTCGATCCTGTACGAAGTCCCTCTGTGCAGTGGCGGTGAGTGGCAGGGCTGGTAAGGATCTAGTTTATTTCGCCGCCGCCGAGCGAGTGGCAAGCGGCGCGCCCGCGAAATGAATAGCGCGACTTTGTCACACGCTCCGTCACTCACGGCGACGCTGACACGCATCAGCTGTGTGGCGCGGAACGTACGACGGACGTAGCGCCGTTGGCGGGGGAAACGGGCACTTGACAGATGACGTTTTAAAGACACTTAAAATGAAACAAGACACGGTCGCGATAGCAAAGAAATACGGCTCTTCGGTGAATGTAAATATCCAGACAGGAATTAACATTTTTACAATATCTTATGAAATGAGATGTATACTCCGATTTAAATGTAGTGTCCTTCAAGGTCACGAGCTAGAAAGAGAGATGGGCACTGTCATCCAATCGGGAGCTTTGCTACGATTTAAATTTTTGAAGTTCCCAATTGGACAGTGTCCCCCTTTCATACCAATTCATTACCATGAAGGAAGACTACATTCAAATCGGAGAATAGAATACATTTCAACAATACAATTTTAAAATGTTTCCTATTCTCCGATTTAAATGTAGAAATTTCAATTGTAAAACAAAAACAGAAACATATTTACAAGTATAAGGACTGTAAACCCAATACAAGGCAACACTTGTATAATTTATATACCTTGTATTAAGAGGCCAATTGCCCGTTACGGGACATTTCATGGCTAAAAATAAAATAAATAGAATTCATTTCAAACGTACGAGAATATTGCGTTATTAAGATGCAATTGGTTGCAAAAATAAGAAGTGAGTTGTACCAAGAGCTATTTAGGATCGTTATTGTGTCGAAAGTGTAAAGTTGTTGTACAAAGGTGGCAAAATTTCTCATCCAAATTGAATAATTACACTCACTAAGCTAGAACATGTGTGAGCTCTCCTGAATTCAAACTCCATCAGACTTAAACAAGGCTCGCGCACGGTAGCAAAAACGATCGTAGATGCTTGCGGCCATATGCCACATTTTGAATAAATGTTCTGTCAGCAGATGTTGTATACAATATCTGTAAAAATCAGTTGAAAGAACATTCGAAAAGTAAAATTTGGCAGGACGGTCAGACTTGTGTCCTTTTTGCAAAGAGATTATACTCAATTTCAACATATTCATTCCCTCACCTTCTCTCTAAACAGTCGCTTTGATTGTTGAAGATACTTACATAATTTATTTTTAAACCTTGTTCGTTAATATGGCAGTATATTCCTATTAGTCCCAATTTTTAGCCAAGCACATACCTAGGGTGGAGGAGGTGCAAGCTATTCCTTCCCAGAACGGATCAGGTGAGTTGAATCCGATGAACCTGTAAAGAAATAAATCAATAAGTTATTGTTCAAATTAATGATTATATTCTTACAAATTAAAAAACAACAAGAACTTTTAGTCGCAGTAACAAGATACTTCTGACTAATTTTTTCTCACAAATTACTTCACAAAATATATTGAAATTTCAACATACTTAAGGAATTGAGAGATGGCTTGAGACTGATTGCAAATATTGACGTCCTCCTCCGCCTTGAAAAATGGTGTCATGATTAAATTATCTGAAACTTTTTACTTCTCTTTCATATTGTGACAATTAACAAAATCTGTTTAAAAATAATCAAATAAATTATCATTTACGCATTGAATTTGTGATTGATAACATTTGTGAATTTCTTACGTTTGTGAAGCATTTAATATAAAGAATCTTCTAAATATAATAAAATTCAATAAATCAGAATAAAATCATATAATGTAATGTATTCTGTATTAAAGTATTTACGATGTGATTTCATAAACTGATTAAATCGTTCACGATTTTGCAATACAGTTACGAATATTTGAATACGTAAGCAAATGTAAGAAGTACTTTAATCAAATTGTGCATTCACCTTCAGGAATTCTTTTGACAAACAACGTACACAACACCTGACCAATAAATTGACCTACTAATTTCACCAGATTCACAAATTTTGTCAGATTTGCAATGTTTCCCCTTTCTGGATTTTTTGATGCCTTCTTGCAAGGAACAAGAGAAGTCTCATAATATATTTAACGTTAAGGCAATCCCATGAAGTCCGCAACTAATGAACAGCCCTGTCCGCAAATTGGCCCCAAAAATAAGGTGTTCGCGCAGAAAAGCAGCTATCATGTTTCACAAGCATCCCTTGAAATTCCCAGAAGTGGAGCAAAAAACGAAACTCCTCCATCCTCAGCGGGCTCTTTTGAATGCCGGCCTCCCAGCGCCGTTCAGCGAATGCGAGGAAGTTTCTGCGCGCGCGGTCCTCGGCACGCAGAGGGCGGAAGAAAAAGGAAAAAGGAATTTATGTGGGGAGCACGGCGACAAGTTGCCGTCATAGAGGGAGGGAACAGGGGCAGGGGGCCGGAGGAAAACGCAGCAGGGAGTCCGGGATGGGGCAAAAGGAAGAAAGGCGTTGTGCTCAAACGGGCGTTGGCTAGTGTTGGCGAGCAAAGGGGTCGGATGGGAAGAGTCGGGGAAGGAAGGGAAGGAGACGGCGGGGACTGTTCGGGAGGGAGTGGAGGAGACGGGGAGGGAGTCTGCAGTCGTCCAGAGGCAACCCGAAGACAGGGTCAGGGGCTTTAGCTGAGGCGGCGATTGGGGCGAGGAAGGCTAGCGCGGAAGTAAGAGTTTGGGAGATACAATGTGTGGTGGTCATGAGGCGGGGCGGAGGCCGGGACGAGGCGAAAAAAGGGCGGGCCGGGGTGAGGAAGAGGCGGGGTGGAGATGAGGGCGCAGACGGGGAGGAGCGAAGGCAGTTTTTGGTGTAAGCGGGCCGGAGGCGGGGCGAGGCGTAGGTGGGGCGAGTCGGAGGCGTGATTGGGCGGGGCGGAGGCAAGGTGGAGGTGGGGCGGAGATGGGGAGGAGTTGGGGCTGAGGCGGGGCGCAGGTGGAGATGAGGCGAGGCGGTGGTGGGGCAGAGGGGGGCGGGGGCGGGGGAGAGGCGGGGCGGGGGAGGGGCGGGGAAGAGGCGGGGCGGAGGCGAGGCAGGGCGGAGGAGGAGCGGAGGAGCGGCGGAGGCGGGGTGGAGACGGGATGGAGGTGAGCGGAGACGGTGTGAAGATGGCGTGGAGGTGGCGCGGAGGTGCGATGACGGCGCAAAGAACGGCGTGGGCGAAAGGGCAGGCGAAGTGAAGGGTGAGACTTGTGCGCGGGCGAGGGTGGAAGCTTGGTGGGTCGAAAACGCACTAGAAGAGAAGAAATGCGTGGATTCCAAACTGGGCATTTGCGAAAGAAGGGACGGGAAGGTACTGAAGAGAGACGCATTTAGGGGTGGCTGCAAACATTCTGGGTCTGCTAAAGTATTGAAGACAGGGATGGTGTCAGAAAGTTGGCAACAAAAAATCTATGTATAAAATTTCTGACGAACTGAGATTCTGTGAAATTACAACTGCAGCTAATGTTTTTGTACACCGAACAGGAATTTAAAGAGAGAATATACGAAATAAAAGGAACAAAAATTGTCTCACATTAAATGGCATCATACAATAAAGGTAATAACGAGTGACGGTGTGAGCTATCGAATAGTAGCGACACACAACAATTTCTTTGGATATTGTTCTCCACAGCACAAATAACATTGTAAGTTGACAATTGGAGATTGTGTCTTCAATAATATTAAACCTTCATTAATCGCATGCTCTATTGATCAATACACCTCTAGTATAATAACTTAATACGACAATTCTTTCACAGTATCTTCTCTTAGTGCAGAGAGTTACGGCAGAAAATTAATCAATTCATCAACGATTTTTTAAGAAATTTCGTCTAATCAAAATACCTCACGACAGTGAAAACGTGTAAATTTCACAATTACAAACTTAAATATAAATCCATGACATTGTTCCTATACTAAAAATAGTGCTAAATAGATAGGAAGGAAAGAGAAAATAATGGGAAAAGATGTTCAAGATTGATAGGTCAATTCCATATTGGGTTTGACTGGAGGCACCAGAGGCTTCAGATGGAGGCGAGAACGAGGATAGGGTGAAGACAAAGAAGGAGATTGCGGGTGAAAAGGGGACAGAGAAGGAAGTGGCAGATGAGGACGGGGCAGAGATGTACGTGGCTAGAGAGGAGGGAATTTTTATTCACCAGTTGTTAGTGTATAGTAAAAAGGTGGGGAAGAGATTCTGGAGCTCAAGAAAAAGTGCAGATCTTTCTTATCCCTCACATAGTTTTTATTGTTTATATACAAAAAATCGAATAAAGTTTAACAGATAAGAAAGTGAGAGAGTGATGAATGGCGGATGAGGAGGGGACAGACGAGGAAAGTGTATAAGGAAGAGGTGGAGGACGGGAGAGAAGTTTCGAGTAAGTAAAAGGCACGTAGAGTATGAGAGATAATGGATAATGCTGCATGAGAAGAGTTGTAGAAAAGGTGTGAGAGAGATAGGTGCTGGGAACGACGGGAACGGAGGAGGAAAAAGAAGAGAGGGAGGAAGAGATGACATGAAGAAGTGACAGAGATTAGCGCGGAGCAAAAGGGTTGGAGATGGGAATGCGAGACGCAACCAGGGCGGGGCAGAAAGACGAAGAAGAGACTGGAGAGTGACAAGTGGGCGGGGACGGGGGGCAGAGGTGCGGAGAGGAGGGGACGGGACAGACGAGGAGAGAGTGTACAGAAGCAGAGAAGTGTCGAGTGAGGAAAGGACAGATGGTGGATGAGAGACAGTGGAGAAGGGTGAATGAGGAGGGGATGGAGAAAAGAGGCGAGAAGGGCAGGTGTAGGGTGCGGCAGGAACGGAGGAAGGAACAGAAAAGGAAGAGAGGAAGACGTAGCGGATGCGGCAGTAACAGAGGGTAACGTGGAGCAACAGGGTCGGAGGATGGGATAGCGAGACGGATGTAGGGACGGACACAGGGCGGGACAGGAAGACAAAGAAGGGTCTGGAGAGGGAGAGTGGGCGGAGTCGGGGGCAGAGGTGCGGAGAAGCGGAGAAGCGGAGAGCGGAAGACAGTCGCGCCGTGGACAAGTCGTGGGTCGCGCGAGTGGCAGCGTGCCAGAGCGTATAAGTGTAACAGGGCCCCAGCGCGAAGGCGGCGACGAGGGCGTGGGCGTGGTTGGGGGGTAGGGTAGGGTAGGTAGTGGGTTGGGGTGGGGAGGGCGCGGCGCTGGACGTCTTCCAAAATAATCGCGCCGCTTCTGCAAACACGCACCCGCCTACAGCTAATGAAACATAAAGTTTTAAATGTTCGGTCCGGGAACCGCCGAATCGTTTCCCGCCTTCGCGCGTTGGCGCGGCGTGGCTGGGCAGGGGGCACGAGACCAGGGCAGGTGGGGTAGCACAAAGCGAGGCGGCACGGGTAGGAGTGGCTGAGAAAACGGGGCCGGAGGTGACTTTTCGGTAGGAGGTGAAGGGGCTGGCGTGAACCGAACGAAGCGTAGACAGGGACGGGAGCAGCAAGAGAGAGGGCGACCTGTAAAGAAGGGGGGATTGGGAAGGACTGGGGCGAAATGCGGAGGGTTGATTGATTGATTGATTATTTGCTTTCCCTGTCACCTGAACTGTTATGGTCATTAGTCCCGGGGATCAGCTAACCGGGTCGGGGGTGGGCGGGTCTAAGCGAACTGGGATGAACGGAGTGGGGATAAACGTAGCAGAGTTGAACGGGTCAGGGTTGAACGGTGTGGGGATATACGGAAAGGGGCTGAACGGGATGGGTTGAACGCAGCGGGGATGGATGGGGCGGGGCTGAACGGAGCGGGCAGGGCTGAACGGGCATGAACGGAGCGGGGAAGGACTGAACGGGGCATGAACGGAGAGGGGAGGGGCTGAACTGATCGGATCTGAGCGGAGCGGAGTAGAACGGATCAATACTGAACGAAACGGGACTGAGCGGAGCGGGGCTGAACAGGATCGAGTTGAACGGGACGGGGCTGAACAGAGAAGGGTGAGGTTGAGTGGAAAGGGCATGAAAGGTACGGGACGCGGAGTGGCAAGGGGCTGGGCGGTGTGGGCGTGGCGGTGGCTGAGGAGAGGTGAGTGGGGCGGGGGGCGGACGCGGCGGTGCTTATCTCTCAAAGGGCCGCTTTGTCTACTCCCAACGACGCCGGCGCGCTCGCAGGTGCCTCCGCGGTGCTTCGGAGCCACGGGCGGCCTTTCACGGCTGCTGCGGAGAGAAGACTATTGCTCTACTAGAGGCGTAATAACACTAAAAAGTGCTGCTAAAGAACAGCGAGAACTACTGCACGAGGTGATTAACAACGGAAGCTGTTTCACATTGCGTCGTATATCGTTGCGAAAATATAAAATAAATCCATTTGAATTGTTGATGAAAAGAAAATTTCGATGCGCCGTGCGGTGCTCTCCGTTCATGAGATAGACCATTGCAGTTTTCTGACTCACAATTATAGCATCTAGGCCGTTTATCGTCTCCCTAAATCTTGGCTAGCTAACTATTAACATTTGGACCGAAATAGATACTAATTCAAATGTTTTAAAACATAAAAATATTTGACTACTTCATTGAAATGTAAAATATTGCAGTGTTTATCTCTTTGCACTCACTTGCATTTTTTTATTAATTTTTTGAGCCGGCCCTGGATTGGTACTCCCAGCACGACTTTATTAGCGAAAATTTTGGTGATTTTACACCGATTGAGTTGGAATATTTTACTGGCCTAATTCATAATAAAAATAGCACGAGTATTTAGTATGATAAGTTAATGATGTATTATAACATTTTTCTGTACTTTTGCATCTTTCTGCATGATTTGCATGTAATTCTGAACTAAATTGTGAAATTGCAATTACAGTTTATTAATCTAACTAAAAACGCATTTCAGTTGGTTATTCATTCCGCTAACAAACTATTTTCGGTCTGTACTAATTATTTTGTAAAAGAACTCTTAAAATCAAACATATAACATGCAATTAACAGTGGTTCTACAAAATATAAAATTTTTACATGGTTTTAAAGGGAATATTTGCCCATGTGAAAACATAAATATGAGTCATTAGTATCATTTCGGAGAAAAAAAATATGGAATTGAAATGGAAATACGAATTGGCACCACATTCAAGCGGGATAAGTTTATGAATTTGGCAGGGTACATATATAACAGTACATAAAAACCTATGTGCTTTTAGGTTACAAACTAAACAGTTTAAAAATACGTACTGATTACAAAACCACGTTCAGATTTTTTATAAAAAAAATTAATAGGGGGTATAAAATCTGTGCTATTCGATATTTTCTAGTATTTATTTTTAAAATTCAATAGTAATATTTAATCTTTAATCTGTTCTCTGTAGCTACTCGTATCCGTACTTACTCGTGTCTAAATAACGGCACAAATATGACACATCACTGTCAAAGCATTCACACAGATAACTCCCCGAGCCGCGATATGGAACCACCAGCAACAAAAACGTATTGCGCTGGGACCCATTCAACAACCAGCGCTTCGCGTTGAAGTATCGCTAACTATGCACACAAGCGCAAAACAACAACGCATTACGAAACCTAAGGGTGAAGCAGTCGCACAATTGTGACAAAAAAAACAGGAGCATGGTCAATATTTCAAATTGAATGAAAAACTCTCGAATTGGACGTGGTAATTGAATTCTAAGTTGATGATAAATCAGATATTAAAATGTCATGATATGTTTATAATATATATAGGGATTCATATTCGATTTTGTTTCTGGAGGTTTCATATCGCGGCTCGGAGACTTATTTGTGAGAATGTTTAGATAATGTACCACATTTGCGTTGTTATTTGCGCACAAATACGTACACCAGTAGCTACAGGGAACAAACATAGACTTCATACTTTTACAGCTGATGCACCAAAAATTCTTCCCCCAACACCCAACACTCCAAAGCAAAATTCCCAAACACAATTTTTTTCTTGAGAGATTTCGTCATTCGGCCAGACCGTGCTGCGTCGCAAACTGCGCAGACAACCGCAACAAAGCAGCGTGCTGCGAGGTCCTAGCGGCGGCGCGGCATTCCACCGCCTCAATCAGCAACCTCCTTTCTCCCCCGCCACCTCACCCTCCGCCGCGAGGCCGTATCAGCCGTTGGCACCGCTGAGCCCCGGGCGGGTAAGGTCGAGCCGCGAGCGCGCCGGGACGCCTTGAAAAATTTACTGCATTATCCGCGGGGCCTTATCTGCGGCCCGGCGCGCGCGCGCGCGCCGCAATGTATACCCGGTCACGTAGCCGTGCTAATGAATGTTTGCTCAACGGGAGGCGGCGCGCGCGGCGCGGTTGTGGAAGCGGTGGGAGGGGGGGCGGTGACTGCGGCAGGTTGTGATGGTGGTGGATAGTGGCGGTGGTTGTGTGTTTTGATGGCGAGGTAGTTGTGACCTGGAAATAGTGTAGATATTCTCAGGATTTGGTGGTCAGATGGTACTCATGTAGTGCTGAAGTGATGGGGTTGCGGTGAAGTGACAGAGAGTTTGACACAACGTGATGTTGAGATTGTTGTGTGGTGATGTGGGTTGAGGTGAGCTAATGGAGGAGTGCGATGAGGGTTGGTGAAAGGGTGGGGGGCAGGATGGTGAGATTGCGGTGAAATGATGAGTCTGCGGTGAGGTGAAAGTGATCTTACGATGAGATGATAGTAAACTTGCAATGAGATGAAAGCTTACAGTGAGGTAATGGTGAACTTGCATTGAGTTGATAGTGAGCTTACAGTGAGGTGATAGTGAGCTTGCAATGTGACAATGAGCTTGCAATGAGGTGATAGTGAAGCCTGCAATGAGGTAATTGTGAGCTATTAGTAGAGTGAGGTCTAGGGAACTAGCAGTGAGTTGATAGTGAGTTTCCAGTGAGAGAATGCTGAGCTTGCAAGCAGTGAGGCGATAGTTGAGTTTGAGAGGTATGTGATGTTCTGCAACATTCGGTGAGGATTGAGACAAGAAGAAGAAACTAACCAAAAATGTTAAAAGGAAACTGGAAAGAAAAACAATAGGAAATGGATGAAAAAGATCAAACGGTGCGTCAGCGACCGACCTACAGCACAAAATCAGTGCGGGGCGAAGGCGGAGAGAGTCTCAATGGCGTAGTAAAGTAAGGGGATGGCAAGGGCGATGCTGCGGGTGCTCTGCGACTTTGAAACTGCAACGCGCTTCAGCGTCGCGGCGGAGGCGGGGGTGGGGGTGGGGGGGCAGGGCGCGATTCATTCAAACGAGCCGCTCTCGCATAATCGCTGCGGCGGAGGCGGCGGTGGCGGGGGGGGGGGCGGTGCCCGAGCCTGAGGCGGGGATCGAGGGCGCGCTGCGGCAACAGCCAGGCTGGGGGCTACGCGCTGCGGCGGAAAGGGGAGGCTCAACAGGAAGCTGAAATTACGTTGGGGTGAAACTCGCTTTGTGTCAAATACCTAAAAACACTATTTCAATAACCTTATAACAACTTACGTGTAATTTAGTTATATGTTCGAAAATTTCTCTCGTATTTGGGCAAAAGGGTATATGTCAGAAAAATTGAGTATTAAGTTAAGTGTATTAATTTTTCTTTTATTTCAAAACTATTTACTTAAATTGTTTGAAAGCAACTTTAAACTAACATAATTCTATTTACCTCTGTATATCTTTGTATCTGAAAATTAATTATTCAACAAAATCTATACTAAATGCATTTCTTTTTGCTCTCCTGTAAAATTATGAAAGAGGACATATATCCTTTTGCCCAAACACGAGCGATTTGTTATATACTATCTTTGGTGCAGCTTTTGATAACTGACAATCTTTTATGTTAATTTAGTTGACTATATTTAATAACTTCATCAGAGATAAGGCTCTCTTCTTGTGTAAATAGTACATCTTCTGAAGGTTTCGAAACGTCGGGGATATGTAAATAAACGAAATAATTGTTTAATATAACTTGACTTCCATTGCTATTTTATAATATTTAATGTAACCTCCAACGGAAACTTCACCAGTTCATACTACTAACAATAATAAAGTCTGTACGAGACTTAATGTACTATAAGGTATTAAGTACGTATTTTATCCATCAGTACAAACTTTCACATTCTGCATGCATGTGGCAACTTTGAAAGGCCATGTCTGAAACAGTTTAATTGAACTTTACAATAAGTGTGCAAACTATTTTTTTATATGGTACTTCATTATCGTGCCCTAGAATCGTCCAAAGGCGTTTCAGTGTCGCTTTATATCTTTCTCCGTTCTATTAAAACAGTTTTCACAATTAGCTCACGCTGTGCTGTACTAAACTGCTCTATGAGTGAACACACAATGAGTAAAAGCAAAATATCCAGACTGATGCAACATTCGAAATGTTAATGCATATCTAAATGATACGCAACAATATCGTTAAGTATGAAACGAAAATATATCACGCCATTCTAAAAGTTTGCGTGCATTTTGAAGGAGAGTACAGAGTACATCATTTGTAGAATTCCTTGCATTCGTGAAGACGGATAAACCAAGAGATTTCTTGTGTCTCCTCAGGTCACTAAGATAGCGTCTATTGACGAACGGGGACATGTAAAAAGTATGAAGCAATGGCGAATATTGAAAGAGGGTCTCGCATTCAGTGGATAGCTTAAGAAATTATTAATATTGTTTATTCTATTGTGTCAATATCAATAAAAATGAACAATAATTACATTCAATTACAGTTAATCATTTGCTCAGTTTGTACTGCAAATATGTATGCAATTTGCAGGCGTATTGGTATTAATGGCTGCATTGTGTCTGGAGAATGCCTTAGAGACGTCGGTCGCACGCGCAGAGCCATTTCATGGACGGGAGGGAGTGGGAACGTATGGCCAGATTGGATGAAGAAAAGCTCTCGTATCCACTACTGGGGGGGGGGAGAGGGCTATAACAGAGACCCTGTGGCAGTTGGTTCTGGGTCCTAATTGTCCGTAAAGGTTAAATTGCTTTATGTACTTAATATGAAATCCTATACCTCTATTAAAAGCGTCAGTTAAAAAGTATCTCTGATGAAAAAAATTTGCAGACAGTAAATAAGATATACGGTAGTTCCATTGTCCAATCTCATTGCAATAACTTCGTTACTTCATAGAATGTTTCTGTCTTGTTGTAGAATTCCTTCAACATAATATTTCAGCGGCATCCGGAGGGAAAATAATATTACTCAGCTTCCCTGAATTCAGATTATTATTTTTCCTTTCCGACAGCAAAATCGGAATAAAATATTGTGTAACATTCAGAAAAAAAGATTAAAAAGAGCGTATGAAAGGGAAAACACTGAAATTGTTTATTCTTCCGTGCAAATGTTAGCATTCCTATCTGTGTGACAAAATTCGCGCAGAGATGCCAATGGTCTTGAAATGCTTTGTTGAGGTCGATGAATGATGAAAGTGAAAAATAATTATTTACAAAAATAGTTATGGTTTCCATTTTAATTTGGTTTTTACGGAGAGAAAAAGGAGTTGAGTAGTTTTTTCATCCTAAATTTACAAATATTTCATGGAGTAGAAAACCAATTGCAATTATAACTTGCTGTTCTTAAAGTGCGCGATCCAAAATTTGAACTACATTTTTGAGGGAGTATTAAAAATACCTACATTGAGACGCACGACATGTCGATTTTAACTCTTACGAAAATGATAGAGCAAGAGACTAGTTGCAATATATTTCGATTTTGTGTGCTATCCGTCTTCAAGCAGCCCATTCTTAGCAGAGAACAATCTACGACTGACTGGCAGCCAATATCAGCTACCTTATCCCCAATTTGCAAACCCTATTTCCTAAGCAGAGATTAAAATGGTGTTTCGAACGGCTTAGTACCTTGTCTCTCCTGCACTGGATGTGTGTGTACAAGAGTCATCACATGAGAATTTATTTCCATATCCCTACCTCTGCGAAGCTCCGAACAAAAAGCGGAACCGTGTGTGCACAAGTGCCCTATTACCCCCTCCTTCTCTTGCTACCCTCCTGCACTGCCCAACGCAGAGGCGATCACTCGCGCCAGCAATCGGTCGCTTGGCAGTACGCGAGGAACTCTCATCCATCTCCAGGAGGGAAGAATTGCAATAAGAAGTGGACGGGGCTCACATCAATGCGCAACGTAGCGCGAACCCGCCTTGTCCTCCACAAATTAGACATTGATCGGGATTAAAACCCAGTCGTAGCATTGAAAAGCAGTCAGACTAACCTCTACATCATGCTGTTGCCCATTAAACTAAGCACAACTAGAGAACCGTTATAGAAAAGAGGAATGAAGCGGTGATGCGATACGTCGATTTTTTGACATTCAAATAGTTAACAACCATTCCCAACATTCGCTAAGGATTTACGAGCCGTTGTACATTTACTTTACCAACGTCTCTTGCCGGCTCAATCCCACCGATTGTCGCAAAAGACAGTTTGTAAAACATGGGGGGTCCGTTCCACTTAGAAGGTGCGCTTCAAGGTTTGAGACAGGACAGAAACCACTTGATGGCACAATGAATTTTGGCCTTGTAAAACGCAGAAGATCATTTATTAATGTATCCTTAATTAGCTCAAAGTTACATATCCCCCTCTTACCTCCCTTCAGAAAAAGCTTCTCTCGTAATAGGGGCAGGGGCAGTGGCAGTGGCAGTTGTAGTGACCGTGACAGTGCCACTGCCAGAGACTAACAATGGCAGTGAAAGTGGCAAGACAGAGGCAGCAACAGTGACAGTAACTGTCAGTGACAGTGTCAGAGGCAGTGGCAGTGGCAGTGACAGTGGCAAAGGCAGTGACAATGGAAGATTCAATGACACTAACAGTTGCAGAAACTGTGACAGTGGCAAGACAGAGGCAGTGACAGTGGAAGAGGCAGTGACACTGACAGGGGCAGAGACTGACGGTGATAGTGGCATTGGCAATGGCAATGGCAATGAGTGTAGCAATGGCAGTGATAATGGCAGCCGACGCGGTAGCGGTGGTGGTGGAGACGGTGGTTGTGGAAGTGGCAGTGGCGGCGTGGGTGGAGGAAGCGGTGCGAGCGGCAGAGCAGGAGCTGTTATCGACCTCCCGTTATCTGCGCCTCATTCCGCCGCTCCGCACTCCGCCGCTCTTCTTCAGTAGCCGCCAAGCGCACAGGGAGATGATCTCGAGGTGATGACGGATAGGTGGTGAGCAGCACCGGGTGCAGAAGGAAGATGAGAGGAGGTTCGCTGGGGCATTAGGGAGCATCTGGCACGGAGAGGTCGTGCCAGATGCTCAACACGTGTCCGCGCACCCGCCCGACCTCCCTTTCTTCTGTCGTTTAAATGAGCTGAGAATTACCTCTAATTTGCGTCCACTTGCATCTGCAGTCTCATTCTTTCTTTCGTTCACCCATTTGCAAGAGAACACTTCCGCGCGTTTACTACTATTTGTTCAAACTTCAATTTTCTTCCAGCGACTTTTCAACTCTAGAATTACTAGTTTTGAATTGATCAGCAGTGTTTACTTTTATGCTATGAATATGAGAGAAATTAAATAAAACACACTGGCATACCATTTCTTATCAGTATCACCTTCCAGTACACGCACGTGTGTCTGTGTGTGTATATTAAAATGCAGAAATGTACAAATGCAATATTTTTTTCTTTACAGTGGATTTTGAAAACGAAATTGAGTGTAACTTACTCATTAATTTAAAAGAGAATCTGAATCAGCAGTTTTTTAGGGTGGGGGTTATAAGTTTGTAAAGACTTCTTACACCTTAAAGAACAAGTAGAGAAAAGTGCAAGAGCCATCATGAGTCAATTATTTGCAGATTTTAATATTTCTTAGTTTGCATTGATCTAAACATAATTTCAAAACTATGTAATATTGGATAACGTATAATTTAATTGTTTGTGTAATACGTTATAATTAAAAGTTTAAATTTCTTTCTATACATTCACATAGTTTTTCAGTGTATTTAAAGTAGGTGCTACTTTTTCACATTATGCTATACACCATTTTTCATACATTTCTCGAAGTGTTATTTTACAGCAATTCATGTAGTGTTGTATTTATTCAAATAATTACCCTTCACATAAATCCATTTATAAGCCCTCTAAAGCTTTTGGGATGAAAATTTCGGAAACATTGGGTAGACCTACGTTTCCGCTTCCTAACAGACGTCGGAAAGAAAAGAGACCGAACTAGCCGTAACTGCTGCTTCCCCTCCTCTACCCGTTATTTCCTCGCTTTTTCCAGTACGCGCTTCGGGGTCGGTCGACTTTCCCTCTCATCATCGCTAGGTTCAGGAACCGCTCTTGTTATCCAGAGGCGCGAATTTAAATAGTTTTAAGGGCATGGATACTGGCCATGTTGGCGATCACAATACGGTATATTCCCATTTTGTATATCTCTTACAGCTTCACATGCTTCATGAGCTTCTACCGTAATCTGAAGAGTTCAACAACTACGTTCAAACTCATAATTTTCTCTTGCAATATTTCAAACTGCTCCCTCAAGTGTTTCAATTTCCCTCTACATCTTTTTTTCCCTGTCTCCTTTCAAGATTGGATGAATTTATCACTTGTTACTTCAAGGATCGATTGCTGAATATGTATTGTACTCAAGGGGAATTGGAATGTTTGTCGGAAACGGAGAGAGAAGAGGAGGAAAGACTAGAAACACACTTCATAACTAATACCTTAATATCTCTTTTCTTCATTTATGAGGAAGTATCACGCAACTTTTTTCAGCTCAAATTACACATTTGGATACTCATTCTTCATATACAGACAATACTGATTCGAAAACCTTGCTTTTCTAGTACTAATATTTAAATAATTGAACAAAATAATTTCCATAAAAGCAAGGAAAAGTTTTCGTTTTCATAACAACAGGTACTTCCGGTGTACAACTGTGGAAGAAAATTATCCTAAAGCGGCGATCATTCTTGGAAGTTTTAGTTTATATCAAATTTGAAACCAAATTAGGTTAGTAAATATCACCCCGATTAGAAAGGTGATGAAGACAGAAGCAACACGTCGCAAGGCAGTTTTCCGATGAATAAAATAAATACCAAGTATGATGATATTAAGTCGTCTTCTGTTTCCTTTTCTTCTTCTTCTTTAATTTATTGATATTAACGTTGAGATACATTGAAATGCAAAAGCACATTCAACTCATTTTCTTTAAAATGACTTAAGAAGATGTTTTATACACCAGAAATTTGCTGCGTAACTATAATAAAAAAATTAAAGACAGTTTTAACATATCGTGTATATAAAGAAAACGAAGAAAAATATTTCACAGACACCTTGTTATGGAAATGCATCTAATTAATTGAGAATAAAATAATTGTTTAAATTAAGCAATACTGATAGTTATAACTTTTGACTTGTACGTATTTTCTAATTCTGTATTTCTTACATACTCCTCCACAACGTCAACGTGCTCGGCCACAACGCATGTCCGGGTTATGAGCCCAGCGTCATCGCGTCTATCGGGGCCGCGTCGCGAATGAAGAGGCGGCGGGCGATGCTCCCATCAGCGCCGGAGGGGAGGGGGAATGGCGCTGGGCGATGGGGCGATCGCCCCTGTGTGCGCGGCGGGGGCGGCGGGCGGAGGGGGCGTGTGCGGAATGCACGACTGGCACCGCTCCAGACACCGCCGCCACCGCACAGGCGGTGGGAGCGACGGGGCGGAGGCGGGGTGACACGACGGAAACAGGGACGGAGATAGGGGATGGAGGCGATGGCGGATGGCTGAAGGCGGGAAATGAAGTGGGGCGGGGGAGAGGACGAGGGAGAAGCGGTTGGAGCGAGGGAGGACGGGACGCGTGGAGATGGGAGAGAGTGGGCGGGGATGAGCAGTGGTGGGCGTGGAGGCGGGATCAATATGGGAGGTAAGAATGGGGTACGAGATCGGAGACGGAGGCGAGGCGGTGACGAAGGGGGAACCTTGTGGCGGGGACATAGTAGCGGGGACACAGTGGTGGGGACACGGTGGCGGAGACACGCTGGTGGAACAAGCTGGCGGGGACACACTGGCGTGAACACACTGGCGTGAACACACTGGCGTGAACACACTGGCGTGAACACACTGGCGTGAACACACTGGCGTGAACACACTCGCGGGGACACACTCGCGGGGACACATTGGCGGGGACATACTGGCGGAGACACACTGGCGGGCACACACTGGCGGGTACACACTGGCGGGGACACACTGGCAGATGCATAAAATGTAGAAGCGAGACGAGCTGAGGGAAGTAGATAATAACGAGGACGGGGACCACGTCGGCTGCGGCTGCGGTGTCAATGGAAGCGACGTGATCAGTTGAGGCGGTTGAGGTCACGATGGGGGCGAGCGCGGTGGTAAGGGACGCGCGGGGGCGCGTATGGCGGTTTGGGGGCGGCGACGGCTGGGGCAGCCGCGCCGCGGTGGCCACCGCTCTCCTGGCGGTGCCCTTGACCTCTTGACCCGGCACTGCGGCTCTCACACCTCCTCCGCCACCGCCGCCGCCGCCACTGTCCCTGCGCGGCCCGGCGCCGCCGCCCGGTCCGCCACAAAGCGCCTGCACAGCGCGGGATCTCAACGCGCGAAGGGAGGGAGTGTTTCGCATAAGAATTTTCAAGGTTCCACGACCGCAATAAAAACGTCAGTATTATGAGGAGCAACAAAAGAAGAAGTCTTAAAGGCCTAGAAGGAATGAGATGCGCGCTTTTTATACTGTCGTTGGCGTCGTCTCCCTAGGCAGTCGGTGAATGAAGAGAATAAACCACGTACAGACCTACCATCTCAGTATCACTCTAATACAGAAATGATAATAAGGATGATGAAAATCATTTTTTTTTGGAAATTTATTGCAGGATTACGGATGTAAAGAGGTTTCTAAGAATGCTTTTTTTAATTAGTTTATTTGTTGTGAATGGAAATATTTTGAAAGGTTGGTGGGCACCATTTTCCCCCACATCTCTTTCCTATAACATATCTCTAGAAACTGAGGTATTTAATGTGGCTAACGTGCTCCGAAAGTTGGGTCAATAGCGAGATAATGCGCTATTTGTTACGGTCTTTTTTCATAATGATCTCATCGCATATAGCAGTAGAACAGGAAAGTAAAAGCAATTTAAAATGTCACTTTTTTCTGAGAGGGAGATATTTCTAGGAAACATATGATTTGAGTTTCCTTGAACTGACGTTTTAAGATTTATTAATAAAGACTGCGACGGCGTTCCTCATAGCAAATTGCTCTGAAAGATAAAAGAAATTCCAAGAAAACTCATCAAGACAATTGCACTTTTTCAGTACAATTGTATGGAATTTAATCCCACTTCCCAGAAATTTCTAATTCGAGAATATTGCTTTCGAACGTTCTTTTTGACATAGAACAAGATGGGAGAAAATGTCTCAGATATTTCCATTCTCTGCCATCAGCCCTGTTAAGCTTATTTACTCTGGTCACACTTTATTTACAATTCTTAATGGTACCAGTGATTGCAGATATTTCGATATCTGATTAACACATTTTCAATACCCACACATAGACTGCCAGACGTTTCTTCTGTTAATCCATCTTATCAATATGATTATTTACACATAGATCTCGAATTATTTTTTGAATTGCAATTCTTTTTCTCTACAAGATTGGCGTCAAAACAATAGGTAACACAGCTATTTCGTAAATGTTCATTGGGCACGACCACACTATTGATGTGCTCGAGCGAGAAGGAGAATTTACAAACACTAAGTTGCCACCACGACTTCCCCTGTGACGTTCTAAAGAGCATGATACGTAGTATGCATTCTGGGTCCCACCTTCCCTTCTTTCTCCCATGTTCCGCTCGCCCTTTCACACACTCCAAAAGTTAAACCCGTCAATCTTCACCCTTTCAAACCGAGTCCTTCAAGCGCACCCTTTCCAAGCTCCTTTACCTCGCTCTCATAAATCATTGGCGCACAACAGACGTGCACCAATCGTGCAAACCGGACCGCCGAAAATCAACAGCCTCAAACCATTGGCCCAAAATCAACTATTCAAAACCAATCGCCCAAAACCAACCGCCCAAAATCAAAACCAACTACCCAAATTCAAGTGCAAAACCACCCAAATTTAATCCTCTAGTGCCCCTTGTTACATACATGTAACAACATTATTGGTCACCTCGTATTTGTCTTTTTGCACTGATTTGCAAATTTTATTTCTTCAATAGACAGAGACATCCTAAAGGAAACAAATAAGTTTTTTTCATTCTTGAATGCCAGATGTCGGTTTAGCCGTGATCGCTAAAGCATTGTACATTCCTGTCCAGGGTGTATAAATGACTTGGGTCGGTTCGAATCTTCATCTAAAACCGTGCTTAGCATCTCTCTTACCCGCCAGCGAGTCTCCACAACCACTAAAATACCCATTCACCTACGATTCCGCGCAAGCACCTGCTACCCTCTCCAAATCAACTCACCTTCAACCTGATTTCCTTTCTCTTTCCTCTGCCTCCTCCCGTTCATTCTTGCCACGTCCCGTATCCTCAGCCCGTATCCTATTTCACCCCAAACCCCCACTACACCGGCGACGTCGCCGCCGCCGCTGCGCGCTAAGTCTCCTCCGGTCGCCCTCGTGGGACACCTCCGTCGCCGCCCCCCCCGCCCCTGGGCGCTCACTGACCTCGTCCTCGCGTCGATCGAAGCGCTGCTGCCCCCCACCCCGCTTTCGATTGCCTGCCTCCCGATCCCAGTGCCCAGCCCCACAAGTGGCATGCCGGTGTTAGAAATAGCTTCGCTCAAGAGACGATGCAACGTTTTAAAATCACGTTATACACTGGAGTCGTGGAATAAATGTTACAATCTTCTCGGCTTGTAGGGGCGTCGAAGATGATCACTTTTCGCCAATGAGCATGAGGTGAAACATTTCTTATAAAAACGTTACACAGGCGACATTTGTCACTGCTTGGTAGGCAACTCAGCCTGCAGTTGGGTTTGGCAGAGCACGTTCTACGCAGTCAAGGAGATTTCCTGCTCGGGCTAAACACGAGCGCATGACGAGCTGCCTATCAATCAAGATGTCGTATACGTAACCTTGTTATATGGAAATACCCTCCACATCTTCACTGGCCAAAGGTTATGATTCAACATCCTTACATGCTCTAAATTTTGGAAAATGAGAGATTTGCCATGTACAAGATCAACAAAATGTATCTCATGCTATGTTTTATCGTTTGCTGGAAGTGATCGATACGTCACGGAAACCTATACATTTATACGTTTATTACATTTATTCTGTCATCACTGTACATCAGTACATCTATATTATAATTCATCCTTACATAAATACATTTATTCTGTGGTATACCAATATTAATTTTAAAGGCCAGATTCCTTTTTCAGGCGAAATACTGAACCAAGAAGGGATTGCTTGTTTGATTGATAGATTCAAGTTTCTGGGCGCGTTAACTACTTAAATCATTAGTCCCGTAAGTGTAGTGCGTGTTTTTTATTGGGAGGTGGCTATCTTTTCCCCGCTGGATGGCGAGATCTGCCGCCGACCTACCTCGACTAGCTGGGTTTTCCCCTTAACCAGGTATCTCCCACCAGCAAGCACCGCCCCAGCCGGGACAAGCTGTACGCTCCGGACCGGTCTCCCGGCATGTGTGGAAGTGTAGTGCATGTTAGTGTAAGTGTGTGTGTAAGAGGAGAGGATAGGACAAGGAAGAGGAAGGAAAGATCGCGCGCGGTCCGTGGCCCATTTGTTAGGGTGCTGCTCCGTCATTCATCTGGTGTTGATCGGAGAACTGAGAAAGGAATACTATAATGCATCATTTCAAGGGTTTTTGTAGAGTACACATGAATTTCGCTGAAACTGTATCACGCATCAATCGTATTCAGTAATTTTTGAAAATTATTAAGTCACGGGTGTGCGACGCACGACACCATCCTACTTCCATAGCTTAGTGGTTAGATAAAAACCCACCGCAAACGTTACATCTATGTCCGATGCGGTCGAAAAAACTGTAACATTCTGACCTGTTTTACCATTATACATTTTGGTTCCAAAGCGGGTAGGGTTTCATGCCATTTATGGCATAAAATGCACTGGAAATTATGCGTTGCCTACACTGATACTTAGTGAACGTAAATCATGTAAGCCAAAGGTAGGAGCCTAACGTTAATTTAAATATCTGCAAACGAAGCGAATAAGTTTGATCCTAATATTATTTTGCGCGATTGAACTCCAAGTCTGCATGTTCTGTCCAAAATACCATGAATTAAATTTTCATCAGTAGAATTGTAAAAAAAAGCTGTATATTAGTGTTCATTCATCTGCAAAGCAAAATTTTCGCCGAGTGTTGACCTGATCCACGTTTTACTCGATTTTACCGATTATTTTCGAAGTAATCCATGATTGAGGATACGGGCGTTACAATGTTACTTACAAATTAATATTGCATTGTTTAAGCAACTTTTTTGTGTATTAAAAAGTAAAGAGGCTATCAAATCATATGTGCTGTAAATGAAACAAAATATGTGACCCAATTCATCCCATCGTCGCATAATGTGTAGAAGTATTTTTGATAGGTACTCCGTGTGTGTTTTATAAATAATAAGAGCATTCAATGGCTTGGTACGCATAATCTACATAATAGACGACAATGAATAAAATTAATAACAGATGTGATAGAATCAAATTAGTGTTTAATGACAACTACCTATTTTCTTTAAAAGCCGTACAAACAATATTTTTCTCACTTGATGTAATTAAAATAGAATGAAGAGAAAATAAGTGGCAAGTCTTTTTTCCTTGCAACATAATGTTACATGCCGTTGGATATTAAATTTATATCCAACCGTCACATACTGCGCGTATTTTTCTGATCAAATTACCAGTACACTCTCCTTTATTATTCCTTTGATCTCCACGAACTGGAACACGACATTCGATATGTATTTAAACGAGCGAACCGCTTCCAGAGAAAAGTCTATCAAACAACGTCATAGAAAGAGTCCGTATTGAATGCAAAAACATTGCCCCCTTTTCACGATATCAACGTTTTACCCGAAAACAAGACCTGACAGCCTTCCCACTGCACTTTCCATCTCGTTCGACGTGTTCCACTCGGGCGATAGTGGCTTGTTTTTACATCTCTTAGATATTCACGCCTGTTCGGGTTGGTGTTTTCTTTTTCAATATGGCGGTGAATTCGATACGTTCCAAACGTGGTAGTCGTTTTCCGCGACTTATCCGACGGCCCTGTTCGTTGGCAACGCTTCAAACCCAGAATATTAGATCGCTTCAGTTCCCGGAAGAACATGCAAAACTTTCTTTCATTTCCGGGGAGCAGCGGGTTTGGCGAGGGTGAGCATGCGGGTGGGGGAGATAGAGGCTGGGGGTGGCCGCGGTAGGAGCCAGGGAGTGAGGTGGGTTGAGGCCGAAACTGGGGCGGAGGCGCGGGCGAAATTCGGGAGTGGGACCAGGAGAGGTGGGAGCGGAGGTGGCGGAAGCAAGGGCAGAGGCAGGAGTGGAGGCAGGCGTAGAAGTATAGGCGCAGACAGGGACCGAGGCAGCGGTGGTGGCAGGGGTAGGGGGTATGGGTGGAGGCTGAGGCAGAGACAGTGGTGGAGGTAGCGGGTGGCCGGTAGAAGGCGGGGAAGGCAAGGGTATGGTGACAGGGGAGGAAGCAGGGGCAGAGGTAGGGGCGGACGGAAGGGCGGAGGCAGGAGTGGAGCGTGGGTGGTGGCGAGGGTGGTGGCAGGGGTGATGGCAGGGGGGAGGAGTGAGAGCAAGGACAAGGGCAGGGGCAAAGGAAGAAAAGGAAGCAGGGAAGGACGCGGGGTGATGGAGAGAGCGGAGTGAGGACAAGGCAATGGCAGGGAAGTGAAGGTGGAAGCAAAGGCAAGGCCAGTGGTGAAGCGGGGTGGAGCGGAGGAGAGGTTGGGAAAGTGATACATTTCCCGGCGGCGACCGTGCCAGCCATGTGCGGCCGCGAGGCGGTGGAAGGAGGGAAAGGGCGAGAAGGCGAGAACACGCGCTGTAGAACTGCAGCGTTCAAGTATTCAGTGTGGTCAGCCCGGGCGTTGAAACATGTAGCACTGCGAGTGGAAGGCCAGGCTGTCCAACCCTCGCCCCTCACCGCTCCACGTTCACCCCCGCGCCACCAACTCTCTGCGGCGTTCGCTGCTGTTCTCCGGATGCGCAGCTCTAACAGCTGCTCACGCCGCCTGGCCCGCAAACCCCAGGCAGAACCTTTATAGACCCCATGCTCTCTCATGCAATTGCTCGGGGCATTTTCCTGCCTGATAAATGAGAGGTTGTGGGCGAGAACATGCTAACCCACATGAAAGTCGTTTTGCACAAACAGCGATTCTACCACCAATAGTAAACAAAACCGAAATTTGATTAAAAACTTTATTTTATATATTACTTAACACCATTCTTTCGAGAAACATCTTGACACCAAATGTATTGATAATTCACAGATTTCTTAGGAAATTGTGATAACTTTTCTCATTTGTAAACTGTGCGTTTGCTGGCAACGCTTCTAATCTGAAACGCATAGTAGGCCCCTCCACGCCCATTGCCCCCGCGACCGCAGATCTCTGCGAACCATTCACGATATACCGCCCTTTTTCTCAGCCTTAGACCAACACTGTCAGACGCCTTTGTACGGGCTCTGCTTTCTACAGGTTGATTTCAAATTGCTTTCGGACCTCTCAAAGTCAACTGGATCTCGATATAAGGTGTGTGTGATATATACGACTTACGAAATAGTAAGAGGTTTCCCGCAAGCGAAGAGAAGTGGCGTGCCCCAAAGTAACAAAATGTTTGATACACACTGCCTGGGACCTCCAAAGTGATTATCTGGACGAAACTGGGAAGGTGAAGCGCCAAACGTTGACTACGCCACTCACCTATTTTCAATTCATTCCGCAATATTGTGCGCTTGGTATCTGATGTGTTACATATTGTACCTTATGCATACTGCAGCAACAAATTTTCGGCGAATTAATATGGACAATGCATTCTATCGTAAAAAAGTTTTTAATAAACCACTAGCTTTTCGAATTTCCTTTCTCTACGACTGCTCCAGAATGTATACATTTCTGCACGTTATCGGATGCAGTAATGATGCCGATTCCACAAGCCGTGCGAGAATATTATTCTCACACGGCTGTCGACCAATCACATTCGTCTTAGTTCATTACACCACGACAGAGGGTTCTCGCAGTCGCCGAAAGAAGCGCTGCGTGCTCTGCCGCGGCTGGTCGCAACTGTCGTTAGACAGGTGAGCCACGAAACAGTATGCGAGTTGGTGTTGAGGTTAAGGCGCCTATTGGATATTTTCAAAATATCAATTTTAAAGTCGTAGAGAAAGTATAGTCTTCTACTCGCGTAGAATGGCTATTATTCTACGCTCGTTGAAGAATATACTATTATAATTTCCAAACAACGGCTATTCCCAATTTACATTTCATAGAAATAGCTTCATGATAGATTGCAGAATCTCCACTCCGCAGACTCGCAAGCATCTACAAGAGCCAGTCTTGACATTAGAGGTGAGCATCGTCCTTCTCGTCTGACTCTGAACGTAATGTTTACGCACGTGTCTTCTTGGGGCTACACCACGGTTAACCGATGTCACGCGATGTTAGCTGTATATGCGCGTGATGCAATTTTGCTCAAATATTACCATCTGCCACTGATACTCAGCGCGTGGCATCATCTCGTTCAACATTACAGGGAATAAGTCCAGCGGCAGTTTATTGTTGTGGTGGAGGTGCACATTGATTTTTTTTCTGTGTGGTGCAATGAAAGAAGTCGTTTCCGTCCAGGACTATTAGGTTCTATAATACCGCTCTCTCCCATCTCAGTTCTGTGGGCTACATTATGTACTCACAGTGACGCTCGCCTCCATTGTTTAACACTTTCTATTTATCTTGGGTTTTGTGTTTCTCTTTAGTAAACAGGTTATTCTCAACATTTCCACAGCTGCACCATACATGTTACATTTTCAAATATTAGTTCAGTTTAAAATTATAACTCTATTAGTTTAAAATAAAATATCAGTGTCTTTTAACCAACTATAATATCAGTATTTGAGAGTATATTCGAAATATATCATGTCCATTTACTAACCACACGTATTTTTTACGAAAACTATTATACTTAAATTATTTTTGAAGGTAATATGTACTACGTAACTGTAGAGGCACATATTTAAATATTTCTAAAACTAGCTTCTGGCAGAATATTCTGTCTACATACACTTACTTCAAGCCGTTTCGTTCCTTTCAATGTCTAGGAACATTAGTATATTATTGAATGCTGTATTTTTAGCACCATGCAAAAAGTGTTTTCAATCATCATATACCATGTCCTTAAAAGCCAAATCAATCCACTACCACCGCCGGCACTTTTACATTCCCAACTGCCAATCTTTTTGCTGCAGTCCTTTGTCGCGCCTTCTGCGTCACCACCCTCTTTCAGCCTCTCTTTCCATTTCCGTAAAACGCCCCCGCCTCGTTCCCGCCCCCACCGTTCCGCCTCTTCGCTCGCCGCCGCCTCCGCTCCGCCACCATCACAGACTCCGCCACGAACCTCAAGACCGCCTCCGCCGTTGGAACCACCCCCTCCGCCTCTGTGCCAGTCATCCCACAGATCCCACCATCATCTCCGCGAACGCCACCGCCATCAGACTCACCCCTCCCGCCACCATTTCCGCCTCCGCCGCAGACTCCGCCACCACCTCACCTACCGACTCCGCCGTTCGAGCCATCCCCACCGCCTCCGTCCCCATCTCCACCACAGACTCCCGCCATCACCTCCGCGACCGCCACCTCCGTCAGACTCACCCCTCCCGACGCCGTCCCGCCTCCACCGCAGATTCCACCAATTCTGCGACCGCCAGCGCCGACGGAACCACCCCCCTCCGTTTCCGTCCCCGCCTCCCGTCACAGACTCCGCCACCAACTCGGCGACTGCCATTACCACCGACCCCACACCGCCAGCACCTGGCGCTCCCCGCGCCATCTCCCGGGCGGCGCTTGGGCCACGCCCTCCGCCACGCCCCCTCCCCCTGCGGCCACGCGAGGGGCTCGTTGCAGCGGCGGCGCTGACCTCGCGCCCCGACCTACGCGCCCGGCAACAGCCCCAGCCCGCAGATTGGGCACCCGATACAGAAACCGCGTATTAGCGGCCGTGTGGAGCAGGGCAACCGCCTGATAGTGTACGTGGTTGTGAGGCCATGGCAGAGGACTTCTGGACGTCCTCATGTTTGAGTTCTACACCAATAAGTTATTGTTTCGGAGACGACCATTGGCTAGATGACAACTCTATATATCCGTCTCTTCTCTTGGGTTCTTTCCGTGATATCCTTCGATTCCAGGCGGATTGTGTCTCGGTCTCCAGTAATCTCGGTCTCCAGTAATCTCGGTCTCCAGTAATCTCGGTCTCCAGTAATCTCGGTCTCCAGTAATCTCGGTCTCCAGTAATCTCGGTCTCCAGTAATCTCGGTCTCCAGTGATCTCGGTCTCCAGTAATCTCGGTCTCCAGTAATCTCAGTCTCCAGTAATCTCAGTCTCAATTAATCAATGAGTTAGGGATACTGGCCGACCCATTGGATTAATTGTTGGTGATACGCGAGACATGAAAAAAGAAGAGGCATAGGCGTTTCCACGTGAAGCGTAACTATGTATTGATTGTGTTCTAAAAGAGACTAAAACATGTTGTAACGAGTTATGATGTATCAAGTTGATCAGAATATTAAAGATTATCATCAGTCAAATATCCACTTTTAATTGAAAAATAGTAAGAACGTTCATCATGGAACTTCAACATTTGATTAGCATTTATGTCCAGAAATAGCTCAATACAATTGAAGATAGATTAAATGTTAACAATAATGCTCAAAGAAACCGCATCGCCTAAAGAAAGTAGGCATTTTATATTTTCCTTATCCAATATGCTTTCTAAAATTGATATATATTAAATTGTATTGTATTGAATTATATTAAATCATATATATGTATATAATATATGATAAAAATTGATGATATATTTTATGTGAATTATATGATGTTTCTGACACAATTACCTTCACAACTCACTCTATTTTTGCAAATCAAGTGGTGTATTTTCAGGATTATGATGCAGATTACAACTTGTGAACGAGGTGATGCGGTTTTTTAGCACTATTTTATATCCAAAAGCGTGGAAAAATAATGTTTTAGTAAAGAAATTAATATTTTAATACAACAGTTGTACTTTTTTGTAATTCGTTTCAAATGAATGGATTCTTTCAGTTGTTAATGAATTTTATCATTTAATTTTATTGAAGTCGCTTCATAAACAGTACATTTGAATGGTCTCGTGACTTTTACATTGAATTTTGCAAGAACTTCTATATATCATCCTTACTTAGAATTTGTTCAAACCTTTCCATAGAGTTAATTAAAGCCCCCAAAGAATGGAATATAGGGACAAGCGATAGCTTAATAGCTATCTACAAATAGCCCACTTAGGTTATTTTCAATCGAACAAACGTAACGAACAGAATATTATTATAATATCATTGGAATTACGGGCACGCAAAATCATCAAAGTCAACATCACACACGCTACTCCATTATCACGCCTCTCATTCACACCCTTGTCCTTAATTCCGAATTGATCTCGTGCTCAGTAACTATTAGCCCCGACTACGCATATACTACACAGCGATACGCATCTTCTTTCCCTTCCTAGGCACGCAGCAAACGACTTGACGGCCGGGTCGCGCACCTGGTGAGAATCTCGGGATGAGGGCGAGAGTGAGCGAGGGTGATGGAGTAGGCAGGGCCATCGATCGGAGGCAGCGGCCTCGATTCGCGCCGTCAATAGCAGGCTAATTGCGTCGTGGCGCGCTCCGATGCAGCGGAGATAGCGACAGCGCGCAACCCTCGCCGAACGCCCTCGCTGCCTCTCGTTTCCGCCCCGGCGGCACTCCCTCTCTGCTGCTGCGCACGCCCACTGCAACGCTTCGTACATTCTTCCTATGTTTATTTACTTTTCGTGAACAATTAACGGATGATGTTCCTCACCTGTCTTTAATTGGAATAGCAACGTGGATATTGGTAATGAATGTAGACAGTGAATTGGTCGTAATTCAACCGTGTTATAAGAAATATTGTAAAATGGTTTAAATATATGAATATTGTAACATGCTAAAATACTGACGTACATTATAATAAATATTTTTAAAAGAAAATCTACAAGACATTGATAATAAGTATTACAAAAATAAGAAATTGAACTGAAATGTTACTGCATAGAAAATTGGTAATAGCAACGGATGTTATACCATCCCTTTCCTGACCGTGATCAGAGTCCAGAACAACACATTGGTAAGAGTGTTTTCCTATTTACATCAATGTTGATGAGTTAAACTACAATAATAATTGCAACTCGGAAATATTATTACTAATGCGGAAGATCGACGATAGTTCCCTCACTTTTAGGTAGTAGCAACAAGAACAACGGTTCTCTGGCAACTAAATTGGCAGGTTCTTGCGATAATCCACTGTTAGACTCGTAATACAGATTTAGGTAGCTAAACGGAGTTTTAAAAATCTATATTAATATTATGAATTTTTAAACAAACAATTGAAATAAACGGTGAGCACCGCTCTCACTAGTTGATCACCGGTGGATCAAGGGCGGGTATCACTATGTTAAAAGTCATGCACCTATGCGGTGCCTTTCATTCACAACTGTCTTTCCTTCTTCTTCCATTTATCTAAAGTTTTGTTTGTGTGGCATTGTTTCTTTAATAAACGTGAATTCGTATCCAAACTTTTAAAATTGACAAAATACTAGTATTCATCAGATTCATTTCTGTCCGCTGCCATTTAATCATGTTGCAAACATTCAATCTCCCTTGCGTCCTTCTATTTCTGCCTTTGCACACAGTTTAATTTCTTTCCCTCTGCTCTCTTCTATCGTCTTCTACCGCAACGCCTCCATCACCATTTGCTATGGAGATGCATATAAACTCTGAAGAATCTGTCTCTATTTTTCCCTCCCCGCGTTCTCGTCTTGCCTCGTTCCATTCGCCCGCCCTTAGCTTAGCTTCCGCTCGCAGATATGAGGTGTGCTTGCTTCTCGCCTTCCGTTCTCCGCCCGAGGAACAAGTATTTCTATACCCAGATGAAAAGACCCTTGACGTAGCAAACTACAGTGGCAGGATAACAACATGATGGTCCTTGAGATATGCCACAGTAGAGGTCGGCCGGATAACCCTCTTCGGAAGAATGGGGTTTTCTTTTCTGTCATTTCAATATTCGAATGATAAAGTACTGTTTTCTCTCGGCAATAAAGTTCTACATGTACAGAGAATCTTTATCCGACATATCTCAAGAATGTGAGGATATCTCCAAGAGTGGGAGATTATGTGTGGTGTATTGAATGAAATTAAACCAGTTTTAAATTGCTGTGTTTTCAAATCTTTTGGGATATTCTTCAGATTCAATAAATCTAACATAAACTCAAATTAAGCCGCAAGGGAACAAACGCGGTAAGCATTATTCGCAATTTATCTCTTGTAAGTAATAAAACTCGTTCTCATTAACCAGTAAATTTGTATTTTAAATCAATTGTCTTAAACGATGCCCGAATTTAATTGTAATATAAATAAATATAATTTCAAAGAATTTAGGACAATCAGATAATGAAAGCAAAATAGCTTTCAAAATGTACTCGTAATTTAAAATTGAGTTATTGGAATAAACAACATTAGCATACAAATTTTGATAGTTCTTAATTCCAAGTAAAAATTATTTATGTAATAAATTTTTGAGTGTTTCTCCTGCCCTGATTAAACAATACATTCACAGTTTCAAACTGTTTTCTCCTTTGATACGGTTGAGAAAGGAACGTAAAACAAAAATTGTTTTCTGATCTTAGCAAGACATGTGAATATTGTACGGTTTTCTTCCGCAGCCGTGTGCCAGTGTTGTTGAATGTTTTGTGTTAAGGGAATCATTAGTTTTCTAGCATTTTCTTTCTTTTAATTACATGAGGATATAATTGCATTATTGTTATATTTGAACGCAAATACCCATTTTCATGATCTGCGATGTTTCTGTTTCGTCCGTCTGTCTGCTAATTCTCCCTGGCACCCATCTCTCACAATGCAACCAGAACATTACACTACAATACAACATACACAAGATTTCAAGTACATATTCTCCTGTGGATATGACGGAACACGACGTGCTGTGGTTTCGAAAGTAAATATATTAATAGATTGTCTGTATTGTGATTAACACTATAAATGTATTTGTCTCTGCTACGCTGTACCTTGCTTTAACAATATTATTTGAACATTACTTATCACCGTACCGTGCTTTATGTTACGATGTGAGATTTTAACTTTCTCTCAAAGTGGCTCAACTGCAGAAGTTTGCTAATTTGGAGAACTATCGGGGCTCTCACGCAATTCATATAATAAATATCGACTCATCTATTCACCACCTTTCATAAGGAACTCGGTTTTGGGTACAAAGAACCACAATGTGCATATCCGCCGCAATAAAACTTCTTATGTTAGAAAGCGCGAGAGCTTTAACTGCCCGCAAAAATGTCTCGTCAAACCGGCTCAGCTGTAGAGGAGCGCTAATGCGGAGAACTATCGCCGCGTTTTTTCTCGCGCTACTTGCACCCTAATGGTCGGAAAAAGAGCTCTCCCATGCAAATTCCTTATTTCTCCTCCCCTTCTCTCTTCTCCCCTACCACCACTTCCACCCTCACTTCTCTGCGGCTCTCCCCAGCAGAAAGCGGAGGTGGCGGCGGCAGTGGCAGTGGCGCCCATAAAAGTGGAAGACCGCCTTCTGGAAGAGCAGCGATAAAGTCGTCCCTTTGCGTGGTACAAAAATGAATACGCAAATAAATTCATAACTGGGAAGAAATGAACTTTTTCTCTGTTGAGGCTGGTTCTTTCTATTTGAAGTAACTAGACCTTGTAGATAACACGCAATTTCACGGTAAACGAAATTAATTTTATTTTTAATATCAACAATATAACCCGAACACCCCGAAGCATGCACATTATTTTTAATGTGACCTCAAAATGAAAGAAATTGGCTACATAGTATTCTCTCGGGTGATATGTGTGTAAGTTGGTGCAGGGGGAAACATATGACTAAGTTTTATTAACCCGCGTGGTTTTATATCACTCTTGTGGATTAACACCATTAAAAAACTAATTATCTTAAGAAATATTATTCTATTAACATTATTTGCAAGTCGATTATATTTCAAATCGCATTTATTGTTCATTCTTCATAGAATTCTATGACTATTCATCTATTTATATAATATTGTCTACAAATTAGTAGTTGAGTTTCAGTTCATTCAATTAGTATTTTTTTCTCTACATTTCTTTCACACTTATTTCCCCAGCCATCGTCTTCAAAAAAGTACTAATAAGATTCAATGAGAAACATGCCAGATTATCTGTTGCATATTCTACGCCTCAAATTCACTCCCAAAAGAGTATTTTATCTCTTCGTGTCTGTTCCCAAAATGGGAATATTACGGGTAAATTATATTAAAGATATCACAGCATCAAAAAATATCGCGATTACGAATCAACATTAAATTTTGAGTAGAAATTCTTTAAATGTATGAATGGAAAGCATTAAATATTTAAGAAATATGAAATATCTCGTTTATTAAATGATTTCATTATTCAAACTCTAATGAAACCTCTTTCATTAAATAAACAATTGGGGTTTTATGAGTAATATTTATGAAAGTTATAATTAGTTGACAATTAATTACAAAAGTTACACACAGTTTATTAGCTCATAATACCACCAATTAAAAAGTGATCACATATAATATTCATCCCCTCCGCATTTCACTAACCATCCACGAGAAATGAATAATTGAAAAATTTAATGTTACATGGGATAATGAAAAACATTCATTTAAATTATGCAGACGCAATACAATATTTCTTATATTTTCAGGCCAACAAGGATTTTTCACTTGAACCTAACGTGTTCTTTATTAAGAACTTTTACACATTCTAATTAAACAGAAAATAAGAGTAATACATTTTCAAGAAGAAAACTCAAGTCTCGACAAGACTGTTAAATATATTTGGAGAAAACGTGTGCCGAGAAATTGTATAAAAATTTAATTATACGAGAAGATTAAGTTGAAGAAAATTAAAAAACACAATGGCAAAGGACAAATTATTTTAGGGCATGCAGTACCTTGAGAATCAAATAAAAATTTCAGAGATCCATATAAAGCTGTTTATGAATGTAAGGCATTTTAGAAAGGGGGAGGAAAAATTTCGCCTAATTATCTCTTCATAGAATTTACGTAATTGGTTTTGTTGTTTTGTTAGGCTTAATAAAGGAAAAAAGCTTTATTCCTTAATTAAACGTATCAACGTAGCATATACTACCATATCTAATAGACGGCCACATGACACGTAGACAGTTCAATTATAAGAAACTGAGAAATATACTATAATAAAATAACCTAATCACCAAAAACCGCTATAAAAATGGCAAAAATTATATTTCATCTTCATCATTGTATGTACTTTGGTACAACAGCTCTTTAAGATTTAAGGCCTACATTTCGGTCATGGGTTAATCATGGGTTGGGTGTGATTAGCACATACCCATCCCTACGCCATACCTCTGGTCTTCTCAACCTGAGAAGTGAGCTTTTTCATCGTCACATAGCAACAAATACTGATACATTGCAAGGAAAGCGCAGAGTTATTTTTTACCCCAACCGGGAACTGAACCCGGGATTGGGCTGTGAAAAGCGAGCACGCTAACCAACGAGCCACCGAAGGATTCATCTTTATCATTAATTAAGACAAAGATAGCCGAAACATCTTTATTACCTGACACACGCGACAATTCTCGAGAAACCACACAATCGGATACCACACGATCTGCGAGAAATCTACGTCGGAAGTTCAATGCGTCAATTGAAATAATATTCCGGTCTCGTCCTCCACTTTCCTCGGTTCTCGCCCATACACCCGCCAGCCCCCGCCGCCGCCATCTCCCACTGCCGCCACCCCCGCCGCCGCCACCACTCGCCTCCGCCACCCCTCGCCTCCGCCACCCCCGCCGCTGACGCCCCGGCCGCCGCCCCCCGCCGCACCCCACGCCGCCGCACCCCGCCGCCGCCACCCCATTATTGCCCCCGCGCCATCCTCACGGCCGCCCACGCCTCCAGCCTCAACCACCTCAGAGCATGCCCTATCAAACGCCTACATTTCTCTTCTACACCCTCGCTTATGTCCTCCATACGCCCCCACTGCAGTGGTGACGATGCCACTTACTCCCATGCTCCGGCCCTTCCTCACCGTCGCCGCTACCAACCACCACCGCTACCACCATGCCCTCCTCCGTCGTCGCCTCTTGCACCCGCTCCGGCAACAGAACGCCGCCTCCTTCCTGCCCCTCCGGCGCCGCCCGCGGGTGCGCTAATTAAATAACACAATCCGGCGGCGCGGCCCCGCGGTGTAATCTGCGGCCGGGTTGCCTCCCCGAACGCCCCCGCCGCCCCTACCGCCCCCGACGCCGCCGCCGCGCCGATGACGTCACGGGCGCCGAAATCGCGTTTCGATTGGCGCAGCCCAACGCTCTCGATACGCGTATCCCGGGTTGCGCCCGCGCCTGACGCCGCCAACCACCACCGCCCCGCCTTGCGCCGCCTCGCCCCGCCACGCTCCACCTCGCCTTGCTCCACCTCGCCTTGCTCCCCGCCTGACGCAGCCCCGCCTGACGCAGCCCCCGCCTGACGCAGCCCCACTCCTCTGCCCTATGTACCTCTGTACCTACACCTATTGTTCCAACTTTCGCCAGGCGGTCCGCTTACTCAGGTGGGTATTAATTATTGTCTGTCTTCGGAACCGTTCGTCTTCATTGTTTGCTTTCTGTTGCTTGCGATTTGTTCTTCCTTACTCTTTCTCTCCTTTACACATGTTTCAATGCATTAAATTTGTCGTGGGACACTTAACAGAAAGGTGCAGGTCTGATATTCGTTAAAATCTCTCATTTTTCGAAAATCGCAAACATTCAAAATCCTTTCGGTGTCTTCTTACAACTACAATTACAAAGATTTTTTTTCGTAATGAAATGTTTTCATCAAAAACAGTTGTAACATGGGCGCCTTTAAAACCACTTTAAACAACTATTTGTTCATAAATGGTCTCAAATTGGTCAATTTCTTTCCTTGTATGTAGAAAAGAATAGTAAAGATAGCGGCGATGGTCTCATTTTCGGAGGCACTCTCTGTAATTTAGGCAAATTGCAAAAAAAAAACATCGGAATTGTAAATTTGAATTTCGCCGGCTTCGTTTCAGGCGTTGCCAGTTTGTAAACTAGCAACAAAATCCAGATATGGTTCACAGGCGCTTCAATTGAATTGGTTGAATTCGACATTTTCACGTTAAAACTGAGTTTGTAGTATGACAGAAATTATAATATTTCAGTGTTACATAATTAGTTCCAATAATGCAAGAAAGTATGGGCTGTTGTAGCACCTATAGACTATTTTATCACGGGTATGTCTACACTTTGCAGCCACCCTCTCTCGTCTACATCTCATATACATCTCGTCTACATCTCGCAGTTCACAAAATGGAAACACGGTGGTTGGAAATTCTTAGGGTTTTGGTCACTGTTGTTAATTGTTTGACATAGATTATATTCTTATCAAAGGAAATATATTTAAGAAAGGTAATAGATTTAGCTTACAACTAACAAATACACCCCTTTTACTTTAAGAAATTTTGATCATATATTATTTATTAAAAAAATTAAAGAACACTTCGATATAATCAAGGCAAGCTTGTGTTTATTGCAAATTGATCTTTCTTTTTAGTATGTGCTGCGTATATTGTAACAGTTTAATGTATTCATATTTGTTTTATTTGTAAAAGCAAGAAATCTCTCATTTTCTTGACTATCGAAATAAATAGATATGCATCACTGACGCTTCGCTTGAATTGAGTGAATTTGACTTTTTCAAGTTACATCTGAGGTGTTAATAGTACAGAAATTGAAAAATTACAGTATTACGTAATTATTTCCAATAATGCGAGAACTTATGTGGTTTGTAGCATCTCTAATTTCTTTTACCATGCGCATATCTACATCTTGCTGGCTTTCTCGCATATGAGTATATTTCTTAATGTAAAACTTTCCGCCGCGCCCTGATCTACCGTATAGATTTTAATTATCGTCTGCCTTGTGTTATTATCTGTTTTATGTTCCGCAGTTTTAGTCCTTCCTCTTCCTCAGCTTTACTTTCACTTTCTTATTTTAATACTCTTTGAATTCCTTTCTCTCCAATTTATTTATTGTCACTATGATCTTTACATCTTGCTGTCTTCCATGCTCGTAATTATCTTTAGTGAAAAAATTCGCCGTCTTTCCGATTTTCTGAGCGGGTATTAAATAATGTCTGCCATGGAAAATTCCGCTAGCATTGTGAGTTGTCTATGCTACTGTTGCTCTTTCAATACCTTTCCCCTTCCCCGTCTTTGACTCACCTCTATCTTTATGGACTCCCGTTGCATTCTCTTCCGTTCACTATTTGAAATGTTCTTTCTTGCGCGCGATGCAAGGTATTGACTCATGTTCATCAATATTTGACCATATATTATTGTTATTATTATTATTATTATTATTATTATTATTATTCAATCTGAAAATTTTCAGTAGAATTATTTTTATTGTCTACCATCAATTTTTTAAAAATTTTTATAATTATTTTCTGTGAAATTAAGAAATCTTTTCATTTTTATATTTTTTCGCTGTAACACAACTTTGCAATTCGTTTCTCGTCAATAATTTCCTTTTTATTCTATCCGCTTAGATCCAGAATTTCCTATTTACAAAATTACACTTAATAACAATCCTTTCATTACACCCAACATCTATTGGCGGTGCCTTCTTTCCATATTTTTTCCTAAATTCATCCTATTCATACACATCGGTTCCTGTCAAAAACATTTCACCCGACCTACTTTCTTCCGCCCCTCGAAGCCATTCCACTCATGCAACGCTTCTTTGACCGGTTGCCATTCTTATGCCCAGCTCTCCCTTCTGACCCCGACGTAATATCCGCACCTTCCTCCGCGTCACCCTTGCCGCTTCGCGTTTCCCAGCACATTCTTCAAAAACCAACCAATTCCTTCGCAAACCCAACTCAACTCATTCCTTATTACTCCATGCGCGTTCCGCTCCTCGCCCCAGTCTGCCCTCGCCCCGTCACCGTGCCACAGCCCCTGTCCACCAACTCTTGCGTCACCGCCATAAGCTTATCATGGCTGCTCAAATGCAATAAATAGAGCCAGCTACCCACGGTAACACGCTGCACCTGCCTGCGTTCCACTCGCTTTTCACTAGGCTCGCCCTCGCCGCTCCCTACCTCCACCGACGTCACGACCCCAACCACTGCCCGCAGACCTCGCCCCGGCCTTCCTCACCACCTCTGCCACTGACGCTACATCCCTACCTCCGCCTCCAATCCTCGGAACAGCCCCGGCGTCTGACCGTACCCTCGGTCCCCCGCCACTCCAACTCCTAGCCGCAATCTTCGGCCCGGCCCCTCCTGTGGCCTTACCCTCGCCCTCACCCTCGCCCATGCCCCCACACCAGTCCAACTCTCGCCCCGCAATCCATGCCCCTCCTCTGCCCCGACCTTACTCTCGCCCCGTCCTGCCCCTCCCCTCCCCACCCCTCCCCGCCCCTACCCACCCCGTCCCCGTCCCGCCCCGCCCCTTTCCATCTCTCCCCACATCTCCCTGCCCCGCTACGCCTCGCCACGCCCTGTCCCGCCACGCCTCACCCTGCCCCGCCCCCGCTCGGCGGCCGCGAGCCGTGGCAGCTCGGGTGCCGGGATTGCGCGCCTCCGGAGGTAATTGAGTTAATTCCCGGCGCTAATTCTGCCCCGTTCTCTGCATGCCGAGAGCGAATTTTCAATGCTCTTGGCTCGCGCGCCGCCTTCCACAGCGCTGTGGAGAGACGGGAGGAAACTACATTAAGTACTTCAGATTTACCCTTCATGAAGAGGATATAATAATAAGTTATTTATGCCCATTAGCTTCAAAGAACCGAAAGTAAATTGGATATCAAGGCCACAATTTTTTATATTTTAATTTTGGTAATATAAAATGTAATATATAATATTACATATTTGTTCATATAGTTATTTCATTGTGAACAGGTGTACTCGTGAATTAGAAAGGTTTGCATGTATAAACATCAAAATACTGTAACATTTATTTGTATTGGGTTGGACATTATTTAAAAGAAGGGACAAGACCATCACACTTTCGTGACTAGGGTGTGACTTAATTGCACTCATTTGTGAAGCGTGTGAGAGCTTGTTAGACATTCGTGGGCCTAGTTTTATGGCCAGATGAAGGAGACTTTGCTTCTGGAATGAACTCGTCGGAATACTTTTTAATTACGTGAGAAATGCATCAGCTAAAAGATTCTTGTAACGTACGTAGTAAATATACTTAACGATAGTAATGAATATACTTAACGAATGAACTTCACGTAAGTTGCCAATAAGAGCAGAGTATTTCTAAAGGAAACGAAACATTTAAAATGGAAAAGTTATTTTGGTACTATATGAGTTAATCAAGAATAAACTTCAAGAAATTGCATTTGACGCTAGACTCTTGAAGTTACAATGGAAAAGAGTACGTGATCTTTAGAATAATGAAATACAGGGAAGAAAAATAAGTTATATCCATGCTTTAATATGAGTATTATGGACTTATGATTAAAACATCAGTTAAGTGTTGTGAAGTGCAGTGCAGTGAAGTGAACTGAAGTGAAGTGGAGTAAAATGAATTGGAGTAAGGTTTGCGCTGTGTACCATTATGTACCATTATTCTTAATTATTGTTTTTTTTTTTTTTTTTTTTTTCTAAATCAAGTACTCTCTTGTAATTTAAATATTCTGCCACCAAGTAATGATACTTCATTGCAGAATTAATAATAAATCTAAAACAGTATAACATTATTTAGTTTATTTAAAGAATGACATTTAATTGGAAGGTAGAATTTGATGTCAGATTTCATAATTTATTGTGTCTTGTTGAATTTTCATTTATGATTAAATTATTGTTTGATTCAAGGAATTAATTTAGTTAACGAAATATATTATAAGTGTTATCATTGTAAGTTACAAGTTTCATTTAAAAAAAACTACTTCACGTAAATGAAATTATGTCATTTGAAAGAACTGTTACTTACATTTATATAGACTATATGCAAGTGACAACGCATCAATTTCTATCTTCGGGTCAAAATAACCCATCCATTTTAAGATAGTTCACTTGAATAACTTTAATTGAGAAGTCACCTGCATTGCCACATCACGTTATTACTTGTAAAGGTAGTTTATCTGAACCGTTGTGATTAAACGCGATTGTCGACTCATAGTTCGCTTCCCTTTATACGTGCAACCTAAGCCAAGCGACAATATTGGAGCGATAAATGTCAAACACGATTTTGATCAGTCCGAGATTGCGTGCAATTTGATTCATTCTTGCCTGGATGACCTACATGGAGAGAGGTTTCGTGACTAAGACCATTCAAATACATGTTCAATTCTGTAACAATGGCACAAGGTAACTGCCACTCACTTAACTCTTCTGCAGCGAAATAAAATCATGATGTTGGCATCTGTGAACAATATCAATAAGAGACCAGTTTTTTCTCTCAATTGAATTAAATGTATGGAGTACAAAATTTAAATTAAAAATAGAAATTCTTTGAAATACGAGGCATTATCTCTTAACAGAAAATTGTATGAAAACGTCCCTTATATTGAAATCAATATTGTTTAGTTTCGTTTAACAAATTAAGTTAGGTGTTTTTTATATTAAAGTATAGTGGTAGAAATGACTGATAAAGGCACATAATTTGTTTTTCATCTCAATATTAGGTATACTCGTAAATAAGCTGTAAATTCGTGCTGTCTTTACTTCCAGTCGCAGTACAATTACTGTTTTTTTTGTTGCACGTTTTAAACCACTTACTTTTCTTTTCATTTCTTTCAGTGTATATATCTAAAGACCGGTTTCATACCAAGAAGGTAACGAACGGTTTATTTCAATTACGAAATCTTCGGAATTGCGACGTCACATTTTAAACGCCATTTAATATACGATACGAAAAGATGCGTATGATGTCAAATATATAAATGTATTGTCAGCAAAGAATATTATTTCGTATATTCATTTAGAAACATTTCATTTCGTATTTTCATACAGTTACGGGATCAGAACGTTCAAGCATGACAGCGTAATCATCAGTAGGATATACTCGGGTGTTTTATTCTAAAATACTTTCCACATCCTTCCTCTGCAGCATCTCTACATCACTCACCTTGCGCCTGCAACTTTGCCAAAAGGCGACCGCAAAGATTGCAGGTCGCCTTTGATCGCAGGATCGTGTACGCCACGTGCACGCGTCAGGCTTGCGCACGCACTCGAGCGTAGCGTGCTGCTCACGACTTTCAGCTCGCTGCGGACTTACGTTGACGCGCGCACACCCCCGTGCTTGGGGTTTACCGCAGACGGGGACGACGTGGGGACAGATGGGGGGGGACACACGGGACTGAGAGCGGGGACAGGCAGCGATCAAAGCGCGAGCTGTCGCTTGTTAGCGCCGTGCGGTGCCAGCGGGTAGGCAATCCGCAGTGCAGGAGTGTGTAACAGGGTTGCCGCATACGCCTTGACAGTCTGAAAATGAACCGGCCTGTAAATGACGTGACTTCAGTGCGAACGAGGTAAACGCGAATCAGCATTCAACAAGCAATTAATAAAGTAATATAACGTTCAGGAGAAGATATCCCAAACATCGCCCATCTGAGAAATTTTTTAAAAAGTACCTAATGTCCATCATATTATTTTGAAATTACCATCAATAATGTCCATCAGATCTTAGTACACTGTACACAAAGCAATTTTATTATTTATAATTTTAACTAATTAAAAAATAAGTGTGCTTTTTAGCTTTGGAAACAAACATAGACATTATGTGATTATAGTATTTTACAATGATGGACTACCTACTAAAAATGTGTAAAGTAACATTTATTTTACTTACGGGCATTGCAATATCTTGTCTTCCAGTATTCCACACAGGTCAACTTTCCAGCAGGAAATCAATTTTATTTTATTTTCAGTTTGTAAGTTTAAAATCATAAACTTTGTGAATTGTATCATAGTTATTAACTTTGTAACATACGTAAACGGTTCGATAAGTTTCCGGCCTGATCACAATTGCGTTCATCAATAGGAAAACCTTCCGAGAGGTATATAGTCTTATATTTAATGTTGGTCATTCTATAAAGTTACCGCCGACATTTCACTCGGTTTTCTAGAGAGAGGTACTTGACATTGATGCGGTGCGTAAAATATGGTGTTTAGCTTCTTCACAACAACGTACCTGTACTTACTGGAAAGATTACAAAGAATGCTGTGATGGAGTTGGCTTTAAAAAGTTGGACCACAGTTGAGATTGAACACCCAGAGACGTCTACCACTTACAAAAAGTGAAGAAAAAGTTTGGGAGAAGAAACGTTTCAGAAGAGCGTGAGTTGAAAGACGCAGTTTTGACCATTTTGCGAATAATTTTTCGGAGCATTTTTCAATAGACTAGAAATGCTAAAATACAGATGTGAAAATTGGTTTGATTAAAAGGATGATTGTATTTAAAAGTTAATATTTAAAAGTAATTATTTTTCTTTCTATCGAAAATAGAACTTGGTGAGGCAATAAACATGGAAAATAACTCGCATATGGTTAACATACATAGTCAATAGTGCATACAGTTTTAAGGCAATGCAATTGCTTGTCTCACCGCTCCTTCGCATAAAACTCTTTATTAGCGTCTATTTTACATTTGTCGTAAAGATAATTTCCTCCGTGCCCATTTGACTCATCATAAATCGGACTTCATTTCATATACTATCTCGTGACATTTTTGTCACCAAACGTCATTTGCATCACAATTGACCACTCACCAATCATGACTGTGTTATGTTGCTGTGCAATCTTGTGAAGTCATTTCGAAAAATGAGCTTTATTAGTAGTTATTACAAGCTTTGTTAGTTTGAGCCGGGTTTTATGAATCTTGGGATGGATGGATCATTTCATCAAGTACAGACCTTTTTGACATTCATTTGCAGTTATTTTGATATGTATTCCTTAGGATTCCATTACAGCAAATGGGAAGTTTTTGGTAACCCTTATGCCTTTTTCCTTTAAAATCTAATGTTAAGTCTCAAACTTGTATATTTTCCAATTTCGTTTTATTGGTAAAAAAGATAAAATATAAGTTTAATGAGATGTAGATTTAATATTCCAAACTAAATCAAAACGAACTCCCAACAATCAATATTAATGTCAACATTCTTTTTTACTTTCATTCCATCATTCATAATGAAAGAATAAGTATAATTTCAGTAAGACGAGCAACGTTTTCTGTACCGGATTAAAATGTATAATAATTTTTATTATGTCCGGTCCCTCGTGAACCTCGGGCTCGAAATTACTAAACAAAAGCCCAACTTTTTCCTCCATTTTGTCACGTCACATTTTGTGTTGGCTACTCCTCCCATAAAACCAAACATTTGCTCGTATTTAATGCATCACGTACATAAAAAGCTTGCGCAGGCTGCCGCGTCCGGCAAAACTGTTGTCAACTTTACGCACAGGGCACTTCCATGGCGCAATTTAAAGTTAAAACGCAAAAATGTTTGCAGCGGCCAGTCGCTCATCTTGCACTGGAACGCTGTGGGCCTGGAGCTGGAGGCAAGAAGTTTCATGATTCGGTTTTGCCTCGTCGTTTTTGTGCGAGTACTTGATAATGTTGTTCTAAAATTCAATACATTTTCTTTGTACTTTGTTGTTAACAATAATATCAAATGTCTAAATTATGTAACTCACTTTAAATCCTTGGTAGCATGAAAGAACATGAAATTTATCAATAGTATTTAACAATATCTTGGTAACTATTTTATATCATCATACCTAGCACACACATTTCTGTGAATAATTTTTTCGTTGTCTAGAACTGGAAGAGCCCCGGTGAGTTCCATAAAACTAATGAAAGTGGTCGCCATGAAATTCATGCGTTATGTTACAATAATATAAGCTTATACTTAAACAGCGATATATAAGTTTATAAATAATCCTCCAAGAAACATAATCATTCGAAAACTATTAGATTGTATGGCATTAAGCATGATATTGATGTTACTAACGCATTAATAATGGGCAGTATTAATCAATATCATTTTTAGTATATATCACAAAACTTGCGCACTGCTTCTGTGTTTGTTACAATATGAACAAAATAGATGCCCACAACTGCACCTATGTAGTTTAAAATACTGAATTAAATGAGTATTTGGGAGTTTATAAAAACATGATTATTTAAGTTTCAATATAGTAAACCATTTGATCAACGAATGCAAATATGTTTACTAACATAGCTAATTTAGTAAGTTAATAAAGTTTATTTAATACTTTTAGTTCATCTTTACATTACGTTTTATTCATAAAATACACGGATAACGCAGCATAACTATGTCTTCTGTATATGAACCAAATAGCTGTACGTGAAAAAGTCTCAAATGGGCACTCGAAGAGATAGATGCCAACTATACTATAAAAAGCGTTTTAATGCCGACATGTGAGAAAATGGAAACTTGTAAACGTCAGTAAATTTTCACACCAGACAGGTTTCGTGCATAGTTTGACAATCGCAGCACCAAAAAGGTTCGCAATACAATCATAGCCAAATTGTTATTCTCCTTCACTAAACGGCACATAAGAAAATGCTATCTTTCAGCGCATCAAAAGTGCTGAAGCAGAGAGATTACCTGCCGTAATAATCCCTCTTGCTTCAACTCCCTGCAACCTTTTCTCCTCCAGTAGTCTATTTTTGTACGCTCGCCCCAAGATCTCCTTTCTTACCCCGTCCTCACCATTATCCTCCCGCACTCAAAGAATCCTGCGTGGCCCTTGTCCTTAATTACACCAGCAACCTTATAATACGCTCTCGAGCAGCATTGGATCAGCTCCATCAATACGTGCGCGGCAGAGCGCTCAGAGAAAATATGAGAGTGCTTCCGAAAGTTACGGCAATTCCGATCTAAGACCAAGGATCACTTAATGGCCACCGGATACGTGTGCCGATACTATGAAACGGCCGTTTGGGCCGATATCTCAGCAGGGCTCGCGCGCCACCGCGCACCGCGATCGTTGGGCGGGCGGGGCACGTCCCTGGGATTCTCGGGGTCCTTCAGTTCCCCATCCCCTCAAGCCCCAGCTCGCCCGCTCGCCCGACCACACCGCTCGCCCGACCACACCGCTCGCCCGACCACACCGCTCGCACGACCACACCGCTCGCCCGACCACACCGCTCGCCCGACCACACCGCTCGCCCGACCACACCGCTCGCCCGACCACACCGCTCGCACGACCACACCGCTCGCCCGACCACACCGCTCGCCCGACCACACCGCTCGCCCGACCACACCGCTCGCCCGACCACACCGCTCGCCCGACCACACCGCTCGCACGACCACACCGCTCGCACGACCACACCGCTCGCACGACCACACCGCTCGCACGACCACACCGCTCGCACGACCACACCGCTCGCACGACCACACCGCTCGCACGACCACACCGCTCGCACGACCACACCGCTCGCCCGACACACCGCTCTCCCACCCAACCGCCCGACCGGTCGCCCGTCCAATCGCTCTCCCGATCGATCGTTTTCCCGTCCCACCGCTCTCCAGATCAGCCGCTCTCCCGTTCGACCGCTCTTCCGATCCACCGCTCTCCCGATCCACCGCTCTCCCGATCGACCGCTCTCCCGATCGACCGCTCTCCCGATCGACCGAACTCTCCTGATCGATCGCTCTCTCCCAATCGACCGTTCTCCCGATCCAACGCTCTCTCCCGATCGACCGCTCTCTCCCGATCGACCGCTCTCTCCCGATCGACCGCTCTCTCCCGATCGATCGCTCTCTCCCGATCGACCGCTCGCTCTCTCGATCGACCGCTCGTCCCATCAACCAATCGCCTTCCCAGGTGCTCACTTTCATATCTTCTCAAGGGTTTCGTGTCCAATCGTGCCATGAACATCTCACTCACTGGCTAGGAAACTCTCAGTCTCTCGCCCTCACGCCGACAAGCCCGACCTCCGAACCGACCGCGCACCCCTCCATTCGATCTCTTACCCGCTTGCTCTCATGCTCAATCTGCCCTCCAGGCTGCTTGCCAACGCCCAGGAACTTTCCGAGAAATCTGGAACACGATTACTGTCAATATTTAGTGTCGCAATGTTTCCTATAGATGTATATCTTATCTTTTGTTCTGAACGGCCTCATCCATTACGCAGAATACATTTTCTTATGACTCACATTTATCAAACAGCATTTTGAGTGATATTTTTATGTATTTGAATTCTTATATTCTTGAAAAAATTATGGCTATGAATATTGTGGCATTGACTCTTAAATCCTGCCTCCTTGACCGAATTACTGCCTACCCGATTGTCTGTTCACCCGACAGTCTGCCAACAAGTCATTCGAAAGCTCCTTCCGGAAAGTCGGGTGCGATTACTGACGTCGTCCGTGTTATCTACTTCGTGGAAAAGTATTCCCGATCATTTTCTATGTTCGTTCTCACTGCTTACTTAGAATGAATCTTACATAATGTCACTTTTATTAAAGCTGCATTTTGTTAGCTATTTTTTACGTTACATACAAAAATTAAGTTCGTACTAAAGTACTCATCTTTTGTTCCATTTTCTTTCTATTTTCACCATAAAATAAATACTACTGAAGCTCTCCTGCAAATCCGTTACTACTTTCATGTGTACGTAATTAATCTCACTTATCCTCCCAAGGTGAAATTACTTTAAAATCCAAACAAATTAAAATAACAACCTAATAATCTAAGTTTGTTTGCTTTTTCTTTAATGTTTTTGTAAATTTGTAATTAAACAGGACTATTTAAAAAGTGTCATCATTCGTTCGATAGTTCTAACATAACAATTGCTTTCCTCAGAGAAAATCAGTTCTGGCGAGGAACAACCCTGCAGCTACAGTCTAACGCGGTCCAAATCGCGCATTCTGCCCGGAATCGATTCCAGGGCGCTCACCGCGACCCCGTGGAGAGCACAGCTGTGCCCAACTCGGACAAATTCGCTTCCTCCAAGGCCCCACCTCTCGCCTGCCCTGTTGCTGCCTCCCGGTACATCTTCCTTTACATCCCGCCCGTTTCTCCCCTCCCAGCTCCGCCCCCAAACCCAACAATTTTAATGCCTTGTGGCCGCACCGCTCCGCATCTGCAGCGCTTCGCTTCCGCACCACTCCGCTTCCGAATCGCTCCGCTTCCGCACCGCTCCGCTTCCCCACCGCTCTGCTCCGCTTCCGCCTCCTGCCGGACCTTACTGCCCCCACTGCGCAATGTCCCGCATCATCTTCCTACTCTTTCCAATCCACCCTTTTGCAATCTCTGTCCCGCTCCACTACCTGCCCCTCTTTCCCTTCCTCCATTGGGTGAGATGGCTCAGGGCATCAATTGATGCCACTGCAGTGCCGCTGACCGGGAGGTCCGGGGGTTTGAGAACCGACGGTGGCAGAATTTTCGGCGCTAGCCTGAAAGCTAGGTCGAATTCAGCTGCTGACTGGAAGAGAATTCCAGCGGTCGGCTGCTCTGATCGATAGTTTTCCGTGGTTTCTCTAATCGTCATCAGGAGAATGCCACAGCAGCACCCTCACAACGGACCACGGACCGCGCACTATCTTCTCTTCCTTTTTCTTGTTCTATTCTCGTTCCTTACTTACAATAGCAGCACATATCTCGGGAGCTTACAGCGTATTCCCGCTGGGGCGGTGTCCCGATGGAGGGAGATACTTGCTTGGGAAAAAAAACCCTTAGCCGACGAGTGATTGGCGTCTGAACTCACCATCCAGCGAGGGAAGATCATGGCCAACTCCTACAATAAAGCATGCACTAAACTTACGGTAGTAATAACCTTAGCAGCTGACACGCCTGGAATCACTAATCAACCAACCAACCCAACCCAACCCAACCCAATCTCTTTCCGATCCGCCCATCCCCTCCTCAAACCCAACCAGCTTCCATTTTACCCCTCTGGCTGCAGCCACCCTCCCCAGCCTGCTCTCTCTCTCTCTCTCTCTCTCTCTCTCTCTGTCCACCCTCCCGGAAATTGGGCCTAATCCCCGTCGCGAACCAATTTCCGACGGCCGAAGCCTATGCGCCGCGGTGCCGCGACCGTCGCGCCCCGAGCGGTGGCGCGCGCAATTAGCAAGACGCGATGTTCGTGGGAGGCGCAGTTTTACATCGCCGCAGTCGGACTATCAACCGCCGCCAGCGGTGCTGCGCTCCCTAGCCGCCAAACTACAGCCAACGTGGGTACCGCAAGGGTTTAACGGCCGGTGGGCGTTAAAGAGGAAAGGCCCACATATTGGCGATGTTGTGTATGATAATTCTTCTCGTGTCTATTAATACTTATATACAACTTGATATCTCAATACGAATTTAGGCTATAGCACGAATGAATAACACACTGATCAGAGAATTCCCGAAACGCAAATGTTTTACTGTAACTATTTCGCAAATATGAATGCATCAAAATCCGTTCTGTGTGAAATCGTTGGAACAATATATTATTGGTTCCCTTCGAATTGGCTTCAAATCCATAATTGCGTACATTTTCCTCACCTTGATATCATAAGTATAGCACACAAAAATGTACAATGAAAATCATTCAGTAACCTATTACATTCTTAACAAAGTCTACAAATACAAAATTGGAAATTTTTTTTAAAAGCTTTATGTAACTACTCGTGTTATTATTTTTCATTTTAAAATGTTCCAAATTTTTGTTTTTGGTTTTGATTTTTTCTCCTCATGTATTTCGGAAATAAATATACACTTCGAGCATTTTGAGCAATTCAACTCAAAAATCGTAAATGAAATATTTTGGAGAGTTATTTACAAAAATATTTTGTCTTATTTTTCATTTTTACTTCTAGATGTAATATTAAGGGCGTAAATAAGATTTCAAGGTAATTCAGGTTTGGTACTTAAAAACGTAAATTTATCCTGTCAAAATTAACTAACTGAAACAAATTATAAACAGTATTATTAAAATAGTCTCTCCAACTGCAGTTTCACTTAAATCATAGAATTATCATAATCTATTACATCATCGGTGAAGTAAGTGTTCATCATAGTTTTTCACGATTTTATTTAATAAAAATGAACCAATTTACTAATTTTTAGTACATTTGGAGTGAATCATTATTAAATTAAAAAATACCTGTATTTCTATGTAATTGATGTTCCAAAATAATTATAAAATGTATAATTATAATGCGGAACAACAATCACCGGATTACGTTTAGTTCATGCACAACTTGTTATGATTACTGTGATGCAAGATTCCTTACTTTCTTCGAGGATTGGTCGAAGTTTTGGTGAATATTTACTTATATTATGTTCATCGAGACATTGTTCACCGTAATATATGAACTTACTCTTATGAATCATTTTAACTTAAAAACATAATCCACAAATTCAAACAAATATCATTATAAAAAACGTAGAAGTATGAATTAATTATAACAGCTTAGTGTAATTTATTCAAGAGCACCATAACAGATGTGGTAATAAATTCTGCTACAGCAGGAAATAGATTGCTCGGATACCAGCGCGAATGGAGGAGCAAGGAATTTGCACAGATTAGCAATAGCTTCCGGGCAGATGGTCGGACCGGCTGAACATCGCTACGTGCGGTAGTCAGGTGCGCCACGGAAGTCATGACAAATGTTTGTCCTACAATATACGGCGCTATGAATATACACTTTCTTTCCTAGTCATAATTCCAGCAAAGAGGAAAACTAGTCCTTCGATATTGTATTTGAAACTGATGTCCTTTTTCATTCAATATGCGAGACAATGAATTAACATAATAAATTAGAATAAAATGTTACTCGAATTTAAAATGTTATTCGAATATTCGCTAACGGAAAATAACGGACGAACCTACGACGTCAACTTCGACTCGAATGTGCAGGGCTTCACTCTTTACATGATATCGTTTCTCATGAATCACGAGTTTTTTTACATGTTAATGTTATTTTTTACAAGTTCATGTTCATGTTACTTTGTTCATGTACTTCTGTTCCGTTCCCTTACTCATCCCGCACGCTCCACTTTATGACCCAGTTTTTGTAATTATCATCATTATTTTCACGAAAGTATTTCTTGAATCCCAGTGAATTCACTCGACTGATTCGTTGCAAATATCGTCGATATTTGTACCAATGTACCAACTCGATCCACATGCAAAACTGTGTGAATTAGCCATTCTGGCACCTTCACAGTAAAAATTAACTCCCAACTATGCCATTTATTTGATTCAAAAAAGGCATCAGAGAGCAAGTGTCAAGATTACTAACGAACCCACTCCAATTGATTATCCAATTCTAAAACAAAGAATTACCGAATAAAACCATGAATGCTCATAGCATCATCAGGAATTTAAAATAGGATTCTCTCGCAAACTGTATATATTGGATGTTTCTACCAACTCGATAACAGTTTAATGATTAAGGCTCGCATTAAAGAGAAAACGAGCGCGTGTGCACACACAAACGTATATGCATACACACACAGACACACACAGAGACTGTTGAGCGCTGCGTGGCGCGCCAAATCAATAGCTGTAAAGTAAACTCTGTTAAGCGCCCATTCATTATTGCGGACCGAGAGGGGGCGCAGCGCAATTAGCACGGAGGCCGCGCCTCCTGGATTGACTCTCCGGATTACGCGCGCCCGGAGGGCGATTGGCAAAAAGTAAATCGCCTCATCAAGTGTTTCATATATTCATTCAGCTCAATGCGGTGCCTTTTCTTTCCTTTGCGGGTAGATTTCTGTGACTTCCTTTTCAACCTTACGATTATAAATCTTTTTTTTTCTTTCGTGGGTTTTTCGAGCTACAGGGATGCCGATGTCGACTATATGCGCCGGATACCCACTATGACACAAATTAACCTTTACACTAGTCACACATGTGGGCTCCTCGGACTGTGGTCAGCAGACTCGTAAGACCTTCCGCGACAACACACGTACATGAAAGACAAGGGACAAACAACCACGCCCACGGCAGGACTCGAATCCGCGACCTTTCGGGCCGAGGCGCTCAGTCCGCACACGCTCTAGCCACCTCCCACCCAAGTCCATATGACAACGTACTATATAAAGTTAAAGAAAAACAAATAATTTCGAACAAGGTACACAAAAATTTCCAACTTAGGTATATTTTGTTTCTCATTTGACTTCAAACTTTTAAATTCAAATTCAAAAATTGAAATATTTACTAGATGTCCTCTACCCCATTCTTCTATTCAGTTTGGTCTCTGGCACCATTGAGAGTAGTCATGTAACTTTGCTTTTTTGACAGGATGAAGTTAGTTATTAAAAATTACCAATGAATTCAAGAATAAATGGTTAAGGTGAGTTTATTTGTATCTGGTACACAAACATTAAATTTACTACAAATTGTATTATTATCTTAGTTGTAACTAAACATTAAGTATTTCTGTATTTAGTCAGACACCTGAAGAAGAGGAAAAGTGCTCCTCGAAACATCGAGAGAAATAAAATTCCAAATTTAGAATAGATGGCCTTTTATTAACCTTCTTATCATCAAAATATTTAAGACTGTCTTAAAAAAATGAACAAAGAAATATAATTAAAATTCAAAGACATTCAGAAGATATTGGAATAACTATATAGTGCTCTACTTACGGGATAGTCTTCTTCCCCCTTTGGTATCGAAAGGATATATTTATATTTATAAGGATATAAATATATTTATATATAATATATTTTCTTATTAATAATCAACCTTTGTATGTCTTGAAATTATAACTCATCACTACTTCTAACTTCTAGTACTAAATTATTGAAATGTCTGGTAGCAAATAAGAGAATTTAGGACTAGTATCATTAGTAAATTATTATCTACATTCTATTGAACCAGACGTTTTAGAAATTCCAGACCAGGGCCTTTGTAACTGCCGTTTGCGGTCGCCATACAATATTTGGAATATGCGCTGGTCGTCTCTCACAATGCTCAAATGTACAATTAACGATCCGGAGACACAATAGACCACCACAGACGGTTCGCCAAGCGCACTTTGTGAGCCCTGCCATTCTGTCTTCAACGATTTTGAATTTCAAAACAATAGCTAAACCTCAATTGTTTGTTTTAAAACAGAATATTCAACATTAAGGGGTCAAAATACAATTACTACGCTCCCAAGAAATAAACAAGTATAATAAAAATTTGACCTATCTTAAAAAACGTGTTACAGTCTTTGAAACAATACACTATGAAAACAGATATTCGTGTGCATCTATGAAAACGCATCGAAAACATGCTTAACACTTCTTAATGTTGCTTAACGTTCTTAATGACCACCTGGTATGTTCACAATTGAAAACTTTGAGGACTACTTCCTTAAATTCATTTTCTAGTAAAAACCCCAATGTTGTATTACATTTTTACAATTCTTCGTATGACCTAACATACTTCTCATGTCTCCCCCAACATCTACCTTACTTTCTTTTCCTCCCCGACGTCCTTTTTTATCACACAATGTTCTGTGCACTTCTTCTGCCCCTTAATACGCCGTTCACCTTATTCTCCTTTTATGTCTCTCTCCCATTCCATTTATATTTCATAGAGGTGAACTTAGAACTCCGTGCGCGTCGGCCACTCGGTGCTTCGCGGGAGTACCATCATCATTTATTTGCAACCTGCCTCTTGACGTGTGCGAAATTACACACACACACACACACACACACACACACACAACCCTCAGTGTGCAAGGATGGTGCAAGGATGGTCGCTTGCGATTCGCGTCGCGATATCGGGGAGAACCCGCACCTACCAGTATCCCCTTCCCCAACAATACTCATCTTCCTCAGTTCACCCCCACTCTCAACGATTGCCGCGACCTCTTTCGCTTGCACACAAGTCATTTCAACTGCAGTCCTCATCTCCAGACCCCAGCTCCAGACCCAGCTCCCGTCCCCAGCTCCAGACCTCAGCTCCAGACCCCAGCTCCAGCTCCAGATTCCAGACCCAGGTCCAGTACCCAGCTCCAGACCCCAGCTCCAGACTCCAGCTGTAGACCCCAGCTCTAGACCTCAGCTCTAGACCCCAGCTTCAGGCCTCAGTTCCAGTCTTAAGACCCCAGATCCGACCGCACCTCAAGGCGCCAGCTGCAAACTCCAGCAGACTTGATGCTTTTATCACCGAAAGGTTATTCCAATCCCTAGGGTAGTGCCTGATTCCTACCTGCGCTTACCTACTTATTCCTGAAAGCGACGTATTACTAAGAGGTTCGGCACTCTTTATCCCCACCCTACCCCCAGATTGTGAATTAAAAATTGTTTATAACCAAAATAACTGTGAACATAAACAAGAAAATCGGTTTTCGATTATAACCGAAAGGTTATTCTCATCCCCAGTAAAGTGCCCGTTCACGTTTCCTGCTGTGCCTGCCTGCGCTCCTGGCCCGATGAAAGCGACGCGTGTATTATTCAAGGGCTCGACACTCTTCCACCCCCTACTCACCAACTCCGCCCCTTCCTACCTCCCGCCGGGTGGCAGAGGGCGTGCGACCTCCCAGCGGCGCAGCGCGGCGGTGGTGGCAGGAGCATCGGGCGGAGCGCGAGGTGTAAAGTTTAAACACTCCATGAATCACACGTGAACGGTTTACAGGAATGTATTTATTTTATGGACTTGGTGTGGGATTATTTAACAGTTGCAGAGTTGTAACACCATGTTACGTAATCTCATCTGATCAATGGTAACATTACGTCCGTGAACTGTAGTCAATAGACAACAATTACTGTTTTGTAGCAATGTTATTGAACGGTTAAATTCTGTAAAATGTAGCTGCTAAACATGTTTTTTAATTTTAAATAACAAAGTTCAATTTTCGCGATCGATACGACAGACAAATACTGTAGGACCCCTTACGACTCTGAGTGACAGAAGTAAAATATTATTTAGGTCAATGCTAAATTATTTATTCCAAAGAAAGGATCAAAGTACGTAATACTTCACGTAATGGTTCGAGTACTAAAATGAATGGGAATGACATCATTCTATTATTCCGCGTTGTGCTATGGTGGCTATGTGTGCAATGGTATCATGGGCAGTTATTTTCGTGCAAGATATTTAGATAGAAACAACATGACCAAACATTCTCACAGCCCATTCCAATTGTGTTGTTTCAGGACGTACGTATGTGCAAGAAAACAGAAGTGAGTAAATTTCTACGATATCGGAGTAACACGAATTAATCGAGAACGTTAGAAGCCTGTAATTGATTCATAAAGGAGACAAGTGTATTTAACTAGAAATATGAATTTAAGTCTCAATAAAGCAATAGAACAGAAAAGGGGCAGATATTAAATGATTCAAAATTCCTGCTAGTGCTTTTCTGAAAAAAAGAAACGACGACCAGAGTAACAAAGAAATTGGAGGTAAATAGAAAAGTGTAACTCCAGTTAAGCATTATGACTAAAATAAAATCGGTGGTGCTATAATGCAATAAATTTCGAGGAATTTTCCAGTCCTTCTGTGTAGTGCCATGAGGCCTTCGTGGAAAACAGAGCTAGGGCAAAGGCGTTGGGAAGACAGAATGAAAACGATTCTACAAACGTAATAAATTATTGTGTGGAGGACAGAATATATTCGGGGAAGAGCTAATTCGCGGAACATGTTGATCCACTTCCTAGATTCAAATTTCCCGAATTCGCATTACGTTTAGAGAGAGAGTAATGGCGACGGTTTAGACTGCTCAACTTTATTGTATAATTTTCTGTTTGATACTGATCAGTTTGATATAATTCATTATTTTTATTGACCAACGTATTTTACAAACATATATACACATTATTTCTACATTATAATTTAAATACGTATTGATACTATTTCCATACAAATTTTCTGCTGCCTCGAATAGGAATATATTTATTTTTATATTAGAGAATTTGCAGGTAAAGGTCTTGAAAGAGCAACACATCGAACTATGACTCGTGGTAACGAGAAGTGAGTAATCAGACGAGAGAGAAGAAGAAAGATGAGGCGATGAGTGGAGAGGGGAGGAATACTGAGAATCGAGGCGGAATGACACAAGCAGACATGAGGGAGCACGAAGCGGGAATGGGTGTGTGAAAGAGGGCTAATGCACAAGGAATCGGCATTTCATGAATCGATATTACACGAACTAAGACGAGCTGAGAAAATGCAGAACAAGTCTGAAAGATAAAGGAGATGGTGAGGTCAGGTGAACGATTCGGGATGATGAGGGAGACTGTCTGACCCTGCGGGACATCATGAAACAATACAGGCGGGACATGTGAGAGGTGTGAAACAGGTCAATTGGGGAAGATACGGAGAGGGGATGGGAGAGATAGTCGAGTTGTGAACAATCGGGTCGTGAACAGGTTGTGAAAGGTCGCGTCGTGAAGCGTCTGTCGTGAAAAGTCCGTCGTGAAAAGTCCATCGTGAAGAGTCGGGTTGTGAAGATACGGATCGTGAAGAGGCGGATCGTGAAGAGGCGGATCGTGAAGAAGCGGATCGAGAAGAGGCGGGTCGAAAAGAGTCGGGTCGGGAAGAGTCGGCTCGCGAAGAGTCGGCTCCCGAAGAGTCGGGTCGCGAAGAGTCGGGTCGCGAAGAGTCGGGTCGCGAAGAATCGAGTCGCGAAAAGTCGGGTCGCGAACATAGAGGAGAGATATACTAGAGTGCGCACCGAGCTGCGCAGAAGGCCCGGCCGGGTATCAACATCTCTCGCGCCAGTGTCACGTGACTTTGGGACAGCTAGGTGGCATCTACAAGAAAACCCGTCTCGCATTAAATGATTTTATTTTTATACGTACGTAAGATGTTTCATTCCAGCGTTATTTTCTCATTTATTAATCAACCCTAAAAATGTTGTTTATAGCAGAAAAGTGAATTTAAGTTTTTCTGCTCTATTTGCTCAAGTACATGGAAATTCCGATTTTTGTCAAACTTGTCACTTTCAACCGCATACTCCACTAAACCTGTTTTACAAGTACAATTACATAGGACTATAAATAAAAAATATTTGTAAAATTAACTCCATGGGATGCATTAATCCAAATTTCTGTTATTACTCAATGTTAGGCATTCTACTATTGAAGATCCACATCAGTGACATTTATAATAGCAAGTTATCAAAATGATATTTCAAGGATTTATAGAGGGAAAAAAGGCTTTTACCTTTGATTTATTTAGTCAAAAACAGTAAAAACTGTATGTGATATATGGGGAAAAGTTCCATCTGCACTCATTTTCTTGAGCTTCAAAAGCTCTTCCCAATATTTAACTATAACATTTGACATTTTCCCTCCGAAGTTATATAAAACCTATTTGCATCGATAAACAAACTGCATGTTTTATTTTTTTCTTTGTATTACTAACAACAGTAACATGCCACTGGCTTTACTCCTACCACTACTAGCAAGTAAGCTCAAGAAAACATGGGCGTATTGAAGCTACATTTATATCCAAAAGCAAAACAAGGGGACATCTCAGCATTTGCTCAATGGATCAGGAAAACTGGACAAAAACCTAATCGAAATGAGGGTCTTTGACCTGGAAGGTAAAGTACATATTTTTCAAAGAATTTACTAATAAAAATCAACTACAATCATACAAATTACTAACTCTAACATACTATAAACACAACTTACACCAGTAAATACACATAGGATTAATGTCATCTAAATAAAATCATTGTGTTGTTAACTGATCCAGACTATTTTTTTGGTAAATTTGGGTGTGCTCTCTTCCTAAATGTTTTAATCTTATGTCAATATATTTAAACAATATTGCCTTTATTAAATACATCCTGAGATTCATTATGACCTCTTGACCAATAATATGATATGTTAAATTACTAAAAACAGAACTATTCACAAATTCTCTCAGACATCTATTTACAATTGTACTACATGCTGCCTTTTTAAAAATGTCACCTCTCTCCTGAAGTATTCTTACTTCTACCTCTGCTCTTTTGCAGATTTTTATAACATCTGCAGAAGGGTATTTCAGTCCATAATCATCTTTCCTCTGAATGAAGGAATATGATCCTTCATCAGTATCAGTCCAGCAAAGAACTAAGCTTACAGTTGACATAAGCAAGAGACTTTTGCAACTTTCTAACTAAATTTTTTCCAATATAAGTTACAATGTCCACACATAGGGAGACAATCTAGTTTCAAGATTGTGTACTGATGGCAAGTACTTATGGTCAGTTGGTACCTCACTGCCAAGTTCAGGATCATTTACTTGTGGCACACTTGCATACTGGCATGAACTGACATGTAACACAGTTGTTTCATCCTGTGGAACACAATTTGCAAAGTTAAATTGTTATTGCACTTCTTGAAAAGAAAAAGAATTTTGGATCGTAAGCAGTGAACAAATATCCACAACGTCCCAAAATAATTACGCTGTAGCACCACAAACAGCAAACAGCACGAAAAGCTACATACAGCAGCGTACAGCACGAGCTGCCGGTGTCCCAAAGTCACGTGACTTACGACCACCTCATGTTGAAACCTGCGCAGTAGGCTCACGCGCACTCTAGTTGTATCTCTCCTCTATGGTCGCGAAGAGTCGGGTCGCGAAGAGTCGGGTCGCGAAGAGTCGGGTCGCGAAGAGTCGGGTCGCGAAGAGTGGGATCGGAAAGATTCGTATCGGGAAAAGTCGGGTTGAGAAGACTATGATCCGGAAGAGATGGCTCGAGAAGAGGCAGATGGCTCGAGAAGAGGTGCGACGGGTAGTGAAGTCTGGGAGAGAAGAAAATGTGCCCTGGGAGAGACGTGTGTGGAGAGAAAGACCTGCAGCAACGGGGATGGGATACACAGGGAGGGGAGGTACGGAGAGGCAAGGAAGTGCGTTGTGGAGAGAAGGGGGCCGGGGGGAAGGAGACGGGGAAAAGGGGTGATGCGGGTGCGATGTAGTCGCATTAACATCGGCCAGGGGGGTTGCGGGCGGGAGCGGCTCGGCGGCGGAGCGCGAGCCCCAGATCACGGCGCGGCGCGGCGTCCGCCCCCGTTACGAAGCGTCGTGTGGCCAGCCAGCCGGGCATTACGTATGCGGGGCGCAAAGTAACGGCCCCGAGAGGAGCAGAATATTAACCCGCGGGAAAGTGTGTCGTTTGCCGTCGAAGGATGAACAGGCGAGTGGTTAAGTAGGTGGGCGAATCTGCGAGGTTGCGTGGGTTATTTCTGTTTGGGTGGGCGTGCGGGTGTTTTATTGACTGGCGGACGGATGGGATAAGACGACCGGGTGGGTAGGCGTTTGGACGTGTGGAATGGATAATATCACTAAGCAGGGCTGCAGGAAGATCTTTGTTTATTTCATGAAAGGAACTGTACTCCAGTGACGATGGATATGGGGACAATAAAGAAAGCTGTGGAATCAGCAGGAATTGTCCCATACAACAGGTCACACAGGAAATTGCTAGCGGAGGCTCCACAAATGACGCAGCGTCAAAACATAATTTCAACAATAATTTGCAGTGTTGTGAATGTTTTATTTCGGGAAGCGGCTATTTTCCTCCACTTTGAATGGTGAGATCCGGCACTCACCTACACGTCAACTTCCTGAAGGTTTACCCACCTCAGGTATCTTCCTTAAAATCTCCTGAACGGCTCACCGATCCACCCAAGACATCTAAGCCTCTGGTCTCCCGACATGTGTGGTAGTGCAATCCGTAGTAAGAGTGTGTAAGAGGAGCGGCTAGAATAAGGAATAAGAAGGAAATATCGCGCGCAGTCCATGGCCCATTAGTAAGGGTACTTCTCCGGCAAGTGCCTGGTGATAATTGAAACGGAAAACTACCGATGAAAGCATCCGGCTGCTATAATACTCCTACTTGCAGCAGCTCAGTTTGACCTAGCTTTATAACTAGATGAATTAGAGCCAACTAAAAATCTTTATAATCAATAAATTCGAGAAATATAATTACTGAGTAATCGAGATTCGAGTTATCGATGCTCTATCGAAAGCAATAATACTCGAGCGATACCGCTAATTGGTAGTTTTCCGCGGTTTCTCCCATCAACACTAGACGAACGCTTGAACAGTATCCTAACAAATGGCCTACGGACCGCGTGCAATATTTTCTTCCCCTTTCTTTGTCATATCCTCACCCCTTAGTTGCATACACTTACACTAACATGCACTACACAACCACACTTGTCGGGAGGCCAGTCGGAAGCTTAGAGCTTGACCCGACTGGGGTCTAGTGCCCCGTTTGTGGGAGATACCTGGTTAGAGAAAACATCCGTACCCACCGTGTTGATCGGCCCCGGATCTCACCATCCAGCTGTGAAAGACCTCCACTGCTTCTCGAACAAAAACACATGCATCACACTTACGTCACTAACCTAAGTAGTTGACGCGATCGGAATCACGAAATAATCAATGGCGCGTCACAAACGGCAAGCGAGAATAATGGACGCATAAGGCTATTCGCAAAATGAGACGCAGGTCCTTGACGTAGCGCACGGTGAGTCATGGTGTTTCTGATAACCACTGCTCATTGAACTCGCGCTCGGTTGCTCGCGCCCACCAATAAGCAGTGGTTATCAGAAACTCATGAGTCACCCTGAGTCATGTCACGGACCTGTGTCTTATTTTGCGACTAGCCCAGTGGTGCCAATGTCTTCTAATGGTAGCAGGGGCACCCGTCGTAGCACCGTGGCATGCCACGAGCTTTTCTGCGCAACTAGCGTCGGGAAAGGAAACGATAAGTAACCCCGCCGTTTTACAATAGGGATGACGTCTATGGTGGCGGGAGTGATGAACTGTGTGGAGGGGCGATTTCGTGGTGCCACTCGCGCCACTGACTCCCGTTCGTGGCATCAACCTTGACAACACTGGACTAGCTTAACGGGCGCGTAAGAGGCATCCGCGCCGGCGCCGGCTCCAGGCGCGCTCGCTGCCGAAGGGTCGGCGGTGGGGCGTGCGTGCGCGGGCCCGCAAATCACGCCGGGAAGGGGGGCGGGGCGCACAGAGCGGGGGTGGCTGGGCGGGGCGGCACGCGAGACGGGCCGGCGGGTGGGGGCGGAGGCGGCGCGAGAATCCGGGCGCGACGTGCCTCGGCGGGGCGCGCGGCCCGGACCCCGCCGCCGCCGCCGCCCCCTGCGTGAATAAGTCAGCAGCCCGCAATGCAGCTGCGGCGGCCGCCGCGCCGAGTCGCCGGGCGCGAGTGCGCGGGGACACACTGGCCCAGTGAGGTGGCGGACGCGGTGACCCCGAGCCGCGTTTTACGCTTCGGCGGGCGGTGTGGGTTCGCGGAGTGGGGGCGAGCATTTACGTAGAGCTCACGACTGCCTGGGTCTTTCCCTTGCAGTTAGGGTAGGTTGAGTTTATGCCTTATTTTACGTGGCGAGACTTGGGCCATCAGGCCCGCTCTTCCGTCTGACCACGCAAATTTTGTTACGCTCCTTTCACCAACTATCGGAGAAAGAAGGTATTATCTCGGGCGACGAAAGAGGCGATTTGAATTTCGCTAAGAGGCTTCATTTAGGCTTGAGAATCTTTACATGCAGTAAATCTACTACATGGGACAGCCGGCTTTACTCCCCTCCGAAGGAAGGCTTAAGAAGGATTTTTTCAAATCCAAGTAGGTTGCATTTGATTAATAATTTGTTTGTATTAGGGGAGTGCAGAGAAGTAGGTGGAGGTTTGTAGTCAGTGGAGTGCAGTTTTGGGCGTATTTTTGCTTCTTTATGGAGAAAAGGAGCAGGAATACGTGATAGGTCGCGAACACCTCCAGTGTTGCTCCAGCTCTTAAATAGGAAATTTTCCCAGCTTTACGTTGCGTTTTGCTACAGATGGCTATTTTTTGTGACTAGTACGCAGATGTTAGGAATATTACTGCTTCAATACTGTTTTCTCTCCACGGAGGTTATACCTTAGAGTTCATGGAGATGTTTTGTTTCTTTCTTAGCCAATACGAACCAATTTGCTTACTTTGCACACATTTATACTCAAAATAGGACAGGGACTCGCGCAAAAATGCGTTGGCGTCATTAGAGTTTATCTGATTACGTCAGATATTTTGATGAACGAGTTTCACTACTGAAATCAGTTTCTTTGACGCACTGTATGTCAGCGGAACCATTGCTTCAATCGCGTTGTTTCATCGTGTGGAAGAAAAGTGTAGAATTGAGAATCGTAATGGACTGGAGCATCTATAACTTACATGAAAATTGTCTTACTATTCTGTTGTTTCTCGAATAACTAAATTAAGGGGAACAAATACTCTGATGTACCAATTCAAGGTTTATCAGTACACGTGAATGTAACAATGTGCTGGTTTTCTATTTTAAAGTATTTTTTCATTAGTCTCTTACATATGGCAGTGTACGATAATAAAAAAATTATAGACATATTATTACAATTATATACAATTTGTACTGAATGCTAATTATAGGTTTAGAAAACATAATGAATTAATTTGCATTTATTTTTTCTTACCAAACACTGATTTTATCAGATATAAATAGTGGTATAACCAAAAACATTTTATCATAAGCCCACATTTCACAAATATAACAAATATTGTCTGAGAAATATCAAAAGGGACGGTTAAAATTTCACTTCGGTCTTAGTCACAAATTTGATTTAGATTGGTTTTCTCAACTTTCCAAGTTACAATGTGAGTATCTAAAATGCTTACTTAAGATAACATTGCTTTCTATCACGACAATTCACGAGTAATTTCTAAATTATTTTCCTATTCTGATACGAAACTTTGTCTACAGAAATTCGTTTCATTTCCTTTGAGACGAAGTTTAATATTCCACCTACGGTTCGAGTTACAAAGGAGAGAAGGAAACTCGACATTCGGCACAATGCCATCTACAATTTCCGATCTTTTAGGCAAGAGTATTGGTGATTCAACGTATCATTAATGAACACACTTTCTCGGTCAAGCCTTTCTTTCATTTCTCTCTGTAAAGTCGACCTTCTAATACGTACTAGAACTCACAATTTCCGCCAGCATACTTTGACAAATCTCATCTAGTATTCCTCTGCCACATCTAGTGCCCACATCGCATGCCCTACTTCATCTGTACTACGTCTTAACGTGTATCCATCACTGTAGAACAACATGACGTCACTTCCGAACTATTTCCAAAACACCTTCCACCACTTCCTTCATATTCTCACTTCAGTGTTCACTTCAGTTCTCTTCATATTCTCACTTCAGTTAACTTTCCCATAATTTTTCATTCCGTACACGCTCTATCTTAATGCTCTTCAATCCCCTTACGTTTCTCAAATGGTTCGCCAATTCACACACCACAAATTTCTCCCGACCAAGTTTGTGCCCTCGAGCTGCGTTCGTTTTTTCCTCTATCACCCATGCAGCTTGTGCTCTACATTCGTATTGCATTCCGTCCTCGTTTCTACCCCTACGTACATCATTGCACCTGGTTTTATTTCCACCGCCCCTCCTCCTTTTCAACGCCCAGCCCCTGCCTTACGCCGGCCACCGCTTGAAAGAAATACCATTCTAGGCACGAAGCATAGCGCCGCAATTTGAATATATCGATTCCCATCTCAGACAAGGAACGTGGTCTGGAATGAGCTGTGCCCTGTAGGCATCCCTGCGATACGTCTTTAAACAGCAATCAAACTTACGGTTTGATTAATGTTTCTGTCAATCTTGGAGCTGGGAGCGGCGAGCACGCGAGCGGAACTGAAATTCCCATTCCCTGAGACGCTTTCGTGGCTGGGTGATAATGCGAGCGATCATCTTTCGCAAAAGCTTTAGATAAACACTACGCGGAACTTGGTACAAGAGTTCCTATCCGCTTCCCCGCAACTTCTCGGCTGAGATTACATTGCCTCACAAGCTTACATCAGTAATGAAAGTGTTTTAGCACTCTGAGCTGAAAGCACTTTGGGTACAATCTCGACCTGACTAAATGCGAGTACTCATTATTTACAAACTTCATCGTATTAAGTACATATTATTTATTAACACTACATTACCAACCGACGCTCTGCAACTTCTGGCATTTTGAGAAACATAATTATAGAGAAAAGTCTCTATTTTCTCTAACAAGAAACCGAATCGCCTATTCGCCCTACACAAAAAGATAATCTCTCTCAGACGTTTTTTCTAGAAATCAAAAGAAGGTCATCTAAAATGTTATCGGAGATTCTATTCTAGTCGACCCAATGATGCAATAGGAGGTAGCTAGTATATTATGCGCCATCTTCTTCCTCACACAATTGTTTAAGAAAGTTTTAAATCGTGTTTGTTGACACTAACATTTAACCCACATTACAAATTCAAAATGAAAGTGCTTTTACAACGACGGGATGAAATCTTTGTTTTTGGGAGTAAAGTATTATTTTACAAGACTAAACAATTGTCAATTTCTTTTCTCTCCCCTGTGTGATCTGTAGTTCTGCCATCTTTCTCCAAAATCTCTTCCCCTTTCAATTAAATGAGAAATATTTCCTTTTCTCCCCCCTAATTACCTAAAATATTCCCCTAGAACTTTGAATAAGTTTCCTGTTTTGAAATTGTTTCTATACGTTAATCTTAGTTCTTATAAATGTTTAATGGAGTCTTTAGTGAAAATAAAGAAACTTTAACTAATGTAGTTACCAACTTTGCGAATTTATCATACAAATATGAAGATGGTAAATGAACAAGTCAACATTTTTTGCATAATTGGTTCTTTGTCATCTAATTCTGATATAATAAATTCCATCGATACCAATCAATCGTTTTACAAAAGGTTTTAAAGTCTGAATCGTGCCGAAGTCACTCAGTCTCTCCGATTCAGCTCATCCCTTTACTACCCAAATTCAACTCGATCCCCATTAAGTAAATTGGCCATTACTCCTTGTCCTATTCTATGTTCTAATTTACTGTCTGTGAAATTAATTGTTTTGTCGTCCTACCGTCGGCGATCCGCATTACTCGAGTGATGGAAATTCCACCATTTATCTCTTTCTGTGTTCGAACAGTTACAAAGCACGTCCATTTGCCTTGTTTAGTAAGCACTGTTGAGTTAATCTAGAGAAGCAAATCAATTCGCTTCATTTTCGTACGCAAAGGAACTCAATATTATTAAAAATTAGTGTACTAAGTAATCAGTTTCCCGTCACAAATTTCTAATGGAGGGTATCTAGGTACACTTTAATGGTTATACGTAGTTGTCTATTCATAAATTGCCTTCAGAAAATACGTTGGATATTTCCATATGAACGAAGAGTGTAAAGTTGAAATAAAATATATGACATTTCTATACCCCGGATTTCATTCATTGAAACAAAACTAAAAAGTGTACTTCTGATCAATTTCAAACATATACGCAGAGCGTAAAGAAGATCATCAGAGTAATGAGAAAATATGTTACTTTCGATGATCGCTTCAAATTATGTAGGTAATATAGTACAATATACTTTTTTTCTGTTACTTGCATTAACGGAAGTTTGCATGTTCAAACACAAATTCATCTAAAAGCATTACAAAGAATTTTTTGGAGATTGAACTGTGAACTATGTCAATATTACTTTTACTTTCGAAAAATAAGAATTTAGGGGAAAAAAATCTCTACTTTAATTTATTTAGGAAAGAGCTGTATTATCATTCGTTTTAAGAATATTAATAGCTACGCAGTAACTTGGATTTTAGAGCTGGGAAACATTACAATCAAAACTGAATCGAATCACAAGTAAATGGATTCTAATTACCTAAAACATCATCAAAAATCATCAATAATATGCTCTTAAAAGTTTTTGAAAATTCCCTGAAATCAAAGAAAAATTACGTAAAAAGTTTGATGAAAACCAAATTAGCTGTTGGATAAGTTTACTGATGTAAGGCTCCTTTCCTTCAAGTGAGCTCAGCTTAGAAACCTTCGGTTTAGACTTGACCAGGAAATTTCTGTCTTTAGTTATTGCGGAATCCGCGGGATCGACAATGGTGATGATAGGCATCACAGGAACCTTATATTACATAATCACCACCACTGATATTACTATTTCTGAGCGATGAAATTAAATAGGCTACTAAGGAATTCTAAGGAGAACATTTGGGGCATTTCGTAAATATTATGTGAAGCAAGTACCATTAAAATGATATTAAAATAAATTAAATCAGTGAAATTGTTATAAAAATGACGGAAAAGGGAACAAAATAACTTATTAGTCGAAATCGAAGAAAAATAAAAAATGTGTCATTTAAAAATGAGTAATTTCATTTTATCATCACATAAAATTAATGTCCATACCAAAAAGCATTGTTCTAAAGTGAAGGGCGAGAAAAAGACAAATTAAAATCCAACCCCTACCGAAGACAGTACTTGTAAACTTTAAAAAACTTTAAAAAGCATGAGTGAGCCCGATGCATCTGGGACGTAAGCGGGGCTCCTCACACCCGCACTCCCTCGGCCGTTGGGGTAGGTCGGCGGAAGAGGTCGTTGTCGAAAGAAAAGGAGCTCCGAAAAAAGCCGCAGCTAGCCTATGACAGCTTCACCGCGCTCTGCATCACCGGAAACGGCCAGCCCTTGGCCCCGGGCCGAAACGGAGCAGAGGGAGGAGGAAAGGGTGCGAGCCATGATTTGAGATGGAGTGCGAGACGATAAGGCGAGAAAGATGGAGGTATAAACGAGATAAATTGACGACGCGGGAAAGGAAACAAAAGGTATTAGAAAATCAACTGAGAATTGAAATTCGTAGTTTCGAATCAGATTGAGAAGTAAATTATACTAGCGGCAGAAAGATCATTACACTCAAACTTGAAGAAGAAGAGGACAGTAATAGGTGAAACAGAGCTGAAATAGGCAATGCCGGGATGTAAAAAATAATGATGTTACCTCATTAGTATGGCTAGAGATGATATTCCTGGGAGTATTCAGGGAACCGAGTGATTGAAAACAGAAACGAAATACGACGGGGCAGTGATCAGGTAGCTAAGAACATTGGGCACAGAATGATAGAAGGAAGTCATCAACCCGAAAATTAGCGCAACAAATTTGTGGAAAATTGAGGGGTATTTGTTTATTTCTCAGCAACACATTACTTAACAAAATGAATGAAGACCAGTTACATAGTATTTATTCAAGTAGGCTGCATTACGAATGCTGTTGCAGTACAGTACATTAAACGCATTGTGCAAGCAAAAGAGCGAGTAAGTGCTAGTCGAGGTTTCAGAATATAATTGTGCAATCGTTTTCACTCAAATGCGACCACTTCCGTTCTGATCGATAAAAGTATTGTCGATCTGTCACTTTGAACCCAGTAATAAATGTACCGTCTAATACGCAATGCGTTGCGTCAAAGGTAACTTCTGCGCCCGCTTAATGACGGAACGTTTTTTTCCTTTATGACGGAACGTTCAATTCAATTATATCAATTAACCGCTCATGGGTATTGCGGGTAAAAAGTTATGAATAGTATTTGTACATATTTTTGTTCAAGGAAGTATAAGTTCAGGATGTTCCAATACATTCATCCGGATGGTAAGAATTTATCCGGATGCCATAGGTAAGCGTTATATAAATCTCAAGAATCAAAGTTCTTATTCAGCACGTTTTACCGGCTTCCCACGTTACCTCCAACACCCTCATTCCCTCTCCTCCTCTCCCACTTTTTCTCTCTCACCACCTTTCCTCGGCCTCTTTCACTCACGTTCAATTTTTCTTGCTTCTCCTCCCTCTACCGTTCTTTCATCACCCTCTTCTCGAGCCATCCGCACCTTATGTAATCTCCTCCTCCTCCTTCACCTTCATCTTTCCTTTTTCTGCCCTCATTTCTCAATCATATCTCACCTTTCTCCTTCCTTCTCTTTCTCTTACTACTCCGCTTCTTCTCTTTCTTCACACCTATTTCTCCTTCACTGCTCACACCCTTCCTTCTCTTTCTCTTACTACTCCACTTCTCCTCTTTCTCCACACCCATATCTCTCTCACTGCCCACCCCTTCATTCTCCTTCCCTTGCTGCTCCTCCTCTTCTCCTTCTTCTTCTTCTTCTTACATCTCGTCCAGTTGGGCGCGCGCCAGCCGAGCACCACCTCGCTACTCCACTCCGCTCCGCTGCTCTCCTCCGCGCTCGGCCGGATTAGCACGTGAGCGACGCCGGGGCGGCGGCCCGCGCACGATCCGGCGGTTTGTCAGCGCGGCAATCTGCCCGCCCCCCCCTCACCAACCCCACCCCCTCGCCTCAATCCTCCTCCTCCGCGCCCTCGACGACCGCCCCGAGCGACGCAGACATCGCCCCGCGCGCCGCGGGCAGCATCGCAATACGCAGAGCCGCTTCCATAACTCATGTCGCCACCCGCGGAGGCCGCCGCCATCGCCCGCCGGGCGACAGACGCCCTCGCGGGCGAACGATACGCGCGCGTCGCTCGCGAGCGAAGGCCTCCCGTCGCCCGGGGCGGCGCCCGCGGGCTGCGGGTGCCACGCCGTGTGAGCCGCGGTGGCAGGCGCATTCGCTGCCGTACAAAGCGGTGCGTACGTTCCGGTCGCCAGCAGTGATATTCCGTGGCACGTCGTGAAGGGGCAGAGTTTCAGCCCCTAAAGCATGACGTACGACGGACGAAAGATTGCGCACGAGTTGGCTCCAGTTTTTCAGGACGGTCCATTGTTGAGTACGTATCCTGTTGCGAAGTGATATGTTCGCATCTGTTGCAAAGAAGTGATTTTCTGTTGCAGAGGCGCAACATGGGGTGGGAAGGAGCGCAGTTTGCCATCCGTAATATTTCGAGCATCATTAAATAATCACTATCATGTAAAATGTTTAAATATGTACCAAAATAAAATATCAACATTGGTAGCGGTGAGCGTGGGCCTTATGGTTCGAGCGTAACTGTGATTCGTAACTCGCTGGTTCGATACCGGTACGGTACCGGAATATTACTCGATGTATTTAACGTGAGGAGCTTTGTGGCGTCTGTCGTAAGCGAATTCTCAGCTAAGACTCCTCTGATCAATGATTTCCGTGGTTCCTCGGATTTCTTCCAGACGAATGCCAAAGAAGCACTCTGGAAAACGGATAACGGGCAGCGCACAATCCTTCTTTCTATAACCCGTACTCATTTTCATCAATTAGGCCATGTGTCCGATGAGACCGATTAGCCATCTTCGTGTCATTTCATTCAGTTACTATTTAGATTACAGGAGGTCCAGAAAGCAGCAACAAGCTGCGATATCCCCTAGCACTAAATGTGACTTGTAGGAGTAAAATATAATAATAATAATAATAATAATAATAATAATAATAATAATAATTAGCCGGTCCGGATAGCCGAGAATGCTAAGCTGGTAGAGCCATGGCGATCTCAGGTGGCATAATCGCGGGTTCGAGTCCCGCCTCGGTCATGGGTGTGTTTGTGTATGTCTCTATGTGTATGTCATCCATTCATCCTTGATTATCATCATTCCATCTTCCGTCCCCCCAGACTAACAACCCTGGGAATAAAAATCGGATTCAGCCTAATGCTGATCCCCTGATGAAGCACATGCACCTGCCACCAAGATAGAAAGATACTGAGCTCCGGTAAGTGCAAGTGCATGTCTGTGTGGTCCGAGACGGCCTATTCGCGAACAAAAAATAATAATAAGAGCAACAATAATAAATTAACAAATAAAATCAAACTTTAAATTTAGCATAAATGAAAAATTCTTTAGAATAAAACGTCAATGTCGGCGGGAACGTCCCCTACAGTCCTCCAAAGAAAAATCTTCGTTTCACCCTCTGAATAATTATTACATATCTGCTTCGCGCACAAATATTATCAACGATTGATATGATGATATGGATTTACTTCATTTACACCACATCTTTCACGAGAAGTTATTTTTCTAAAGCAGCGAGAGAGTTTTCGGAAGAAAAATGGAGAAAATACAGTTTTATGTGATGAAAGTAGACTTCAAAAATTCAAAAATTTAAAAACGGACGAGCAGAAATGAAAAATAATGAGATTTGCAAAATTCAGCATGAATGTAGAAGAACATTCTACATACTTCCTCATAGCTCCGCTGCAGTTGTCACCGAAATTTCTCACCTAAGATCTTGTTCGTATTTTTCAGTAATTGTAATAATAACAATTCAAATGCCAATAACAAATGTCAATGTGATATTTATTATGTTTATCTTGGACTGAGGATTCTGCCGAAAAATATCAATTAATAGATGAGAAGATGATAAAAATGACGTTCAAATAATGATACAGACAATAGTAATGTAAAGAAATGGACCATCTCGAAAAAGTACGACCAAATCCTGCTAAGTTATATTCAACCTCATAAGAAGGTTTCTAAAATACTGTGTTGATATATCAACATAACGCAACCAAACAGGCAACAAAATGCTATGTTAAGCCGTCCTTCAAGAACTTTAACAGTCCTCCATCCGCTAAGAAGAGCTAAAACAAATGGAGTGCATATCAAGGCGACTACGATTAACATATTCAAAGAAATGTATTTCTTTTCTTTTATAAATGTATATTGTAAGGTGTCATTTCAAAAATATTCAACAATACCCGACCGATATCACAAATAACGCCTTAACGACTTTAACACCACTAACAAAGGAGTTCGCCTCACCTTTGCCGTGAACTTCAGCGCCGGATCACACCGCCGAGAGGGCCTCGTTCTAAGGCAAGCAAAAAGTGACTCGCGTGAAATATCTGCCCCATAAGTCAAACGGCGGCGGCGGCGGCGGCGCAGAGTGCGAAGTGGGAAGCCCCTGCAGGATAAGACGGCAGCTCGCGTCCCGAAAACGCGGCCCTCCGCACCGGAGGCGCAGGTCAAGAACGCTGCACCTTCCTCCACTTCCAAGATCCAACAACTCGCACCGCTCCCGGTTTTTCAGTGTAAGCGTCGGACAAACCATATACTTGGGTTTTTATTTCTTGGCCCGTGGGGTCTTGTCTTCAGGATGGAATATCTCACGGTATTTCGAAATATTTTCGGTCTTACCGCTAGGAATCCCATGATCGCGATGGTATCGAGTAGTGCTGGCAATCATGCGACTCCTACCGGCACGACCGAGAACGACGCGAAATACCGTGAGATATTCCATCCTGAAGACACCCCACGCGCCAAGAAATAAAAACCTAAGTATAATATTATTATTGCTCCGTGTTGGTCATCTAAGTCAAACTTTACTAAAAGAATTGATTGAATAGTGATTTCGGGGCGTCAACTGGTAAGGTCATTATTCTCGTAAATGTAGTGAATGTTTTTGTTGTATACCAAATGAAACAATCCTCTGCGTTCTGCAACAACAATTTATTATTCATAAAATCCCAAATAATAATACACAAAATTCTGCCAGGAGTCCCAATATCGAAGATACGTTTCTATAGCCGGGTCGTTATACTGATTACAAAATGCCGTTAATCAAGAATCACAAGTAATTTAAGCCGGGTACAATGTCCAAGTCAGTTCATGCTCTGCTACTCGTTATCGGTGATGGAATGGCGGGGCCCTGGCCCCGCGGCTGCCTCGTCGGCCTTTCCATCTCCTTTCCCCTTCGCAGGGGAAGGGAGTCGGCTGCGTGCCCCCTCTTCTACAGGAGGAGGGAGGGGGGGCGCCTTCCACGCCTCGGCCGCTCTCCTGGGGCGGTGAGGCGTATCGCTTCTGCAGACGCTCTCTGCGGCGCCTGTGCTGGCCTCTGGCGTTGCTGGCGGACTTTTGTAGTGCCGGCACAGGCGGACACTACACCCTCCCCACCTAATTGTGGGAGTATGGGGCGAGGTGCTTCTGCAGGCGCGCTCTACGGCGCCTGTGCTGGCCTGTGGCGCTGCTGGCGGACTTTTGTAGTTCCGGCACAGGCGGACACTACACCCTCCCCACCTAATTGTGGGAGTAGGGGGTGGTGCGCTTCTGCAAGCGCGGGCTGCAGCGGCTGGGTGCTGCCTTCTGCTTCTTCTGCTGCTGCTACCGATCAGGCAACTGCACCGGTCGCGCCTCTTTCTCAGAGGCTGCGTTCTGCATTGCGGCGTCGCTGCATGCAGGCGGGCCCGCCCGATCAGCCGCGGCCCCGTTTGCCGCTGTTCAATTGCTGGTTGGCCACCCGGTGCTGCTGTTGCGACTGGTGCTGACTGCTCGTCGGGCTGCTCGTTCTGCGGCGGCAATTCAACTTCGAGTCCGCCGTTCTGAAAACTAAACAGCCTGTCTGAGTTTTCGTCCTGCTCACTTTTCCTTACCGATTGCGGTTTATCAATGCCGGGTATGTAATACGTCCGGTGCCTAACATATTCCTGATACCGCCCTGGCGGGTGCTTCTGTAGCTGCTGCTGATTGATGCTGATGAAACCACGGCTCCGGTTGTCGCCGCTGCGTATCCGTCCCTGATGTGGCTTCGTGCCTCCCCACCTAACTGTGGGAGTGGGGGGCGATGCGCTTCCGTAGGCGCGCTCTGCGGCGCCTGGGCGCCATCTTCCGCTACTTCTCCTGCCGCCCACGCAGGGGCAGCTGCAGCTGCTGCCGATGATGGTGCCACAGCTTCGGTTGCCGCTATGGCGCCTCCGTCCATTAGGCTGTGTACTGTCTTTCGGCCTCGCTGCTGTGCGGTTGCCGCTGCTGCGGCGGCTGCTCCGGGTACAGATTCTGCTCCTCTTCCCCGGGGACCATCTTCTGCGTTTCGGCGTCCGTTTCGCTTGGCTGCTGCCGTTGCTGCGACTGCTGCTCCTGTGAGCGTTATCTCTAAACAATTTCAAAACTGAAAATACAACCAAAATTGTGCTTTTTGAGAACAACACTGTCATGTCTCTTAGTTGTTGCCCGACTAGTTTCCACAAAAACAGCCTAACAGCTACTTTCTTCAGTTTTTTTCTTTCTCTTAACAGCCCGCCTGTCAGTACAATAATTACTAATGTTCGTCACTTGAACTATCACATTGCGCTTCAAAGATACTGCTTTGCTGCCTAGGCTTCCTAAGTTCACCCGTGGGGTTACACTCGCCCATCGCTTACACTCGTACCCGTTTGGTAGCTTGCACTCTAACTTGCCGCCCGTGGCCCTGGCGCCATCGCCTTGAGCCAGGCGTCTACTTCTACGGTGCACTACGCGACATCTAACCTTGCATTGCTTACCACCATTATTTGTGAACTTCATACCTCTACTTCGGGCTTTCGCCAACTCTTTCATACCAAACTTTACTCGAATTGCTTTCTTTCGTGTTGCTGACACCTCTACTTCTAACTCCAAATGCATTGGCGCTTTACCGTTCTGGTCACTGTCTATACTTTTGGAAACGTGCTCTGTCTTATCATCACAACTGCCACCGTCTAACTCTTTGCTACTAACCGCGGCAGTCCTGTTGTCGCTATCCAGCCTGTATTGCCCCGTCTTCTGCTCTTTACAGCACTGTCCGTTGCGCTCTTGCCTACAACTTACAAGATGATCGCTGTGTGATTTTATTTCCCTACTCTCAGCGCTTACGCTTTCATCTGCACCACTACTTACTCTACTATTACTACCAGTTTTACCCATATTAACAATTATTTTACCATTACTTTCAATTTTATACATATTTACATTTCCAATCAATAGCTTCTCTCTAGGAACTACATTATCTGTTACCGAGCCTTCACTAGTCTTCCTTTCGTGTAAACTTCGCTTTAACGTTGTAAGCTCGCTCACCGACACGCTCCAAATTTCCCTCATGTTACTATGACCGTTCATTGGTCTACCCTCACTCTCCGATCTGTTCTGAGCTTTCTCAACGTTTTGCCTATTTCTACTACTGTCAGTTTCAAAGTCACAATACATTTTTCTACATAATTCTTCCTGATCTACAACTGTATATTTCCATTCATTGCTAATGAATATGTCACGAAAATTCTGCATTCCTATCTGCATCTTGCTACAATTCACTTCACATCTAAGGCTTTCTGCTGCTCTATCTTGCTCCTGATTACTACTACTCTTTTGAAGTCTGTTTCTCTTCACAGACCAGTTGCCGTTACAAAGATTCCTACCTGGCTTACTTGTGCGCACTTGATCCTCGCCGAGCGTGTTCACCTTCGCTGAGGGGTCACCGTTGTGGTAGCTCACTGCAGCCTCGTCTCCTACCGGGAACGTGGCGACCTTTCCTCGTCTGCCACGCGTCACTCCAGCGCCGAGTCTAGCGACTACCTTGCTGCTTGGCGTCGCTTGGTCCACGACCTCTCTGGAGGGGGCAATGTCCCTCTCGCCAGCCTCGCTAGAAGCCGGGAACGTGGCGACCTTTCCTCGTCTGCCACGTCTCACTCTGGCGCCGAGTCCAGCGACCGCCTTACTGCTTGGCGTCGCCTGGCTCGCGACCTCTCTGGAGGCGGCAATGTCCCTCACGCCAACCTCGCTAGAAGCCGCCGCTACCACTCCCTTGGCCTCGTCCTCCACGCTCCGTGATGGCGCCGGCTGCGGCGCATCCTTCAAAAAAGCTTGATTAAGCTGCACTCTACTCTGGAAATCACGTTGCCGTTCTTTCTGCCCGACCACTCGCTGCTCCCTGTGCTCCTTGTGCAAGGCCAGCTGCTGTTGACATTGGTTCCCCTTAAATTTTAAACTTTCTACTGGTTCGTGCGGGCTGCGCTGCTGCAATAACTCGTCAGGCTCGCTACTAGGAATGCTTAGAAAAAATGCGCGCTTGCTGTCTTCGTCCGTTACCTTATGGAAAGCGATGTGTTGCTGCAACCTCGCCGCGTACGAATACCATTTCTCCTTGCGCGCGTCGAAGCAGGGAAAGGACGGTATTATCTGCCGCTGAGCCGCTGGCGTGGCCATGGCCGTGATCGCTTGCAGAAAGGCCGCGTGCTGCTGTAGCTCGCGCTTCTCCCGTCTTTCCTGCCATTCTTCTTGTCGTTGTAACTGCTGTAATTGCTGCTGCTCTTGTCGTTGTAACTGCTGCTGTATAAGCCCGATGAGTTGTGCCGTCTGGTCGCCTGTTGCCATCTTCTTTTACCTCGTCGCCAAATAAATTGTTGTATACCAAATGAAACAATCCTCTGCGTTCTGCAACAACAATTTATTATTCATAAAATCCCAAATAATAATACACAAAATTCTGCCAGGAGTCCCAATATCGAAGATACGTTTCTATAGCCGGGTCGTTATACTGATTACAAAATGCCGTTAATCAAGAATCACAAGTAATTTAAGCCGGGTACAATGTCCAAGTCAGTTCATGCTCTGCTACTCGTTATCGGTGATGGAATGGCGGGGCCCTGGCCCCGCGGCTGCCTCGTCGGCCTTTCCACCCCTTCGCAGGGGAAGGGAGTCGGCTGCGTGCCCCCTCTTCTACAGGAGGAGGGAGGGGGGGCGCCTTCCACGCCTCGGCCGCTCTCCTGGGGCGGTGAGGCGTATCGCTTCTGCAGACGCTCTCTGCGGCGCCTGTGCTGGCCTCTGGCGTTGCTGGCGGACTTTTGTAGTGCCGGCACAGGCGGACACTACAGTTTTGTCATGGGAAGTCGCTGTTATCTTCCCCCAACCACATATGTTCCACCAGCGGGGCACCCCTTCAGCCGGGACAAGCTCTAAGCTCCCGATATGTGTGCTATTGTAGTGCATGTAATGTAATGTAATGTGTGTAATTAAAGGATGAAGACAGGACAAGGAAAAGGAATAATTGACTGCTCGGGGTGCATGGCCCGTTTCTTAAGGTACTTTTCCGGCATTCGCTTGGTGTTGATCGGAGAAACCCCGGAAAGCTGCCGATCAGAGCATCCATCGCTAGATTTCCCCTCCAGGCAGCTGCTGGATTCGACCTAGCTATCTAGCTAGTGCCACCGTCGGGACTCGAACCCTAGGACCTCCCGGTCATAGGCACCCCAGTGAAATGAATTAAAGCCCTCAGCCACCAATGTCTGTTTTACTAAATGGAGATCAGTTTCATTACAAGTGTTCTAATAATTCAGGTCTGACTTTTATCAACAATTAACAGTGTTTCGTAACGAAAGAGAAAACTGTTCACGAAACCACCGGCCTTAACCCTAGATCTCTATGTATTGGTGGTCTCAGAATTTCAAGCCTTAGCGGAGCTGAGCAGCACCGAGATGGTCCGAGGCGGGACGCGAACACTAAAAAAGGCACCGGCGCGGACAGCGGGGGAACTGATCCAGACGCGACTGTGTTTCTACACCCCTACATCACTTAGGGCTCTACACAGCCGACTCCGCGACTGTAACTGTAACCAAAAGCTTCAAGCAGTAAAGCTGTATTAAAGTAATAGTGCTTGGAGTTATTGTGACTGTTGTGAGTGAACTTTGGACATTCGAAAAAATGGAATTGAATATACATCGCCTTTGACGGGTCCTACACTTTGAACCGGATTATTTTCTACTTCTTTTCCTCGGAACTAAGCTTTGTAAACTGCAATTTGTAAGTTCATTGGGTTTGTTTTTAGTTTAATAATAAATATAAGCACGTGACGTATGTTGCCTTTTTTATTTGGAACAAAACAGAAACACTAATAATGTAGAACAATTGCAGTACGGTGCAAAATCTCGACGAGTGCGAAGAAGCGACAATCCACAGACAAAGGCAAATTGTGAGCGGCCTCGCGCTGCAGTATCTGTAATGCTCTCCCAAATTCCCCGAAACCACAAGTGGAGGCAAACCACGAAGTATTTCCCCGAGGAAAGGAGCGCCTACAACAACGCGGTCGATTTGTCGCGAACGCCAGGGAATTCAGCGAAATCAAAGAATGTGGAGGTGGTTCGAGACCAATCCTGTGTTTTGAACTTGTAAAGCTGCAATGGTAAATAAATGGAAGGTAAAGTAAAGACAATTTAGATCTGTGCTTAGAACTTTAGGTCTCCGAAGAAATCTTGTAGATTATACTTCCCTTTCCGGTTTGTGATTATTGTTGTTTATTGTTGTCCATTCTCTGTTTAACTGAACCCTTACAGAAATTCGTATATTTGTGTCTTACATCTTCAGTTACGACGTCCAGTTTTCACGATTGTTAAAGCATTATTATTAGCGGATATTGATCATCAACCTATTATTAGTTTTACTCAAGAATCTCTGTTCATAAACAACCAATAATTATACTGTCCAGTCCAGCAGAATTGTTGTTTTTAATAATTTACTAATATTTCGAAAGAAATAAAAATTTGATCGTAAGTTTGGAAAGAAATGCATGCATTAAATATATGTCTTATCATTGCAATTATCATCAATTTCGGTTTATATAATTGAGGCAGTATCGTAAATAGCTATTATTACAGTGGCACAATTCACAAACTCCACTTTGTATTTTTGGGCGTTTCTATAATTCATCGCACTGTGTATGTAATGTGGTACTCTATACGAATATCTTAGTGCCTCTAATCTCTTTATGTTCGTAGCAGTGTTCTCTGATTCTCTCTATCGTTCAGTTATGTATTTCACTTTCAAATTAAAGCGTGTCACAACTTATTCAAAATAAAAAAACACCGTAAAAGATTCGTTGGCGCCGAGCGTGTGCAAGGGCGGAGAGCATCGTGTCGCAGGCGACGGGGGCTACACGTAGCACTGCCTATCGTCGGGGCCTCGTCGCCATAAATCGACCCGGAAGGTGCTCGCGACCGCAACCCACTGGGCGGCCGCCGCGGCGGCTCCCGAGCACACGAGATCAGCGGCAATGGGAGCAGGGAGTAGAGCGGAGCGGGAAACCGACAGCGGGCGATACGCGGGCAAAGGGTAGAGGATGTGAAAATGACATAAGCGAAGGGCGGAGAGAGAGAGAGGGGTAGGCGAACGTAGTAAGGTGGAAAGCAAGAAGGAAGGGGAATGAATACCGGGAGACGATGGAAGGAAGAAACTAGGGAAGGGAAGATGAAAGAATGAACTAAATACAGAAGGAAGACCAGCAAAGGAATGATGATAGAGAGAAAGTAGGAGGAACGACTCTGAAGAGAGACGAATGATGGATGAGTAACGAACGCAGATAGAACAGGAATGAACAAGGAATAATTACAGAAAGCTATGAAAAATTAAGGATAATAGAGGGAGAACGAGTTAGGAATGAAAATAAACGAGTAAGGAAGGAAGGTAGGAGGCACGAGATACGTGTAAGTAGGACTGAGGAGATAGGAAAGAGGAAAAGCAAGGAGGAGATAGGGGCAAGGAGGAACGTAAGTGGGAGGAGGAAGGAAGGTGAAAAATGCATAAGAAGAAAGAATAGATAATACAGAAGAGGCAATGCAGAAGCGGGGAGGCAGAAAAGAGAGACAGAGGAAGTAAGGCAGAAACATACATAAGAAGAAAGCTAGAAGAGAGAATGCAGAAGAGGCAATACAGAAAAGTCGAGGCATGAAGAAGAAAGCTAGAAGAAGGAAGAGAGGACACAGAAGGGAGTAGGAAAAATCGCCCATCAGATGGCACAGAACAGCGGGCAGCCGGTAGCGGGGGCTGCGAGCGGCAGGGTTGGGGTTTAGAGGGTGAAAGTGTGAGGTCGGCAGGCGCCGATGACCTGTCCGCCGGGCTCATAAATTCTTGAGCAGGGTCCGGGCCGAAATAGCGCGCCAAATAAAAGGAGGTCCGCAGGCCGCAGGGAGACTGCTTGAAGCCTGGCCGGGCCGGGGCGAAACGGGGCCCGGCAGAATTTGTTGGGGCTTCACATAGAGGATCATGGCTAAATTACCCCATATGTTCATTATTTATTATTAGGTCTTTTCCCAGCATAAGCCTATTACATTCGAGATTCCCTAAGGAGTGCTCCTTCGGCCATTCGCCGTATACTAAAGGACGTTTGGGTGATACAGTGGGTCAGACCAAACAGACACACCCTGTATGAAAGCACAGGAATGGCAATGAGCAAGTGATTATTAACCATGATGTAATGTCTCAGAGCGTCACAGTTACGTTTTTTGACACGTTACAAAATCGACTGCCCGTTGATCGCTTTTTTGTTTCGAAATAATGATCTTTCTCAATAACAAAAAATAACTATGGAATTTCAAGACTTTTGTCTTACAAGTCTCAAGATACAACTTCTTAAACACTTATGTTATTACTCCCAATATTCCTAGCATATCATGCGTGCATCTGCATAATCCCATTCTTCCCATGGATCTAAGAAACTTTCAAACTTGTCTCCATAACCTTGGAAAGCGTTCTGTTTGTTTATTTAAGGTACTTTATCACAATACGCCGTTGCTAGGAGACGACTGACAACGGTAACCCGCAGTCTTTTAACATGTTACCCCGTTGATATTTGGAGACAATTGACAATAATCAGTATTATCAGTATCATACAATTGACAGTAATCGCTACATTACACTGGTAAAATCTAGGAATAAAAGGTCCCGTTCATTACCGAGAGAGACATTCGAACGGAGCCCTCAGTTAAATTGGTACTTTATTGATGTGTTTAAAGATTTTGACAAATTAATAAACTGATGCAACTAATAATATTACACGTGCATTTATCTAAACAAAGCAATTATTCAATTTCTGGTTTTACGAATGAAAAAATAATCGTCTTTCTCACATCAATATTTATATTTAATAACAAAACCTACGCAAAAAATGTCCGATGTATTAAATTTAATTATGCTAATGATTAAACTTCTACAGGTTTTTCCGAAGTGTATTCTGACTGCTCAGTTTTCGAGATAGATTTTAACAGAGGTAAAAAATGATGTAATAGCTCAAATTATAACATACAGTTGTAATAAATTGCATCGTATTCTCAACAAAAAGCACACCGAAAACAATATCGATGATTTTCAGCCCCCTAAAAATGAAACCTATAAAAAACAAGTACGGAGGGCCTCTGAAGCCCCGCTCCTTAGTAATGCTAGAAGTATAGGATGCGACTCTGCCGACCGAAATATTAAGAAGGCATGCGTTTTGATTTTTCCTCTCTCTCGTGCGAATGTGTTTATTTAAATCTTTAAAAAATAAATTCCAATGAGCTTACAACTTATTATATACACTTTGGGTATTCCTGTAAAAATATCAGATATATCCCGAAGATCGGGAATGTTTTAAATACATTTCTATTCCTGAATGTGAAACGGTAGATTATTTTAATGTCAAGTCTTGAGTAAAATGTTTGTTTCGTTAATTTCCTGTAGAATTTTAATTTAAAAAATAACAAATGCAAACAAACAATACCCACAAGCGTTATCGGACTAGAAATCTTTGAACATTTCTCACATTAACGACATAATCGTCAACAATGTGATAATGTATTGCCAAAATATATTAAACATATTAATTTAAATTTAATTAATTAATTGAAATGATATATTAATTTCATGCACTGACGCGTGCACTAAGGTTTCACACTGGCAATAAAATCAAACAATTAACATCCCGCATTAACATTAACGCAAAAGCAAAGTGGCGCGGGAAATGCTGGTTTACTTTTCACTGAAATGGTATGAAAACTCTCAAATACAATACACAAGAACTTTCAGAAAGTTAATTCGTTGACATGAAACGCTAAATCAAATCCATCATACCCATAAAAAGAGAACTACGCAAGAATTTCGAATATCGTGAGGCTGCACTGAGACCCGGCCCGACTTCGAGCGAGGTCAACACGTCCCAGCGAGGCACACGTATCGACGTTCGCCGATCCAAGGTCCAGGCCGCTCAACCTGTAGAGCTCCTCGGCCACAAAGCTACTTTCCCCTACTCCCCTCCACCCTCCTTTCTAATTCCAGTATCCAAGCTACCTTCAATCACCGCCTCTCGCTAATTTTCTCCCCCTGTCCTCTCTTTCTCTCTCTCCCTCTCTCTCCCCCTTTCTCTTTCTTTCTCTCTCTTGTCTCCTTTTCTCTTTCTTTCTCTTGTCTCCTCTTCTCACTTTTTCTCTCCATTTCTCTCTTTTTCTCCCTCACCTTTTCTCTTTCTATCCTTTTCTCTCCTTTTCTCTCTCTCTCTCTCTCCGTGTGCTTTCCTCATTGTCTCTGATTTCCACCGATTGTCTCTTCAACCCGCTCTGCAACCTGCTACTCCTCCGACAACCTGCCGCTATGCAGACAACTTGCTGCTTCTCAATCTCCGCTCACCTACAACCCCCGCTCCCCACACAACCCCCGCTCCCCACACAACCCCCGCTCCCCACACAACCCCCGCTCCCCACACAACCCCCGCTCCCCACACAACCCCCGCTCCCCACACAACCCCCGCTCCCCACACAACCCCCGCTCTCCACACAACCCCCGCTCCCCACACAACCCCCGCTCCCCCGACAACCTGCCTTTTCCGACAACCCACCCATTCTCCGGCAACTAACATCTCCCGTCAACCCACTGCCTTCGACAACTCACTTCCCTCGACAACTCACTACCCTCGACAACCCACTGCCCTCGACAACCCACTGCCTTCGATAACCCACTGCCCTTGATAACCCACTGCCCTCGACAAACCGCTGGCTTCGACAACCCGCTGGCCTCGAAAACTCACTGTCCTCGATACTCCACTGTCTCCGACAACCTACTGCCCGCGACAATCCAGTGCTCTGACAACCCACTTCCTCTACAACCCACTGTCTTTAACACTCCACTAGCTCGACAACTTATCACCCGATACCTCGTTAACTTGCCTAATGACTTCAATCCCCAGAGACCTCTCCGAGACATTTTCGAAGTTACTTCCATCTCTGCTGCCTCAGCTAACGAACCGTGAACGAGTTCCTCCCTGGTATTTCCCGCTACATTTTTGCCGCTGGCGTGAACGCATTAAGCCTATCTCACGGAGTGATCACACTTTCCTTCTTTTCTAAAATAGAATCCAAGATTGACAGTTTAATAACGAAAGATAAAATCGAAAGAAGGAGTCGTAAAATGTATTTTACAACATGACAATTCGAAAAGGCGTATCGTAGCAATTAACAGAACACCAAAGAAGAATATCTGTACATGCGTCAAATAATGTATCTCACAAACTCGTTAAAAATGCCAATGTAGAAAAGGTAGGTACTGATCTAAATGTGTTCTCAAGGAGGCAAGATTAACTGAATGAAGTGAACAAAAACACTCATTTACTAATCACAATAATAACATATAATAATTACTAATAATAGTTAACAAAAATTCCTTTTCTTTTTTAATTTACGGTCGCATCAGCTACTAGATCATTAGCGACCACTAGCGGCCATTGGTTTTAACGTTATGGTATGAGGATGAAACTTTATGATGATGATGATAGGGGGCGAAAGGACGAACACATACAGCTATGCCCGAGGTGGGACTCGAATCCGCGATCCCTCGGTCCGAGATCACTACCGCACTACTGGCTTAGCGATCTCAGCCACGGCGCCGACTCAAATTCCTTTATTTTCTTATTTTAGTCCTGATGTTTGTAAGAGTTTTCAGATTTGAAACATATCACTCGATATCCGTAAAGTCTTACCAGAGATAGAAGTGTCATTAATATCTGCAATCATTAATCTAAGTAGCCTAGTCGTTTAACAAAAAAAATTAAATAAGATACTCTAGTTTTAGTCGTCGATTCAGAAAAAATATATGTACTGTAGCATTTTTCTTTCGAATAAAATTGTGACATAATACTGTATTTCCAAAATGTATCGGTAAAGTTATTATCTAAATCGAAAAAAAGCAACTTTTTCTTCAATATTTTAAAAACACTTTTTATTCACATCTACCTCCCTCTATACTAATATTACTTACCAAGTTGGGGGCACTTGCATCACTCTCTTCTCTTTAATTCCAACAATATCAGACTTATTATTCACAAGCACGTTTTGTAGAGCGATATATTTTATTAACAAAATGCATAATCGAGAGGTTGTTTTATAGAAGAGAACCTGGCATATTCATTAACTTTGTCAGAACAATTATTCTTTTACATTATCCTTCGGGAGATATTTAGGTAATAAAATTTAAATTATGGTTCCTCAGAGTATCATATCTGTATTCATAGCAGCGATGTAAAATAAATGAACGCGTAGGTAATATGCAGGAGAACACTATGTAAAACGGTTAAAACTGCAGCGGTCTCTTCGATTACACATGTGAATTTGTTTGTCCTTTTTACGATTGTCAACTGACTTACTGAAATACTAACAAGTTCAATAAAAGTGTACGGCGATGCGTCGTTCATATTTACAGTACCAGCGACGGGTATCGGTAATTTTATTTAATAGTACGGTATCTAATTTTGTGTATGCTTATACAAATATTCTCTGATCTCTCTACCGAAGAGCACCAACTGGCATGCGATAGTAGCTATCATATACAATTAAGTGGATGTAACTGATATTCTTCGCATTTAATTACAAATATTGTAAAAGAACTAGATTATCAAATGTTGTCAGTGGTATTATAACTAAAATATTATCTTTATGCAATCCACAGATTTTCAAAAACGTTAAGCAACTAGTTTAATGCGGGCATACATTGTGCATATTCTAATTTTTAAAAGTGAAATTAAAAGTAACAGTTATTTGCTATAAAAGTTAAAAATAGCTTCATAATGGAACTCACTTCGACCGAGCAGCTCCTGAACTATGCTTTACAGCGTTATAGGCACGGGATTATGCGTGGATAAACGTATTGTCGCTAAACCTTTAGTAACGAAGACAAAGACCCTCGCGTTTAAATTGCCCAAAATCTCCAGTACATAATTTCATTTTACATAGACTTCATATCATCTGAAGTCCGTCCGTAGAACATCATATCATTCTACATATTTTTGGGAGCAAGTAATACGGAGTGACAGTAGTACCAAGAAGAGATCTCTCGAAAACTACATCATATCTCGGGAAATTCTGGTTTTAAGGGTCTAGGAATTTTTGCGGTGGTCATCTCTGTCCTGGATTGTACGTAGGCCAGCTGACTTCATTACCTAATCTACGAAATTCTATTGTTTTCATAAATGTTTGATGCACCCGTCAGACATATTTACTGATCCATCAGTACGACAATTCCGATGTTTTCTAAAAAAGCATACGAAACCATCCCCTTCCAACCAATTCTTTCTTAAAAAACCATAGAGAACCATCCCTTTTGCTCAGAACATTACAAGAGGTTATCAATATTTAAAAATCAATTGCAAATTAATCATACTGAATATTTACCTTTGACTTCAACCTTATTTTCCTATTATTCTTCCATGATTGGAAGTAATTATTTAAATTAATTACCACATCAAGAATTGGTTTATACAGAGTGCCTCATAGAAGTCAATTGCAAGTCCTATCATCCACTTCAAAAGGAAAAGTTGGTCGAATGAATGCGACGACACGGCGACATGCAAAGAGAGGAAGTCTGCACTGAATAACACAATTCGTCCCCACTCCCTTGCATGATCGTCTGCACTTGTTCCCTTTCCATTGGTCGAACTGAACGACCGTGACCTCAATTATCGTGGCAATCAAGCAAATGCAATGGGGCCTATTGATATTCGCTGTTCACACGAATCAATACAACGTGAGATGCAATTCATCTGAATTAAGCTACCGGTTATTCTATTTTTGGAGATAATCGATTTGTCTTCAACTAGATTTAAGGGCATCTTCCCTCCAACCCTGAGCAAATGTGAGTTAAGGTTATGATTATGGGTATGATGGTTTTACACAAAAAGCTTGTGTATGACTTATGTGATGTTGTGCGATGGTCTTTAACATCGCTTCCACAAAACGCAACGTAATTATAACATTCTACACCAAAATACATTTTGTGAGCAGCTCTTCATAAATACGTCTCGCTTCAGGGTACAAACTGAATATACAGTGGCAAATTTTAAACGGGAGATTCGTTGACTGAGAGATTGTATCCCTGTCGGTATGATAGTGATAATGGTCTTCTAGGTAACTTGTTAATAAATAGCAAGTGTAGTACTAAATCAATTTTATTGGTTTTGGAAACACGCTTTCTTTATTTTTAACCGACTTACAATTTTCAGTTTAGTGGCTTTTACATTGTTCCTATTCAGACTGGAATAAAATAAATAACGAGTGTTGAAATAAAAAATGACCATCTTGTGTACATTTTCAGACAGTAAAAAGAACTGAATATAAAACTTATTAACGGCTACGACGTTTTCATGTCGAAAAGAGATTAACTACAAATATATTTTAGTTTTGAAGTACATTCGCTTAAATATTGTAAAATAACTAATTTCTTAAATTTAGTTCATTAAAAAGGAATATTAATAAGATGCTTTAGAGGTTCTGTTACTCTCTGTCAACTTTTTTACACTATCGCAGCACATATCTGTTATATATAAAATTTTTAGTACTTTCCATCGGCCACTTGATTTTTAAACAGAAATGTGAAACAATAAATAATAGTGAAACAAGAAACAAAGTTTACTGTATAGGGAGAATTAGCAAAATCTTATCCACTTTTTGGGAATTTAATAGTTCGTTGATGTTAACTATGTTCCGTGCAACGTAATGTAAATGAAGAAAAAATATACAAACAATTGATGATTATTTCTGGTTGAATTTTGAATTTTCGTAAGTAATATTCTGAGGCATCACAGTCAATACTTATTTGGTTTATTTCTAGACTTGCTATTCTAAAATTCTTCATCTAAAAAGGTTAACGCAGTTTACTTCCAATGAAATTCATATTTGAAGAGAGTTAAATTCATGCGCTTCGAAGAGAAACAAACTGCTTTCTGATTATCCTCTGTTTTTCATTTGCGAATCTAGAAGGAAAATACTTTTTGATTAGTTGTTTTTTTGCATGAGCAAGTCACAATGGTTAAATAATTAGTTTATTCGACAAACCGGCCATAAACCTGCCTGTTGAAACAAAGAAAATTGGAAGAAACAATACACCATTATGTCATCTTCAAGAGCCTCAAACCGCAGCCTTAATGCAGCTTCGAACAAATGTCAAATGCGTAATAGTCTCTTCAAATTGGTACATCGATATAAAAACTGTAGTGAAATATTCGTTTTACATTCGAGTAGCGGCGGCACCAGTCAGATTGATAGTGGAATATCAACTTTTGTGAAAATTCTGAGTTCGGTTTGGACGGTAGTATTGTTTACAGGCAGGATGGACGGCCGGACGAACAGGCAGAAAGACGTTTGGAGAAAAACATGTTTGAAACAAAACTTCTATAGACGTGATAGATAAAATCCACCTAAATACGATTAGAAGTAAAACACGCAGTTCTCGCTGTGGTTGCAATACGCCGAGGGGCTTCTGCTTTAAACAATGCCCTGGGAGAACATTTTTGGGAAACAATTAGGGGTCATATTCTGGAGACATGTTTTGAGGAAACGTTTTGGGGATATTTTTGGGGGAAACATTTTTGGGGACATAGTTTTGAAGACATTTTTGGGATAACCTGACGAACATGTGAGAAACTTGTAGGAGAACACACTGGGCTTACAGCATACAGGAATTTACATCTGTGCAGCCAAATGGCAACTGGAAAATGAACAAATGATCAAGATGATGGCCAAATGCATGTCAATCAATACAAAATATAATATCATTGAATTCGTTCGTGAAGTCTAGCAGGCTTACATTATTGAAGGATGAACATCGTTGAAAAAAGATTTGGGAAAAATGCCAATGATTATGAGTGGTAATTTCAACATTCATTTCAACGTAGATGAAACTCAATTATTAATAGGATTATTGATTAAAAATCTAATTTCAAACTGATCTCTGACAAAGGTGAGTTTAGAGGGAGAACAGGCACTACAATCGTTGTAGTATTTTCACATCATTTAGAAAATGTGTACTCTAATTTTGTTATTAACTTGTTAATTTGTTATTAAATACAAAACTAAATATTACACTTCAGCTATTACAAACCAATATTTTTAGAGCATGAATCTGTGGTATTTGATAAACTAATGAAAATAATACTTTTTATTTAATTAAAAGAGATTTTCTTGAATTAAAATCGTTCTTACCATTTCCTAATTCTAAAATAATAATAATAATAATAATAATAATTATTATTATTATTATTATAAATATTATTAAAAATGGATAAAAAGCAATCCCTAAAATCAACTCCGTGGAGCTAAGAAGTTTCACCTCTACTGCGCAAGAGCCACGCGCAGCCTTTTCATTTTGCTATCAGGGACACAGAAAGCGCTTCTTCCTGTTAAAAATTCTGCACTTTTCCCTGCAGCAGTATGTAACATCCCATCTACTACGAGTGGAAAATGAGACAATAAAAATAATAGATGTAGACATTGAGAGTAAGTAATATGTTGCGTGTGTTACTGAAGCGTAATAACATTTTCTCTAAAAATCCTGAAGTAACATTTATTTAATTTAAATTCGGATATGGTTCGCCTTTCACTTGATTCGTCTTTCAACTGACGACTGAAAAGTTAGGGAGATATACTATGCTGCAATATTATATTACGTAACCGTTACCAATAATACGAGAAAATCTGGGCTACTGTAACACCACCGGTTTAACAACACGTAATGGAAATAAAATAGACATAGTATTCAAGTTCCAGTAATGGGGAAAAGGCAATATATCGTAAAGTAATGATAAAGAAAAAATAAGAATTTTCTCTGTAAGAAAAAAATTATCTATTTCAATAACATTGTTTTTACAGAAAGCAATATATTTATTTGTTCACGGCAAAACTATTGTGAGAGACCTAAACAACGTGCATCAAGGACTAAAAAAGAAACACAAATTTGCGATCAAAACATTTCTAAACCTAAATTTTCTATCACAAGACGTCTTTTGTTTCTATTTCTATGCAAAGGCAAATCTTTCCTCCGATAATAAATCGACAACATCAAACCTCCAGCTCCTCTCGCCAAAGAAAAAACAATCCCCAGCTCTTTTCCCCAGTCGCGTTTGGAACATCAATTTGCCTAGTAATCATGATTGATGCGCATCGAACAAACCTTTTTTTGTTCTCTTCTCACCACCCGCGAAATGGCAACCCTGGCAGGCCACCCACGCCCTCCCGAGCCCTTTGGCGCCCCTAGGTCCTTTGGCGTCGGTCAGTGGCACAGGAGACAATCGGAAAGTTCCTTTGTGCGCCCGATAAAGTATGCTCTCCGCGCCGCCTTTTCCGGACCTGACCCGGTCTTCGCCACCGGGAAACGACCAGCCAACACAAAGCAGCGCGTGCTTCAATGCGCAAACTCGAGTGCTTCCTTTTGTATTGAGAGTGTTGTTCGGTGCAAAGGCCTTCTCTCGGTTTGTGTTTAAAGGAAGCGTCAAATGTAGATTTAGTTGAATTGTAGATGTTGGGTAAGATTGACTGTAGGGGATGATTTGTCGGTAAATACATGATTCGGGTTAATCGAGGTTAATCTAACTGGCTGGAAATAATCAGCAAGATATTAGGACGGACAGGATGAAACGATTCATTTTAATTGTAATGGCAACTATTTACTCTTCTTTTTTAATTGCAACTATCTTACTCTTCTTACATATGAGAAGAGAAAGAGAGGAAATCACAAGGCACAATTGTCAGTTTCTTTAAGATTATTATTCTTCACGGCTGTTTAATCAAACATTTTCACTACCATTATTCGAGTATTTTACTTTACCGGAATGAGAATATTACTTTTAACTTATTGTCTTAGTTTTCTTTCAATGTGTACGTGTGCACCAGATATTAAATGATGTTTAAGCTGCTCGAAGAATAGACTCTCCCGGCTGCGAATGAAACCTAGATCTGTCTGTGTAATTCCAATTTCTCTCCTATTTGGGCTACCGAGTGTCGAGATTTCTAACAGCAACGTTTTTTTTTTCATTTTATGATTGTAGCGTGGTCAATAAGTAATGCATCACGTATTCCCTAATCATAATTATAATCCATCAATTCATTTTGGCTCAGCAGAGAGAACTGTAAGTTGTCTGTGCTTTGTCGCCGATATTTCATTAGAGATATAGCACAAGAAAAAGAAAGAGATACTATTTAAAAAGAGTTCTAGGACACGTCCATTTCTCACATCCACCGTTTTATAATTTCCACTCAGTTCTCAGATCTATTAGACACTTTACAATAGAAGGAAGAAATGCGTCAAAATCAATAATCAGTGTAACTTTATAATTGAAGGGCATGGGACAGTAACACGTTCAGCTACACCATTCACAGTCTCCCGCTAATCTTTAATGTTCATATCTCGATTTTGAATAAGGTATGGCTTGTCTTTAATCACCCCCAAAGCCGTACATAATTTGACAAGGGATATACAACAACAGGATAAGCCACACTTCCAAAATTGATATTTAAGAATAGCTTTCTTGTCTGGTGTGGCTTTTCTTTCACTGTGTTAAACCCTTCAACCCATAATTTTTACCTACTATCTGCATAAGGCCCTTCTCTCATCGACTGATTAGTGCAACACTGCAGAACGCAAACGTCTAGGCACAGAGCGCACTCGGATGCAGTGCAATCAGAGCAAAAAAGATGAAGGGAGAGAAAGAGACATGCATAAAATGCAGTGAACACAGATGGGGAATCTTATATCGAATCAATTTTATGCCTGCACCGTACAAATTTACTCCGTCATTAACCTACATCTGATGCGACAAACATCGTTAGAGAGTGCAGTGACCCTTCGCAAGATTGGGAATACCATCTCGAATTACCATTCGAGCTTGTGCTGTATTTCATTCTTGCTGCTGCAGGAACAGTATTGAAGTTAAGGTGGAACGTTCGCTCGATAGCTTTTCGATGGTGACTCCCCTCCCCTTCAATCACCTCATCCCCACCCGCACACTCCCACAACCTCCTTCCACGTCGTGAAGTAACGGCGCCATGAACGTGTCACAGTTCGAGTCTCCGAATTTCTCCCACTCTTTCCTCCCGGAACCGCTGTAAACGTCTTCAGAGCACATCCGACTCGGAATCTACCGACGAAGACTCGCCATTTTGAGGAATCCAATCTAGAAACTCTTCAAGCATTATCTCATACCGCAAGACGACCTCGCGAAAATCGTATAACCATCTAAGTGGGTTACTCTTCGTTCCAGTTGGAAGATTTATTTGGTCGCATGGTAACGGCTCTTCGGGTCGTCAAACCTTTGAGACTCTTTGTCGTATTAGGTTTCCGAAGAACGTCAATACCGACCGTCACAGGAACTACAAAAAGGCTCAACGAGATCGAGACGGGGGAGGAGAGACCCGTATCGAATGTTGCTTTGTCACCGAACGTTGAACATCGCTTTTACAGGCTGTAACACAGAAAACTTGGGCCTACCCTACTGTATGAATTGTGGTAATGCTGATGAGAGAGGTTGCTGACGTAATTAAATGATGAATTAATTAATGTCATCTTTGACAATTTAGATTTATTCAGAGAGCCAACTTTCGACGGCTTTGCCATCATCATCATCAGTATCGCTATATATGGCAAAAGTCGGGAGATAGTGAATAGTATTTGGAAGGATCAGGTTCTTCATATTTTTTCTCATAGCAATTTAATACAAGTAATATGGTTATACTTAATGCGCCTTGTACGAATTGCACTTTACCAAGAGTTATAATACTGTTGTAGCTAGAAACGTGTAAAGCAACTTGATTTTGTTTTGATTTTTTGTAATGTATTTTTCCGTTGTGCATTATTGTCCCCTGAGAACATCTACACAGAAGAGTAACATTTGCTAAATGATTAGTCTTATTTACACATTTAGTTCCCCATACGGATACACTTTCCCCATAATGACAGTAGTGCGCATTACTTTTAACCATTCTCGTCCAACCACGATTCCTATATTCAAAGTATGCATAGTATATTGAATATATTTGTATATTGCATAAATAGGTGTCAATATCTCTAAAGGTATGTAGTACTTGCTTAAAGAACTTCAATAAAACTCGTCCACCGCTATGGTTCATTTTGTTGTTCGGAAGACAGAAATTATTTGGTGTCGGTTGAGCAAATATTAAGATTAAATTCTCAGGACGCTGCCTTTACCACTCGGGGCAGAGAGTTCATGTTACGTAACTATTTAAATCGCCCTTCTATTGTATTTTTTCCTGTGATACATTCTTCTCTGAGTACTCTTTGGTTGAGTTTCTTTTCTTAAGATTCACTTTCAACCAACGAACCTCGGGTAGAATATTCATAAAACTTTATATTGTTCCAGAAAAATTCTTTCACATCGACATTTTTTTCTATTTCTCGCTCTTGCAAAGTTCTACAAAATTATTCTCTTTTCGAAATTGAAATTTTGAATCATTACAAACCATGGATTGAATTACAAAGAAATGAATATTTCACAGTTCGTTTCCGAAACGGAGCATTTAGTAAGAACTAATATGAATAATGAATTATTATTACTACCGTTAACCAATTTTTAATTCATACTCATTAAAAAAGCTATGTTATTTCTGTAAGTGTACTTTTGAAACTACTGTACCCAACAACTTTATTAGAACTTGTTAACTTTGTCAACAGAGCCTGTCAAATTCAATAATGTCTGAGCAGAAGCTATGTAAAATTAAATTTTACTGTCCTTTTTGCTAATTTCATGTAAAACTTACGAGTTAACTTTACTGCTAGTCATTATTTCGGAAGTGGAATCTTTACTCCGCGGACCTTGCAAAATTGACGGCAAAGACCAACCTTACACGATAGTTTGGACGTGTGCCTATTCCGAAGGCGTTGAACGACCTTGCAGTAGCATGGCCTTTGTAAGCCTGCCTTAACATGTAATTTTCCTAACACACATTTATTAGGTGCGTTAGCACACGTATGTGCATTTCTGCATTTGAAGAGACTGCTACTGAGACAATGAACCTAGTTTAAAATCCCATCGGTGGTTCATTTACGATACCTTCTTTAAAGACAGACCAATGTCTATCACTGATTAGTCGAAACTTCTGAAGGCCGTCTCCTCAGCTTTACTACAACGAAAACAATTCAATTTCATTCGGATGTAGGAGCAGCTCTTAGAATAGAAGTCTTGAACTGCGTGGCATGTTATGTCCATCCCTAATTTTAACAATGTTACGCCCCATAGTCACACACTATCATTTTTTAGGTGTAATATTTGATAATTTAAAATTGTTGAGATACATATAATTTTACTGGCTGTCTAAAACTCTCAGTTAGCAGTAAAATTGGTTACTTTTAGAATATGCAGGCGTGGTAAAAGTTCAATGTGTAATGCTAAAGGAGGTCTAAAAGCTGAAGTCTTTTACTATAAACGGCAACAAATATTTGCAACGATGGGTGTAATATTTTATTTTATATTGTTTTAGCAACATATATTTCTTCAAGTACTCTTAGATTAAATTGTTTCCGTCGCTGCCGCAAGGAATACGGTGCATATAGGTACAAATAGGTGGCCGCACGAAGAGGCGACAACAATAGTTAAACTTTTATCACCCTCAAACCATCAGAATATATTTTATCAATGTATTATCAGCTGATTAGAAGTGTCTTTAATCTTCGGAATAAAATAATTATGTATTTCACTTCTCTGAGACTACAAGTTCGATTCTTTTTTTTTCCATTCTCTTCTTTCCTTTTTTGCGAGCTGTAGACTTCGGGATCGTGGAAAGCGTAAACGAACTTCTAAAAAACGAAGACGAAAGAAACGAAAACACTCTTCGCTTTCATGAAGGGTCTAGTTCTTGATGAGAACCGCTTCAAGAGAAACGCTGCCCGATCAGTGGCCCGCCGCAGCATCTAAGAGGTAGCTTGATAGTTTGAAAGGTGCCTTCCCTTCGAAATAATTCTGCATGAATGTGGTGATTGAAAAGTTGCCCAACCTTGCGTACACTGTCATTAAATCTTTAATATTTTTTTTACTTTTCTTTACATACATTTTAAATTATCTCTTAGAAACCTAAAACGTTTCCTTTTGATCCTCTTTAGAACTAGAAACCTGAAGGTCAATGAAAGCTGTGCAATTTATTTTGAGGATGCCGACACATTGTCCTGCATTGCAGTCAGATTGACCATTTTTGAATAAAGCCACTCGTGGATAAAGGTGGCCCAGTCTTTCGTGGATCCAGTCTTTCATGGATCCTGTCTTTCATGGGCCCCTGTCTTTCATGGGTCCAGTCTTTCATGGGCCCAGTCTTTCATGGGCCCAGTCTTTCATGGGCCCAGTCTTTCATGGGCCCAGTCTTTCATGGGCCCAGTCTTTCATGGGCCCAGTCTTTCATGGGCCCAGTCTTTCATGGGCCCAGTCTTTCATGGGCCCAGTCTTTCATGAGTCCAGTCCTTGATGGTTCCAGTCTTTTATTGAAGATTAACAATGAAATAAAATGCTATATCGCTACTCGTTTATACAATTCGAAATTATTTTTCTATGTTTTCGAAACACATAAACTCTCCATCACAATGCGTTATTTCCCTTGCCTAAAGCACTTTTACTAAGACCACCAGTGTTATTAAGTAAACTTTCTTCCAATTTCTCAAAGCATTAGTCGCTCTGATAGAATGCTTACAATTGTATACCGTCTTTCACCCCCTTTACAACTAGTCACTGGCTACATAAGGCAATTAGTAGCTCAGGTTAGTGGAAATTCTTTGAATGATCTCGCTATACCCCGCACCACATCCACCCTTCCTTCACAACTGCACCTACAGATCCTAGATCCATCGAAAGTAGTAGAGCACATTCCAAGGAGACCACCAATCTATTCTTCACTTCCGTTGGGGGCCGTGTTCTTGATGAGAACCGCTCCGGCTGAAAGGCGGACCTTGACGATGGTCGGACGCCGATCGCCGGTGGACTCCATCACAAGCTCTTTCCCGCCGGTGAGCGTACGGAGGCTGCGCGGGGGCGGCGCGGGCGGCCGCGGCGGCGGCGGCGGCTGCTGTATCTGCGCGCGTGACGTCACGAACTGCGCGCGGGGCGGCGGGCGCCGGAAATTGCGGGCCCGTCTCCGGAAATGGGCCGCCGGCGGGCGGCGGGCGCGCGCGGCCCCGGCGACGACCTGCGCTCGCGGCCACCGCCGCCGCCCCTGGGGAACTCCCGAAGAAGCCGCCCAGGCGTCTCAGCGCCACGGTGGGAGGGAGGAAGGTGTGAATCGCGGGCGACGTGTCGCAGTTTTCCTTCAGGAATCTGGGAGATGATCATTTGCAATATCACGGATATCAGCGGAAGGTTGTTTGAAGCACTTACAAGAAACCATCTTATATTTATGAACTGAACGTTCTGTCCTTTTGTGAAGTGCTCGTCAGGGCTATTATTATCTCTATACTTCAAGAACACAAGCGGGCTTTAACAATCAAGACGTTAGATCATTATGTTGGTAGTGTACATAATTATAAAATGAATATTGGTAGGTGTAACGTGTCACTATGAAGGGGGGGGGGTCCTATAGTGTAAAATGATATAGTTGTACTGAAGGTAAAAATTATCTTGTAATTTTTGGGCATTTTATGTTAATATTCTATGTATAAATATACGTGTATAATTATTGTAATTTGCGCCCGGAATGTGGACTTCACACGTTTAATGTTTATTCATTTACCTGGCCCAAACTCAATAACTCATATAGTAATATCTAATCAAGCGCGACACGTCAAAGCTTGATCTTTTAGAAATTCCTGAGGAGATAATTTACGCAATCACCAAACCACCTTTAATTTTTTAGAAGACTGATCCTCAATGAAAGAAGAGTCCACTGCCATCCCTGCGGGACGCCTGGTCGAATAGACCACTTCAAGGAGGGATGATGGGATAGAGACGCTGACTGCGCGTCTGGGTGCGATTCCGAGAGGAGGGTCTGAATTGTGGACTTGACACAATAACTTCTTTCAGGAAGATTTGAGGCGTTATAACGTAAAATCACGGATGTATAACATACTATAGTTTTTATTATTCACTAGTTTTTATTAGGTGTAAACATTCATAGCTTCCTGTTTTTTGTTGTTGTTTTTTTCAATTTTAAATTTTTTGTTTTTCTTTGTTTGATAAATTAAGATATTTAATAAATTACTACACAAATTCTTAGATATTCAGTGAAACTCTTCAGTCTACAGACAGTTGATCTTAAAAAGATCGTCCACTTTGTAGAGTATAAAATGGCTCTGTGACCACTTATGCACGAGAACGTCTGATCGGCACCTCACCTCTATATTGGGGTGGCAGGAAGTAACTGAGCAACAACTGAGCGCGCCGGCGCGTAGGCGTATTCGCGTAAATCGTATACGATGTGATTAAAGAATTTGATAACTAGTACAATTCACAAAAGTAGACTTCTCTAACAAATTATGTATTCGACTTTGAAATGCAAACATGTAGTTCATTGAGAAGGAGAAAAAGAAAAATGTGTATTTCAATTTATTCTTATTAAATTTGAACGGTCATATGAACTAGACTGGCACAAATCAATGATCTAGATGGCCCCAAAAATCAGTCTAAATGTGTGACAAGAAATGGAAACCTACAGTAGTTAATGAAAACTGGCTCAGAGATGATCGAAATATTTTCAACTCATGTAACTAAAAAAAATAAAACAATTTGTTACATTCTGCAGTGTTTTTGTATTCCAGATAAACTAGCAATTTGTCTTATTGATTACTGACTCTGGGGAGAAACTAAGAATTTGAACAATCTAAGAATAGACAGGCGTCAAACGAAATAATTTATTGAAAATGGAAAAAGCAACACGCAGACGGGTCCAAGACGGCAACTCTGCCCTTGACTTTATGATCAATGGTCGTGTACGAGAACGATTAGAGGTACAACGTCAACGCTCCGCCGCAAGAGGAAATTTTTCTTTTTTCCTAAATTACCTTAAGTTTTCACAAAAAAGTCGCAATACGTTTCAAAAAGGTCTTGTTTGGTAATAATGAAATATCGTGCGTGTTTTGTTAGTTGAAAATAATTAAAGCAGCTACGCTTCATCTTACGTCAACGGGTTCTACAAGCATTTGTGCAGTTGGGTGACTTCATAGATTGGGCCTCCGAGAAAGAGGTTTGTCGTTGACAAATTGCGGAAAGGTTAGGATACAGACAGTTCGACAATGTGTTCAGCAATGTTGAGAAGGCCTCATCGCATACTCGATCCCCCGGTCGGACCATTGCACGCAAACGTCGGCTCATTAGGCAGATTATAATAGCCGAACGCACGTCCATAGCAACGTGTATTTGCGCCGTTATTGCAACCTCCTGTCTCCAGCAGAAACAGTGTTTATTGATTGATTGATTGATTGACTGATTTGTGTTTCCGAACGTTTCAGCTGTTAATATACAAATCAAAATCTTACAAAGAACGGAGACTTCTTATTATCTCGTTAATGGGACTCTGTCACAGCATACGAGCTGGAGGTTTTGCAGCCGGTCTTCCTTCCCTCCTCCATGATCATAATGACCTTCTTTTCCAGCCGAATAATGCCCGTCCCAAGGTTGCAAAGGAACCAAAAGACAGTTTAGGAGATGATTGTTAGTTACAGAGGCCTCAACGATCTCCAGATCTCTCACTTATCGAGCAAATATGGAGCTGGATGGGACGGTACATCCCCCACTTCAAAGTGCCGGAAAATTAAGTTCGTTTGGCTTTTCAGCACCTCCAAACAAGAATGCTAAATCTCATCACAAGGTTAACAACCTGCACAATACTCTCCATATGAAGGTGAGCACAAGAACGTGGACATTTAAGGTCCGTTGGACAGTCGTATTCGTAAAACCGCGAATTAAAAAAAAACAACAAAATCTTGTATTCGTGGCCTGGAGAACATTCCTAGTCCCTTACACGTTACATCTACACTCCAATTCTTCGATACTATCTTGTACTGATGTGCAACTGTAAGTTCAGTCTGTGTGCAACTCACCCAGATCAATGATACAAGCTCCTAGATGAAGTCAAGAGATACCATGGGCAAGTAAGCAATGGAACTGTTCCCAATTTGGTCTGTGCGATGTTCGGAGAGAGCGAAATTGCTTTTCAGTAGAAACGTCTCCATGCGAGTGGTAGGTTCTGTGAGAGGTCTTGGAAGGTTTAGGCACCGATAGAGGTAAGGTCAAACCTGGACATCTAACGCATACTAAAGAGAATAGGAAATTATCTAGTACGAGAAGGCCTACGCAATTCTATGGCACCACTAGTTTATTTTCTCTAGCGTATATCAACTAATAATGTTTCCTACTTTCTTCACTTTATTTGAATCTGTTTTCAATCTCTTTATTTACCCTAAATTGTACACATGTATTTGAATTCACTTTCAATCAAATAGTAGCACAAATACAAGCACTTGTTTAAACATGGAGAATTGTGGTAATGTTACATTTATTGTTCATTTTCAGTACAATAACATGTTTTTGCCGTTTCATCTCACTAGTATACTCGGTGGCAGACGTCGAATTGTAAGGAGTACGTATCAGATGGAAGAGAAAGGAGAATTAAATTTATCTTGTATCGGCATGCTAATAGTGGTCTACACAGAGTGATGTATATAAACTTTCTATTCAGCCCTCACTTTGGTTGTATTAATTGCCTCAAGGCAATTAGAAACTATTCTGAAGCAAAGTTATGTATTTAGAGTGATGAGCCAATAATTTCAACTATAATTTTAAAAACTTCTAGTCGAGAACATATATTTAATCACGAACTTTAATTCAAGCTGAATGATACACATGTCAACTTCTACAACGTGTTTGTCATTTATTATTCGTGTGACAAATCACGATATGTATCGTAAATACAGAATAATTAACGCATAAAATTTTATCATTCGGATACATACGGAACCATTACCATAAACTCGTGGATCTATCAATGACAAACAAATGATTTAATAATATCTCCGATTAACATGTTAATGCTATGAGAGCAAGTGTAGTCTCTGTTAGTTTGCTTTAAACTCCGTGAAGTATTTTACTTATGCTTATGATAACCATTCATGCTTGAATTATTGAATCTGAAATATACTAGTGCATATATATTCCGCGCTCTCCATTTCGTAATTTTCGTTTTTAAGAAGAAATTCCAAAGGAAAGAATTGTGTCAGAAATCTTTGAATGGTTTTCTAACATTGTGTGGAAATTCATAAAATATCCAACAACTTTGTTCGGGGTGGTGAAAATTCTACATGTGTTGCAAGACTAGATTTTTTCACATGTGTACTGTTAAACTGATCTTCAAAATAAATATTTTACGGGTTAAAATACTCAACCCTAAAATGTTGTTTCTAAATTTACTCATCACAATAAAATGTGAAACATTATTGACTAGGAGTTTACAAATTTGGAGTAAGAAAAAAAGCTTAAAATTTTTGTAAAAAATTCTGACAGTTATGGCAAGTTGTAAGATACTGTTGTACCAAAACAAATGCCTACGATTTCAGAGATCTCCAGTGTTCTGAAGCCTCTCTGTGGTATCGAAGACAGCGCACAAACCATTTCTTATTAAAATCTACAAATAATCGGTAAAAATATTTACCATTCAGATGGTGAAGTGTTCTTCTGAAATACACCTGAATAATTTTATGTAGAATGATATTATATAAATAATAGTGCAATTTGATTGTATTTTTTATTTCAAACTTAAGATCAACGTGTACGTCTGCAAAAGTTTGGAGAATGCATTAAAGAATCTAAAGTCGTACTATTCTACTTGATTTGCGAACAGAATAAAAACTTCCCTTGATTGCATCTCAACAACAAGTTACGAAAGAAGTCTCGCGAAGGAAATCTTGAGAGCTCGATGAGGATGTGATACGATCCTACTACAAGTCAATTGTCTTAGGATTAAAACTAGAAAACACAAATACAAACACTGAAGTTCATGGGAAACAAGAAAAGGAAAAATCTGAGACTTGAATACTCAATTTATGCCCTTATTGACTGTACAAAATTGAAATACAGAACTTGTGCCAGAGGCAGTTTTGGGATTGATTTAAATATCGTACATCTACCGCTCTGATTTCTTCCACTTATCCTCAAATTAATTAATAAAAATTCAAATGGGCAATTAATTTTATACTATTTACTTATATATTCTTTGATCACATATTTGTTTAAAGCTTTTCGTTTTCTCATACCCATCAGTGATGTTTGCAAATAGGTATAAAAATGAGATCTCTTTCACTGATCATCGCGTGAATCTTGTAAGTTAATTGGAATGCCTCTAAATGTCAGTAAATGGCAAGCACGTTCTTTCTGTTTGTTTTTGTTGTTTTGTATGTTTTACTTTCTCTCTACAGAGTAGAGTCTCTCCACGGAGTAGAGAGAAAGTTATGCAAAATTGCGAATTTTTAGCATAAAAACTTATTACAGGGCCCTGGTAACGAGAAAGTGGATAAAACTAGTTGCTAAATTTAGAAAACAAAATCCTGTAACACCTGGTGGTGTAGCCACCATCCAGGTTTCGTGGGTCCTTGATACCGAAAAATCGAATGATGGCAAAACATCTGTCTGTCAACATCGCTAGCTGTCAACATTCAGCTGATTTTCTCCAAAACTGATATTCTCCAATAGATTTGGCTGATGTCACGGCCCCTTCAATTTGAAATCGATATTTTAATTTTGGGAAGTACTTTACATGAAGCCCTTGGGACATTTTTCAAATTTTCAAAAGAATGGCTCAATTGTTTTTTATTGCATTTTGTTTTTGGATAGTATGAAGGAAGTTTAAGAGAATGGCGCAGGTTTCATGTCCGTTTAAAACCCTGATTTTTCGAAAATCGAAAAAGTTCAAATATTTTCGGAATCTTCCTACAATTAAATATTAACGGCAGAGATTTTTCCCTTAACGATATCTGTTCCTTAAAGATAGATTTATAAATAAGGCCATGTACAATTTTTCGAAAATTTGAATACTTTTCGCGCAAGGCGCAGCGTTGCTGTTTAGCACTACGAGTGTTTTTTTTCGAACGCCTATGAATACACATTGCCAAAAACCGTGAGAAGAAATCGAATGAATTGGGATGTTTCCCGATTTTTTTTCATTTTTAAATTATCAAAGGGAGCCATCCTAATTATTTAATATTAAGGTTAATGCTGTAATTTTGTTTTCTGGAATTTCAATAAGGCTCTTTATGATAATATAATTTACGCTATTTTGTACTTAATTGTGCATTCAAATTTTGTATACAGTACTTGCATTGTAGTTAATAAACAAACGGCCTCAAACGAGGGACTGGAACGGCAAACACGGAATATTTGCATTTTGGCGTTAATTGTAGCATGAAATGAATAATACTATCAAGAAAAGCACTGTCATCTCCATGTTCGCATCACTTCAGAACAACTATTTTTTATATACGATTATATTTGCTTAATAGAAGGTTTCCGCGTTTCCTGAACAAATTACTTAAAAACTTCCCAAGGATGTTGATAAAAGCATGCATTCTCGAAGCTTTTGTTGCTTAAATGTTTATCCACCATGTCGAACAGGTAAAGGAAACCTCGCTAGTGCACCTACCCCACATAGCGTTCAGGCAATGTTTCCAAGAATCCCTGTATTTCCATGGGAGGAGAAATGGGCCTCAAATGAGAGGCGGGGACAGCAAACTTCGAAAAATTTATTTTCGATTTAGATCGTTGCACAAAATAACTAGTGCCATTGTCATCTCCGTATTCTTTTTTGGATCAAAACTAACAAATTTCTTTGTATTTTTTTGAAAATATGTATATATTTACCCAAATAGTTGTTTTTTGTCATATTCTGTTGAGAGTAAATTTACTTAAAAAGTTGTCAGAGATGCATTCCCGAAGCTTACCATAGCTTAAAAGCTTACACATTAGGTTAAACTGTTGAACGAAACCTCGGTAGTGCACCGAGCCAAGGAGGCGTTTGCGCAACCCCTCAAAATGCTCAAGAATCCCTCTATCTCCACGGGAGGAGAGCCGAGCCTCGAACCGGCGGTGGCAGTAGACTTCAATAATTTTTTTTTCGATTTCGATTGTTTCACGAAATGAGTGGTATTATTGCCATCACCATATTCTAATTAGAGTCATACCAATTAATGGCTTTGAAATATTTTGTTCTGGAATGTTCATATTTAGCTAAATAATTGTTTTTGCCGTTCCCTAATGAAAGTAAATTTCGTTCAAAAATTGCCTGTGATGTATCCCTGAAGCCTTCGTAGCTTAAAAGCTTACACAACGGCTAAACTGTTGAACGAAACCTCGCTAGTGTGCCGAGCCAAGAAGGCGTTCCCGCAACCCCTCACAAGTGCTCAAGAATCCCTCTATCTCCACGGGAGGAGAGCCGGGCCTCGAACCAGTGGCGGTGGCGGCGGCGGCAGGCAGCGGCGGCGGACGGCGCGCGTGCGCGTCGACCCACCGCCGCCCCCCACCCCACCCCCGCGGCTGCAGCGGGCGGTTCAGCGGGGGCGGCGGCGGCAGTACGGACGCAGCCGGCATCCGAGTCGCGCGCGCAGCCCAGTCAGTGCCACCAGTCGCCGCCGCCCTCGCGGCCGCCGCCGCCGCCGCCGCCGCCACCACCGCCGCCGCTGCCGCCTCCACCGCCATGCGCGCCGCCACCGCCACCACCACCGCCCTCGCGCCGGTGGCGCACATGGCGTTGTGGCTGTTGTTGATGTCGCTGTCGCCGCCTCCGCCCACGACCTCGCTCCTGGTGCTGGCCAAGGACGCCGCCGAAGCGAAAGGTAAACGCGGCGCGGAAGCGCACACACGCGCGCGTGAGATGAGCCGCCGGAGCGTGACGCACGCGACGCGACGCGTGCGCGCACGCCGGCAACGCCGCAACACCAGCAGCAGCCGCGACAGCGGCGCGCGAGTGCGGGAAGGACGTTGCGACGGTTGGTGGCCCGCGCCGGCGCGGATTACGCGGGATTGGCGCACCGGAGAAGGATGTTTTCCGGACGAGGTGGCATTGTGACATTGGACCCGTTTTCTGCCGTATGGAAATAGCGGGGAACGAAGCGGGTTCATGGAAGGTGTTTCCGGGGTTCAGTCGTTTTCTCTCATTCCATCGTCATATCTATTCTGATTATCCTGTATACATTAAGTCCTTTTACAATTAGGTTAGGCTCAACCAGTTAGGCTAGGTTTTGGGAATGATATTAAATTTGGTTTCTGAAGAATTGTTTATTTGTTACTGCATATTTTTATACAATCTTGTTTCTTTTTAATGAGAGCACCATCATCTAAAATCATAATACCAAGCATCTGTATTTCTTGGTGAACTTCATCTCCGAGTAAAACAATTTATTGATTGATTGGTTATTAACAAGTTAATTGTTATGGTCATTATTCCAGTTAGTATAGTGAATATTTATTGCTAAAGGTGGCGGTGTGTCCTCCCTCGCTGAATGGTGAGATCCGATACCGTCCTGTCGGCTTGTGGGAATATGCCCGGCCCAGGTATCACCCCCAGCCGGTACATCGCCCCTATCGGAACAAGCTCTAACTTCCCGAATGGTCCCCCGATATGTGTACTGCATGCAAGTGTAAGAGTGTGGATGTAAGGGATGAGGTTAGGAAAACGAAGAGGAAGGAAAAATTGCGCGCGATCCGTGGCCCGTTTGTCACGGTACTGCTTCAGTATTCGCCTGGTGTTGTTCGCCAAGACCCTCCGACTTTACCGGTCAGAGTAGTGGGCCACTAGAATCCTCCTCCAGACAGAGACTGGATTCGATCTAGCTAAGTTTAGTGTCGAAAAGCTGTCACCGTGGGTGACTCGAACCTTAGAGCCTTCCCGTAAAGGTCGCTATAGAGACAGCAGCATTGCTGGCTCAGAACTAAACTCTACCAGTCCCAAGTAGAAATAGACCGTGGTGGAAAAGTGAGTTCGGATGAGGCCTCGTCCTCCATTGCTCCAAATCTACCATAGCAGCACTTGCAGGCACATTGCGGGAATCCGTCTAATTGATGTAAACAGTGCATGTGAGTCATGAATGTTTGTGACCGTTCATTGCAGTGAACATCCTCTTTCGCCATTAAGACTTTAGCTTCAATTGAAATTAAAAATGAGAAAAGTCAAGTGTCATGCAAAAGTTAGCCGAATTCTTCACTTTCATCTGCCTGTCAATCCATTCCTTCATTAATTACTTCCCAAACATTATTTTTTATCCAATTTTTTCATTCACTTTTCTTAGAAGGCCATTATATAATAATAATAATAATAATAATAAAATTTTTGTCGCAAGAATTTACTAGCAGCGACCATTTCTATTCATTGTTTTCCATTTACTCCCGTCTTGAAAATACGTCTAGAAAGCAACATGATGGATGCAACTATAATCAAGTCATGCTGTCATTTTCAATATAAATTGTTATCTTTTTCTATTAATAACAGAAGAAACCCTCGTGGTATATCTTTTCTCTCGGAATTGAAATCTATAAAGCTCTCTAATTGTTAGCCTACGGTTATAGTAAGAAGAGTCCTATTTCTTTATCTGTGAAGGATTTAGGGAAGCATTTTGTGTCAACTAAACTATACGACTGTTCTAGAGTTTTGGTTTATTTTAAAGTGTTAGATATTCCCAGGGGAGTGGCCTCAATAGCGCTAAGCGACAAACAACACTTAAGATAAGCGTCATGTTTCTTCGTTAAAGTACCTGCATCTGCCTTCGCTGATATACGATTAGGTTCGTTCTAATGGTATAATCGCATAACATTACATTTACGTTTTTTTATTATTTTCTATTCATTATATTTTATTACGTTCGGTAAGTTAAATGTACGGTAAAACGATAAAATACCCACAATTATACTAAAAAAACGGAGGTGATAATTATAATGGAAATGTGTCGAGTGGAGTGATGAAGGGAAGCACGTTAATAAAACCTCTCAGTTTGTCCGCCAAAAAGCATTTTAATATCAACCGGAATCTAAACTAAAAAAAAGACTTAGAAATAAAGAATGTTGATATCAGGGTTCAGAAAACAAGTAGTCTGCATGAACGTCAATGTCACGTTCATTAGGATCAACAGAACGTGTGGTCGGCTCCATTAGTAGGTCATTTCATTCTTATAATAACAGTATTCAAACTCCTGGCAACATTTCTTTTCTCTGAAACATGTGAATTCATAAGGTATGCAGTTTTTACTATAAGCAAGGGTTAATTACTGACCCATTGTCTCGAGCTTACAGTAAATGTCTCATCAGAAACATTCCAGGGTAGAAGAAAGAAATACCTCACAAATAAATTATTGAAGATATTTCCATATTATCATTTTAAATCATACGCGCACGTGTGGTAAAGCTGAGTGATGACTTCGCACTCCCTCTTTGGTGATGGAAAGTTAGAGCAGCAGAAACTTTGCTTCAGTTTACCATTTTGTTCAAGCACTCAAACTTCCAATGTTTTCGCTTGAAAAAATCAATATATTTTCCTGAAATATCTTTCAAAATATTTAAAACGTGAAAACAATTATCATATAATGATGGAAATATCGTTTTGTATTTTCCTTTTTAAGAAATTCTGACCTTCTTTCATTCTAAATAAGAGCATGGAATATTACGGTGCCCACACTTTCAAAGGCGCCTTGACCTACTGCCGCATATATTTCCATTTTCGTTGGTAACTGATGCAGGTCAGGCGACTCATAAAACAAATACGTGAATTCAAATACCTGATGTGCAATGCATATTGCGTTTGAATGAAATAAAGTAATAAATACAATGTAAATACGAGGACGATTTAATTATCGGAGTCACTTTCCGTGTGATCCGTTTATTTTCGAAAAGACTTTCTCTCTCTTGTATGACATCTACATGCAACTGAGTCTAAATTCAGTAAAATGAGAATGTGTAAGAATAATCTATCAAATGATTTTTTTCGTAGGACTCGCATACATTCGAAGAGACATTCCCACCGTCTCTTTTACCGTCCCGTCCCACGTACTATGTCATAAAAAGTTGTCCAAGATATTTGTAAAACGTCTTCATTTTCCTCGTCGTCCTTAATATTATTTTAAATTTCTACGAAAGCGACCCAAGTCGCCTTGTTTCCGAGCAGGACAAAACCCCGCCGCAACTAAAGTCGTTTCTTAAGGTTGTGCCGCAGAAAGTTCCCGAAGTGTGCTTCCTGAGTGTCGCGGAAAGAAGCTCGTCCGCTGAAACTCGACCCGCACGTCTTCGACCGAGTCGCGGTTGCAAGGCGCGGTCTGGTGATGACGGGTGACGATGAGTACGATCTGGTGATGACGGGTGACGGTGACTACGGTCTAATGATGACGAGTGACGGTGACTACGGTCTAATGATGACGAGTGACGATGGATAGGATCAGATAATGACGGTTGATGATGGGTACGGTCTGGTGATGATGGGTGACGATGAGTAAGGTTGGGTGATGACAGGTGATGATAGGTAAGATCGGGTGATGACGGGTGACGATGCGTACGGTCTAGTGATGACTAGTGACGATGGGTGCGGTCTGATGAAGACGGATGGCGATGGGTAAGGTCGGGTGGTGATCAGTGACATGGGTAGGGTCGAGTGAGGATGGGTGAAGTTTTGTGGGATCGAACGAGGACGGATCAGGAGGTAAGTTCAGATGAGATTTGTTGAGGTCGGGTGAAGGTAGGGTAAGAATGGATTAAAACAAGTGAGGAGTAAGGACCGGACTTATGTGGGGTTAATTAGTATTAGGAATTACAACTGATTGTGAGGACGAGTTGCGGTGGAGAGAGGACGAAGTATAATCTCCTTCTTTCCCAGCAGGCAAACCACCCTGTGTGCGGAAGATGACAGCGATCACGGATGTGGATAGGTGAGGTGGGGGCGCGTGAGGATACTGTAGACACTCAAAACGACCGATTGACCGCACAAATGTCAGGCAACATCACTTAACTTCCTTTCTCGTTGGAAGAGGTGACAAGAAGGCAGAGGAGGGAACGCCGATTGGGATGGAAGTTAGCGTGTGCATGCGAAAATTCGAACAGCTAGGGAAATTCGCATGCAGTTCAACGGAAAAATTAAAACTAAAACAACGACGCTGGCAGACCCCTCATTTCTGTTCCGGAAAAGAGACATGCATTTTGTCAACGTAGCCAAAATCCAGTAAATGTGACTTAAGTTACCAGGCACTAGGATGCTCTCAGAACAGCATTCAATCTTGTGCCGAATGTGGTATAAATTCTATGTCCCCTTTGACTATTAAAATTGACGTGAATTTTGCTCTAAACTAATCACTAATTTTTAACCAGCCCATCTGGTTTTAACAATTTTAACAGCACGTTTGGTGTCTGTTGAGTATGATTTGGTAATCTTTCCAATAGTTTTATATAAAAACTATTATTTGAACTACTGTCTGAACGAGTATGTATACTGAAGTACGAAAGCGAATATTCGATAGCAATGCAGAGAAATATTTGCGAAACACTTGTTATCAGTGTAGAAGCTCGAAACTAAAAATGTCTGAGAGACATTGACAAAGAAGATACACAAAGTCATTGACCTATTTATCAGCTAATGCTCTTGGAAGCAACTTTTGCGTCGATTGCAAAACAAGAACAGTTCCTCGTCGTTTTCATTGCATTCTACGTTGGCAGAAATTATGTGCCGTACGCGAGTTGTAATTAAGTGTAATGGCGTGTGCGACAACGTTATGAGAATACGAGCATCATTATTAATGCATGAAAGTGTTATTTATGCAAATAGGGTATGAATATCCTAGTCGTTGGACAGTAAATGAATTATCGCGTACAGTGATTACGGCACGTTAGCAGTAATCAGTGTATTACAAACAAAAATTAAACAACTTAAAAGTTTCACAGAAAATTACTTTTATCGCTTTCTGAAATTGTTTTCTCCTTTGCTGCTAAACGAATCCAATTTCATTTGTTTCCTCAATTGTTTGGTATCCTCTATTACTAAAACGAATTTTTCCACGTACGTCGTGGTTCCGGAAAACACAATTTCACATTTCGGTGAATGAGTTAAAAGTGGTATTGATGAAAAAGTGGTCTGGATGAGACGGAAGAGAAGCAGAGAAACGCAATTCTACCAACAGCAAAAAATCACTGACAATTGATCGAGGGGTAGATTTTATCGTTTGTCTTTTATTCCGGAAAATATAATTTCACATTTCTATAAACCAGTTCAAAGTGGCTATTCAACCTATTCATGAACATATAAATGTAAAATCTCACAATGGTGACAATTCATTGACAATTAGACATCGTCAAACGAACATGGTTTGAATAATTTTAACTTTGAATAATAACTTTGAACCCCAACTTTGAATAATTTTAAACGTATTGCCTCCGTGTCTTAGTGCCCATGTCCGTACCATCCCAAGTTTATTTTTGCTCCGAAAAATACAAATTCATATTTAGGTCTCACATCCTATGAAAATAAAATTTTACATCCGAAAATAAATAAATTTGCTGGTCCGCCAACGGTGACAAAACGCCGTAACAATTGATGAAGACGCGCAAGAGATCACGAGATCTGAAAACGAACACGGCTCCTGCTACAACCACTAATTCTAAGCACGTCCCACATTGCCTTCGTGACTTAGTGACCACCACATTTTCACGCACGCGAGGCGACGCGATGTGTGGCTGTGCGTGGCGTGGAGCCACGCCGGGCGATAACGCGTCGGGAGGACGAATGCGACAGCGCTGCTGCAGTGCAGTGCAGAGCGGGTGGGACGGGGCGGGATGGCGCCGGGCGAGGAGGGTCGGTGACGGGCGTGATGGAGAGGGGAGTGCCGGGGACGGGGAGAGGAGGCACGGTTCTAGTCGGGACAGGGTGGGGTGGGGTGGGGTGGGGTGGGGTGGGGTGGGGTGGGGTGGGGTGGGGTGGGGGTGGGGTGGGGTGGGGTGAGACGGGCGAGGAGGGCTCGCCTGGGCTGTGCGGAGTGAGCAGGGGCGGAGCGAGGAGGGACGAAGCCAAGCATGATGGATAGGGCTGGTTTTGCTTCGAATGGGGAGGGACGAGGTGGTTCAGGATGGTGCAGGTCGGGACAGGACGGGACGGGTCGGGTCGGGACGGGACGGACGAGACAAGGCGGGACGGGACATAATGGCCGAGACATGAAGAGCGGGGACGTGACGGGGCTGGGATGGGCTGGACGAAACGGGATCAGGCGGGACGTGACAGGACGTAGTGAGGCGGGGCGAGACGGGTAAGACGGAATGGGGTGAGGTGGGACGGAGTAGAACTGCGTGGGGCGCGGTGTGGCGGAGTGGGACGGGATAGGACTGCAGAAGGCAGGGGGCGAGGTGTGGCGTCGCGGGGCGGAACGAAGAGGGTCGGGGCGGTACGGGAAGGAACGGAGCGGAGCGGAGAGCAGCGAAGCGGAGCGAAGCGGAGCGAAGCGAGCCGAGACGGCGCGTAAAAGGGAGGGGGCGAGTCGGAACAGAGAGGGAAGGGATGAAAATGAGTGGGATGGGCGAGGGTGGAGAGGGAAAGGAGTGCACGCGACCCGGCCCCGCGGACGGTTGGTCGCGAGGAGGGACGAAGCCAAACATGATGGATAGGGGTGATTTTGCTTGGAGCGGGGAGGGACGAGGTGGTTTAGAGTGGGACTGGTCGGGACGGGACATAACAACCAAGGCATGACGAGCAGGACGAGACAAGCGGAGCGTGACGGTACTGGGATGGGCTTGACGAGATGGGATCAGACGGGACGTGGTAGGATGGAGTGGGGCGGGGCGAGACGGGACAGGACGGAACGGGGTGAGGCGGGGTGGAGTAGAGCTGCGTGGGGCGGAGTAGGGCAACGTGAGGTGGAGTAGAGCTGCGGGGGCGGGGAGGGCTATGTGAGGTGCGGTGTGGCAGCGTGGGGCGGGATAGGACTGCAGGAGGCGGGAGCGAAGTGTGGCGGCGCGGGGCGGAACGAAGAGGGTCGGGGCGGTACGGGAAGGAACGGAGCGGAGCGAGCCGTGACGGCGCGTAAAATGGAGGGAGCGAGGAGGGCGGGTCGAATCAGGGAGGAAAGGGATGGGAATGAGTGTGTTGGGCGGGGGTGGAGAGGGAAAGGAGTGCACGCGAGCCGGTCGCGCGGACGGTTGGTCGTGTGAACCTCGGGCTGCGTCGCTCGCCGCGGCTCCTCCCACTTTCGCTCTCGTACCCCCCTCCCCCGTCCACGAGTGCCTGACTCTCACAGCAATCTCAGCTGTTACGATACCTCGTGCTTAAATTGACGACTTACAAATTAGACTCCTTTGTTAAAAAATGTCCGCGTCATGTTCGATCCTTCGGTAATTTATCATTGAGAAACAGAAGTACATTAAATGTAATTTTACATTGTGTACGTATGCCCCTACGCTCCCTGCTTCTCAAATAAAATATTTTTACCATACCAGAGCGTTGGAAAGAAGCTGTAATATTAAACTCTGATATCGAGGTTTTAGTGCAGTTAAAAACGCTTTAGGATATAGTTTCATTAACCGGAGGATGCGATATTTAAACAGAGTCGTAGTTGGGCTTTGGTCACTTTCTCTGAAGAGTCATTGGTATTTCCTAATTGAAAAGAAATGTATTTACCTATTACAATGTCTTTTGCCTATCTAGATGCATGGTTGGACCCAATTGAGAGTATACATTAAACTTTACTTACATCTAAACTAATTAAAGCAAATTAAATAGTATATTTTTTTCTCTCATCACCACACAGATGATGACACGCTCGTGTAGACAACAAAGCCCTGTTAAACTTTTTTCGTAATATTAGATTTTTGCATAACATGAAAAGAGTACAAGCCGCTAAGAGTAACGAGGTGTTTTAAATTCCATATGCTCACTGTGTTTTTTACGTCGTATTCCATCTATGACATTGTGTTATTGCAATTTCTTCTATAATATAATTTCAATATGCTCTTCTGCTATAAACCTAGGGTTAAACATTCTATTTTTACCCTGCCACATCATACGTTTCGTACTTTCGCCTTTCGTTTCGCCTTTGTTAGCTTACGAGACCGATTTTGCGATATCATCAGTCTCTACGGTTACAAGTTGAAATCACTTCCTTTATAGTAACGTTTAACGTACACGCCAGAGAACCCAATAATTTAACTTTAAAACCTTCTTCCGACATTTCTCTAACGTTTACCTTACTATTACAGCTCACGCATGTGCACAGAGGCAAAAGTCGGCTACTAGCTACACAATTACCTGTGTCACGCTCTTCAAATGTTTTCTATTGTTCTGGGGATGGCACGATGAGAGGAATGAAAGATACTAGTAAAAATGTCACTTCAAATAAACAAAATGAGTGTTTGGTAGTAATTTTTTCCAAATATTTTTTATTCGTTGCAATGCAATATTGTTCGAAGCTCCTCTGATCTGATAGTTGTATGAACATCTATTTTTCAAACACTCGTTCAGTCAGATAGTTGGCAATTATAAACCTACTAGCAAAATACCGGGTGTTACCCCGGCTTTCTTCATATCTAGTCCTTGTGCAATTGCAAAAAAAAACATTTGTTATAAACCACGGTGTTTAGATTTTTTAATGAAAGTGGTTTAAATTTTAATAAAATCCTATAATTTTCTTCCATTTTATTTTAAAGTACATTGCTATTAGATTACATTTTTTTATCTTACGCACTCTTTTTTGCAACAGACGAAAAATAATTATCGTACCAACATATTATTTCAAGTATTTATTTTCCACATTTGTGTTATGTTAACCTTTACCAAACTTGGCAAGTATACTGCGACAATCCTGAAGAAGAGCCTGTAAAACCCGTATCTATTCACACACCACTTTTTGTGGTATCGATGTTGGTTATACTCGTATGTCGTATTTACTTTCATTAGTATACATCTACACAAACAATTCGTATTTGTAGCTTCAAACTGCCTCGTACGTTTTCATCATTCATACCTGTACCTGTTTCACAATTTCACATTGGTTATTAGTCAATTTTGTAATGGCCGAATGTCGTGATCGTAATTTTCATTAAATTTTACAGAAACCCACACATCATCATTCCTGTATATATTTTAATAAAATAAAAAGACGAATTGCATGAATTATAGATATCATTATGAACATCGTTCTTTAAAAGTGATGCCTGCAATGACCTCTAAGATGCTCAAAAGTGTATGAACTCCACAGTATATCAATATTTGAACCAAAAAACATGAACGTGTCATAAACAGTAATTATCACAGTTATGTTAACGTCTTAATACGTTTGGCCTGTCTTTAAAACGATATTTTTATAAAACGAAGCACATTTGCAGACCGAGCGCAGGCCGTGCCCGCAGTAGAGATCACTCTGCTGCGTGCCATGCTTTTAACCGGAATCCAGAGACTGGATCCCGTTGCCTCGCTTCCATAGCTGGTGCCTCGATCCCGCTCCCCGCCACCGCTCCTACGCTCTCCCGCGTCCTGGGCCGCGCCCACCCTCTTGAAGGGCCCGCTGCTAAAAAAACTGAGTGCGCCGCCAAAAAGCTGTCCTCGATTTTACGGATTACCCTCTGCCCGGCCCTACCCCGCCACTTTCTCGACCCGTCCTCGTCGGCCTCTCTTCCCTCCTCCCCTCCACCACCCATTGCCCTTTTCTGCCCCTCTTCCTTTCTCCTTCCCCCCCGCCAGGCTTCTACCCACGCAATCCGAGCCGACCCCAACTTCGCCGCCATCGTCAATCCTGGTGCCCTTAGACCAGGGGCTTCCAACGGGGTCGTTATCGAACCCGTGGGACCTGGAGATGTGGCTAGGGGCATTAACTGATGTCACTGCAGTGCCTCTAACCGGGAGGTCCTACGTTCGAGTCCCGACGGAGGCAAGATTTTCGAAACTAACTACATAGCTAGGTCAAGTTCAGTCACTGTCTGGAGGAGAATTTCAGCGGCCGGCTGCTCTGATCGGTAGTTTCCAATACCAGCCGAATGCCGGAGCAGTACCCTACTAAACGGGCCGCGGACCGCACGCAATCTTTCCTTCCCATCCCTTTCCCTATCCTCTCCCCTAACATACACTTACATGCACTACACTACCACACCTGGTGGGAGACCGGTCGGGAACTTACAGCTTGTCCCAGCTGGGGTGGTGCCCCATTGGTGGGTGATTCCCAGTTGAGGAAACCCCGCTATCTGACGATAGTTCGGTGCTGGATCTCGCCATCCAGCTGGGGAAGATGACCGCCACATTGACGGGAAAATGTACTACACTTATGGGACTAATGTGCTTAGAAGTTGACGCGCCCGAAATCACTAGTAACCAATCAATCGACCCCGACGAGGTCGGTGAAATTTGAATGGGGATCAATTATTATCAAGAGGTCAATAATTGAATATAAACGCTCGGGCGATAGTCGGACTGAGGGGTATAATAATGATCAAGATTCTAAGATTACAAACACAATGTATTAATGAATTTCATTAATTGTTATGATATATAACGCTTCAACACATTTCCTTCACATTAGATTATAAATTCGGTCCTCTTTTTGAATTTTATATCATTCTCATGAATGAAAATTTTAATTTTGTTCAAATATAATCTGTGAGTTTGTGTCTGAAAACTTTTTTATATTTCTAAAAATTGAAAATTATAATAGTGCAAAATATGATAAAATATTGTCTTAATAAACTATTTTTTCGAAACTTTTTTCTCATTCTAATTATATTTGTAATTTATGTACGAGTACGTTCTATTCTGCATATTATAGAAAGATTCAAGTGAGACGATCAAGGAAATCATTTTTTAAAGGGGTCGATGCAAGAAAAAGGTTGGGAAACCTATGCCGTCGACCAACCTTCCCGTTCAGCTTCCCCATCTGCCTGTAGTTTCAGGAAAACCTCTCTGCACGCCCTGGCACCCTTGTCCTCGCTTTGGTGAAAGGCCTCGGTGTGCACGCTGCCGCTGGAAAACAGGATGTGCTGCTAAAAAGTGCCCCACTTGGATTAGCCACAGCTCTGGTTCTGTACCGGGACTTCGCCGTCTCGTTGCTGAACCCTCCATCTCAGTTCATGGAAACGGACTCCCGTTTCCTGGGCCGAAAAATGGCTTTTGCCACAACTAGGCTTTTTGTAGCCGCAGTCTTTGCTTCCCCAGAGTTCTGTCCTCTTTCTACATCCAACCTTGACCCTGTTTACTAGCATGACCTAAATATAGCCAATACGTTGAAAAACAGGATGCATCCACAAAAATTGTCTCCAGTTTGTAAGGTCCGTTGTTTGTAGTACTTTGCACTAGGTCTGGTGACGTCGACTTCAAGGAGGGTTAACAATTTAGTTCGTTCCACTTCTCAATTGAAAGCCACACGTAACTGTTTTCTAGTCCGAGATTGGTCTAATATTTAAACGCTGCTATCTCGTACGCCCGTATTCTACTGCGATAAGACTTTCTTTACGCTTCCCCAACCAACCGACTTGAAACGTCTTTACACAACATCATTTGTCGTGACGTACAACACAGTCTCCATCACTTCAGGACAGGTAAGAGCATTCACATAAAATCTTTCCTGTTTATCGTCTTATGAAACATTTCTGGGCATTTGTATCTAGTAATGACATGAGTTCTCGTAGGATACACTAAATTCTTCACATCGTACTTCTGTTCCCACATACGCTCACAGTTTCGGCCACACAGCCCCGATTATTCACTTCGATAGAACGAGAGAGAAAAAACCTTCAATTCTTCAACGGAACTCCTCTGCCGGCATGTCCTCCCAGCTGCCCCCGCCCCGTGTTCCTCGCCTCCGCTCCTCTCTCATCCTTGCCGCTACCCCTGTCATCCATCACCATCTCAGCGTCAATGCCATCGCCACCGCCTCAACCGCGGGCTCGCGCGCGTGTATGTGCCAGGCTACTTCTGTGGCCGCGCCGCTGGAAAGCGACCAAATATGCAAAAGAAGGGCTCTTCCGCTCTTGGGCGCGCCCCACTCGCCTCCCCCCTCTCACCCCCCCCAGCGCCACCACGCAGCCGCCGCTGACCCGCCGACCCACTCCCCCAGTTCGCCCAGCACTCCTTCGAAACACACGTATGCTTTCAACCGACTTCATCCGCAGAAGTGCAGGAGACCCTCGCTATTGTTTTCGCAGGATCCCAGTTTACCTTTCTCTCGTGCAAGCATGCGTACGTTATTAACCGCGTTATTCAGTTTTACCCAGGTCTACACTGTACTTTTCATCACTTCTCATACACGACTACTCCCGCGGGAATTCATGTGCCCCGCTGGAACCCTGTTATCCGCCCTCAAACCCACCAAACGCCTGAGAACGTACGCAAACACCTACAAGCTCGCGTACACCCTTACCAGCACCTCTACATCCCTACAAGCACCTGTTCATCCTTACAAGCACCCGAACACTCATACAAGCACTCGTAAACGCTTACAAGTACCTGTAAAAACCTAACAGCTCCTGTTAACGCCCACAAGCACCTGGAAATGTCTGCAAGCACCCGAAAACGCCTGAAAGACCCAAAACACCTAAAGCATCCTTAAACGCGTAAACGCAACGGAAACTCATTACTGTCCTTTAAACGTCTAAAATTTTCCCCGAATGTCACAGGAGAATGTCAAATGAATGCAAATGAGGACAAGTATCTGGAATCACCAGTAACTGTTGAAATCCTAGTGTATCAGTTCAATAATTATTGTACATGTCGTGGTTACCAATAGTCTTCGCTACTCGCTACCTCAAAATCGTTATCAACAATTTAGTTTCACAAATAGGAGGCTTGTTTATTCTTAAATAATTCAAACTTGACCTTTAATTATATTCACATTTGTTTCAATTGATTTTTTCACAAATCGCCAAATCCATCCGAATCCTTTACCAAATCGCCCTGTAAGTCTGCATCCTCAAAAACTTCTGAAGAACTTCACCGAGCTTCCTCGTTATCATCAGCCGCAAATCACAGTCAGCAATTTCTGTTTCTTCACTGCTCCTTCTCTCTCGCTCCATTTCCCTGCCTCCCTGACCCCCTTTCCCCATCTCACTTTTCCCCCTTCGTCCCTTGGCGTGACCTCGCCCGCGTCCACTCCCTGGCGCTGGGCTGGGCCCTGAGCGCTGACGTCTGCCGATAGTATTTCTCAAACTGTCTTCGGAGGCGCTCTCGACTTTGGCAGAGGGCTTTTCGCCTTTCTTCCGGGAAAATCAATCTCGGAGCGGAAAACGCATTCCGAAGAAAGAGCGGTAGTTGAGCTCGCGAAAAATTGGGCGGATTCCTTGATTTATAGAATCGCAGGGATGTTTCCACGCTGTACACGTCTCTTCAAGCATCTTTAGACAGCGTTCCAAACATAAGTTGAAATGGTGGGGATACTAAGCGTATGGGCTGGAAAATAAATATCGATGAAAATGTCTGTAAAATGCATGAAGAGAAATTTGCAGTTGTTTTGTATTTCCTAATGGAAGAATAACAGCCTTCATTTCCTTCTAATATCAAAAGTCATATATAAGAGGGCTGACGCTTTTTGCCATCACTTTGGGCAATAATCGCATGTAAGTAGGTTGGTTCAATCTCGTGTTTATATTTTTACAATATTGACAAAACGAATACAAAGTAAAATAATAATGTCTTCCAATATCTCTAATTTTCTGGATTCGAATATTGGTTCGTTTCTGCATTATTTATGGTACATTCTTAATACGATAAGTATAAATGAAGGGTTTTGACAGTTTATAAAAAACATTGACAAAAATCTGTAAGCGTGCTATTGCTGGATAGGGAATTACGCCTTAATCCAACATATTTCAGATGAAAAAATTAAAATTTACAGATTATGACTAAAATATATAACTGCAACACACATTCACACATTATAATCGAGCATAACTCGGAAACAATACTTGAAATCATATTTTACTGTCACGAAGTGACACATATTTATTGGGGACGCGTAGGTTTTGTGGTGACAAGTTTTGTGGCATACAGGACACGGGGAAGCAGGGAAATGAGATAAAGGTTGGGGTAGGTGGCGAAGTGGAGGGAGACAGGACAGGTGAGGGACATGTAGTATGTTTCTTAATCAGTATTATACCAAATGAGGTATTTTTTAACTTTCGAATGAAGTTCTGAAGATTTAGTTCTTCTTAGCGTTCACGCTCCAAAGCGTGTGTGGTCGGGAAAGTGTTGAAATCCGAAATCTGTGAAGAATTGAATCTAAAGAAAAAGACAAAAATCTCCCACGATAATATTAAAGGGAAGGACATTCTTTTCAATTTAATCTCAACGCTTAGCAATATCATAATTGTCTCTCTCAAACAGTACCAGGCCTATATTGCTGTAATGCATAGTTCAGGGGATGACCGGTCGAAGTTGGGTCCTAATGCGAAGTAATTTTCACTTTTAAAACAATTATTTACGAATTGCGGAATTTCTAAATGGATCCAGTTGGTTAGTATACATTTCACGAAACATTCACAATGTAATTTTTATAAATCATTACATTCATGTTCTCTACTTCCATGTTACCATCGCATGTTTTTGATACCATATATTCTGATTTGTTTAACGCGTGTAGGAGTATATCCTCCTTCAGCCTCTCCGCACCAACGCTGCATCGTCCAATTTTACACATTTCTCCCCTTGCACCTTCCTCCACTTCACTCTTCCTCTATTTTCTGCTTCCTTCTCTCTTTTCTTTCACCCTTCTCTCACGCCTTTCTTTCTGCCATTTCTTTTTTTTCTTCTTTTTATTATTCCTTTTTCTTTCTTTCTTTTTCTCTTTCCATCTCTCACTCTCTTCATTTTTCTTTCGGTATTTTTTCCTTCCAGCCTAGTAACCTTCTCCTCTTCTCTTCTTGATCTTCGTTTCCTGTCCCAGCATCTCATTTCCGTCGTTTGCATCTTCCTACCCCTATCCTTCTTCTCGGTTTAATTCCCCTACCTTCCGCTCTCCTTGCAGTGTTCCCTCCCCCCCCCACATCTCATACGTCAGCCGCCTGCGTTGCCCCGCCGAGAGAGCCCCGCCCTACACTCACGAGGCGGTGCTTCCGCCTGACATTTGTTACGCCTACTGTATGTAGGCCGCACTCAACATCCCGCGCTGCCCCGCTCTGTTTATGGCCCCCGGATTCTGAAGACAAAGGACGGCGTTGACAGTGACCAATTGCTGGTGCATCACCAGAGCTGATCCCCCGGATACTCTGTACCCACATGATGTACTAGACGGGAGATATACGAGGAATGAAGAAACTGTTAAAAACCACCGCGTTGCTTGTAAACTTATGTAGTTAAAGCCATAATGCACTTTTCTACAGATCCACTGCGAAAAATATTTTTTATCAATGTAATGTCAGACACTGTGCTATCTTTTATTTCGTAAATTAAAACATTCATGAAATGAAATGCGGGACAACATCAGACACTACCTTGAACGTTTAAGCTACCAAATCTAACAAAAAAGTCAACATTGCTTGCCGCCACGGTACTACATCAAATTACATTAAAATGCATTGTCTTATTGCAGTTTTTCTTGTATCCTTTAAAATTTCCTTTACAATTCCCAAAACAATTAAATAATTAAATGACATTCCCAAATCACGTTAATCACGTTAATGAGTAATATTTCACATTCCTGTAGATTACATTTTTGTCTGAAAGTACGTTTGTATGTTATTTTTGGCATTATTTTAGTATCGCGTTGCCAAGTACTTTCACGGTGCATTATTTATCCCCAGACGTGGGACAATTTTAAACGCGAGTGTAACGCTCGAGTACTTCTGCAGCGTCCTGCTTATTCGTGTCCACGTCTCATAACTTGCCCATTAATGTGATCTATGCGATGCTCCGCGTTCTCAGTTTTAATTTAAGAACAAAAATGCTTTGTAATGCAAACTTTGCTGACAAATTTAGTAGAGTATTTCTGTCGCTTCGTGACTGACAGAAGAGTCCATTAATTACTGAGGATTCTGCTCGCCCAAGCTAAAATTTCGAGTGTCGACTCTATGTTGTTTCCTTTTGCGTGATTCGTTGATTTACTATGTAACCCATTGCTGAAGTGCTATGGAAAGAGCGGCTAAACAGCCGTTTTTAACAACTGTAGCCAGTATTTTTTGTGATACGTGATTGCCTTTGTTACGGAGCTTGATGTAGGCTGTAATAACTTTCTTGGATTGTCAAGATCGTAGTTAGTAGGGAAAAAAAGGAACCAGTTAAAATACGCCCCATATCCTCTTATGGAGAGAATAATGGAAGGGAACTATTGGAGGGTAATACAAAACGACAGATGAAAATCAAGATATGACAAACCGACTCAATTTAACTTCTAGTTAATTAATAAATAAGCTATTCAGAATCATTAAAAATCAAATAAAATCACGTATGTACACAGGGCGTTAGCCGGTTTTAATATTCAATCGAGTTTCAAACGGTTTTCCCGCCTCTCGATCATTAATTTCCTTAGTGGAGAAACAACAATTTTTAAGCAGCGTGAAACCGTTACTCAGGGTTAGACCTTTTCTAGTCCAGCGATCGGGACAAGTGAGGGATCGTTCAACGCGCTCGAACTACCGGAGGAGAACTGGAAATTTGTTTATCCTTCTAGAACAGATAATGTCCCAAAACACTTGTTTGGGAGAGTAAGCATTTAAAAAATCACGTTTTGAGGATATTTAAGGCACCTTCTTTTTTAATTTATTACTTCCTGTTCGACAATAGGTCTCTCAGGTCTCATATTGAAATTTACAATATGTGTACAGTTGTTTTGGACATTAACATTTACCTCTGTAAGAGGATTTACGAAGGCAAATTTTAAGAATGTGGCTAAAAAAATGGAAAAGAATTAAGAGAAAATAAATAAAATTACAGAGGATGAAATTTATCTTTAGGAAATTTGAATATAATTCTGCGAGGAAAGGGACTTTTAGTTTCCATTTTTAATTCCGAAAGAAAAGGAAGTTTTACCAAGTTTAAAAAAATGTGGAATGAAGAGTATTAAAAAATTTGATACTATAATTTTTAAGCAATTTGATTGCTTAAGCATTGATTCTCGGGAGATTTAGTTCATTATGAATTTGTGTATTTGGACTTCTGGTATGATAAATTGTCCCTACAATTTCTCTTGACATGACAAATTGATTGGCATCATTTTAGTCGGATACTTCAAGAATTTTCTGGAAAAAAAAATCAGTAAAATCTTTTTTAGAGGGAATTTTGAAGCATTTGTGCATTTTTATAATGCCTCTCCCGTAGACCATAAATCGCTGCAATTCTATTCAGCAAATTTACGATAATGAAACCTAATTTTGTGATGATACATTTTTTAAGTATGTCTACGTACCCTTTTTTCCATGTAAAGGTTTTTTTGTTCTTAAAACTTCTATTGATTACGAATTTGCATAGCAAATAATTTCAAATTATTTTCAACATGAAAACATCCGTCAAAGGCGCAGCTAGATTTCAATATTTAACAGAACTTTTTGTCTTTTTACATAAATACCCAAGGGCCTACCTTTTCATGTACTGCCATTTTCCCTAGAACAATCGACATTAATCTCTTCCCGTATCCGATATTTCTACATTATTTCAGTTTGAAACCGTTCAAGCGTGAAATGTGATATATTCAGGAACACGGAAGTTCCACTTTCCTCTCTTGTACTTACTTTCCTGTACATTGTTTTTCATGTAACCTGTCCAGCAAATATTTCATATCATTCTAGGCTCATCCATTTCAGTTCAAATATAACACCGAAAGTACGAGTAATATGACTCATCTAAGCGACATCAGATTGCGAATTTAAAAATAGTGAAAATGCTCACAGAGTTCGGATTAGTCACGCATTATTTTAGCGCGTATATACAATCTTTCTTTCAATTTTCAGTTAATTTTACAATTTAGACTCATAAATTTAAAAGAAAATATAATGAACACAAATGAACAATGTATGAATTTATTATCGTTCTAATGAAAATTATTTAACAAACAAAAGTGCACATATAAGAGCTCTCATGTATATTGTCATATAAGATTATTTTAAACTGGAAACATCGATTAGAATATTATAACAAAAGAGAATACAATAAACCCTCATTTTACACGAACTTCGCAGTAACACGAACAAAAATTAGGTATCGGCTAAAAATAAAGTAATACAGATATATACTATATAATAATTGGGCAACTTCAGTCCCATTACTAGGAAACACGTTTTATTGAGAAATTACTGTATATCCATGGGCAGGATTTAAAACCTCGCCTCAGTAATAAAAGGAACACAGTTGAAATTCTTATAAATAAATATTCAAAGGTTTTCAAAACACTAATACTCAGAAGTCAATATTCTACTCTCATTCGTTTTAATTTGCAATTTATAATCGTCACCATGCATTTCATTTAATACCTGAAATTTCCGGTAACAACATTTATAATTTACAATGATAAATTTTCCTTTGTTAATCTTAAAAGAATTTACGTTACGTTCGAAAGAAGTATTATTTAAAACCAAAACATATCGTGCGACATTATCCTGAGAAAGCTATTCATAAAATATGGACTACTTTCTTATAAAAGTGCATATCCAATACCAGGCCCTTGGTTGAAAACCGCTGGAGAAAGCCTGATATATGGCCTCCCAGCGTCGGTCCCTCCACGGCAAAACACGTGTGACCGCCGCGTCCCGCACGCGGCACATGAATTGGATCTGAGCCCTTCGGTAAATCCCCGGCCGGTCAAGGGAGCGGGGGTCGCGTCCCTGCTCTGCCTTACCCCACCCCACCCCGACCCAGCCGCGTCGCCTGGCCTTACCCACACGCATTGAGCCCCGACCCCTCTGTTTTTCTGTCCTGCCTTTCCTCATTCTCGCTCTGGGTTCTTGCCTTGCGCCTTCCCTCATTCCTTGTTGCTACCCATTCCGACTGCCTGTCTCATCCGGCACGCCTTGTAACCTTCTCCCTGCCTTGTGCCTTTTCCTACTAGGCTTCTTCGTTTCGTTCCTCGTCCTTTCATTTTCCCAGTCTCTATCCACCCTGTTCCAGGTCGCCTCGCCTGGGTTTCTCCCCCACCCGTCTCTCTATGTCTCTCTGTTTCTCTCTTTCTCTCTCTCTATCTGTCTTTTTTGTTTCTCCTCCTCTCTCTCTCTCTCTCTCTCTCTCTCTCTCTCTCTCTCTCTCTCTCTCTCTCCCGCTCACCGGAACCATTGTCTTTTCGAATCCAAAGGCCCCATCGCTCCTCGCTTTCTCACGCTCACCCAACAAGCAGAGCGGTTTCCTCTCTTTTTCGCTCCTCCTCCTTGTCCTTAGCCCTTCATCCTCTGTCATTCCCCTTCGCCATCCTAGTTTCTTCACTTCGTCGCCCCCCCCCTAGTCTAACATGTCTTTCTTGGACTCCGCAAACAAGAACACGCCCCGCATCACTATGCCCTCACGCCGCTCGGCACCACCCCGCTCCCACTACTCTGTCTTCTCCATATCCCTCACCTTCACTTCCTCCATCTCGCTACCCAGCCCATCTTTCTTGGCCTCACTCACCCACCCGCTCCGCACCACCTCCAACCCCCGTCTTCATCTCTTTTCCGCCTCGTTTCTCGTATTCCCCACTCCGCTGCTCTCGGGACCTCCTAGCCATCTTCTGCCCAACCCTACATCACTCTTCTCTTCCCACGCCCCTTTCTCTTACCGCTATCTACCCACCCCCTACCCACCGCGCCCTCAGATTTATGAAGAGAGTGCAACTAACTTATGCATGGATGCATATATACGTAGAGGGTCTCGAGAAGCCCAAAGAAGTGAAATTAAATCCCACTAGAGACTCGCTGAAACGTACGCGGTAAAGTTGATGTATGCTGAATAATGCAGAAAGAATGATGTCTCTTAAAAACGCTACGTTTCGCTTTCTCTGTCTGCCTCTTTAGAAGGCGAGTTCTGCTGACTTAAATTCCTTTGTCGGTATATCTGCAGCGCGACAGCAAATCGATGAGATACAATCGCGTGCCTCTCATCAGAGATCTTGGTTGGGCGCGCTTTCCTGTGTGCAGGGAAAATGATTTCCAATGTGCACCAATTTTTTAAAATTCCTCTTTGAAGAAACCGTTTAAACTGGGGCAAAAATATATTTATTCTTAATCTCAGACTATTATTGCACAAACATAAAACATGAATTAACAATTGGTGCTTCTCCTTTAAAAAGTTTACTGCTCCCTACGTAATTCGAGGTAGCCGTAGAAGAGTAAAGAGTAAGTGAGACATATCAACTCTTCAGAAAAGCGGTTTAAAGTATTACATTGTTTCTAAAATTCTGTAATTATTTTAGAAATTCCTTTTGTTAACAAATTCCTTATTTCAGATTTATAATTGTGTAAAAGGAATTTTTAGAACGATTCCGAAGATTTTGAATCCACATCAGAACTTTAAACATTTCTTCTAAAGAGTTACTATTTTTTACTTTGCCACATTTTCAGACTCTCATAGATATTGCACAATAAAAACGGACATCAAATGGTAATTGAAGGATTTTAAGAAATGGTGCAATAAGCTTAGAAGATAATTATGTAATGCACTGCATATGAAATATTTATTTCAGTAGGTAACTGCTCTAAATTTGTATACAACAACTTGAAGTATCTAATTTTATTATCTTTGTCTAATTGTTCAGAAATATTTTGCAAATAATATGATGTATAAATTGAATTTCCTGAGAAATACTCCAACTTAGGAGCAGGAAAATTTGTAATTACTAAAATAAATAAAAAATTGAATTTTCAACAGAATTTTGGCCAACGTTTTAGCTTTGTTTCCTTCGTACATTTGGAAATTTTTATTTCTCTGAATTTCGCTGGTTGAGTCTCTGATGCAGAACAGTTCTGGAGAAGACTGTCAGATTAGCGTTTCGTGTTTCTACACCGTACCTCTCGCCCTTCCCTTCATTTCCTCTCCCCCATCTGCCCCCCCCCCCCGCGGGGGCAGTGCCTCCACCCCGACCCTCTTAACGACCAGGCGCCACCTTGCCCTACTTCACGGGCGCGGCCGCTCCGCCTTTGGTCAGTGGCGGAGGAGAGGCGGATGGAATGGGGCGCTGGGGCCCGCTGAGGCAAAGATCACGAAAAGGGCGTCAGCAATCGATTCTCGCGCTTCAACAGTTGCCTAAATGGCTCCGGTTACTGCCACGCTACAGTTCCTTTTCACAGGTTATGCATTGCTCAACAGTGTGGTCTCCGGTGAACTTTTCAAAGCTGTCTGGCTACTCATGTTAGCTTAACTTAAATACCAGTACACTTGAACTTTTCAAAGTTGTCTAACAATTCAGGTTAGCGGCAGCAAAGTATCGGTAGACTGATGTGGTTGCAACGATTAAGCACTAGAATTGTAAGCATTAATCTCGCGTAAGACATAGTGATTTTCACCTCCTCATACTATCGGTATCAGCAAAGTACGTCATCGCATAACTAAATCTAAATATTCATGAATTGTTTCATAACTGTCTAAGAAACCCAAGAATCAATTCTCTCTATTCAGTAGTTCATATCTCTCTAGGAATACGGTTCAGTAAAAATAATTGCATGCTGTAGGTAGTACAAACAGACTGTTAGAACCTTATCACACACTTCTCTGAATCAAAAATAGAGATAGCGTTTCTTTCGTAAATATTTCACAGTACTATCTGAAATGTGTACTAATTCTGGTATAAGATACACGGAAGCAATGTCTTCATCACATGTCGCGTCGCTTGGCGTTTAGAACGGTCTCATAACAACATCCTTCGTCCAATTTAGAGCGTGGAGGCAGAAATAGAGGGACACAAAAGTAGGTCGTCGCGGAAGCATACACAGAACTGATTTTAAACTGTTGTCACGAGAGGTTCTTCCAAACATTTAAAAATAACGATGTAGGTACTTTTTACACTTTTAATATTTGTAACACACTGGACATTAAAAGTGTCACACTGAATTATATTTAATATTAAGACACTATTTATTCTCAATCGTCAACTAACTAAGAAATTGTTTACTTTAGAAGAGCCTTAATATATTATTTTGAACAACATATTCATTAACACCACACTGTAACAACGTCTTTAACATCTTTCAATCAATAACATCTTTCGACTTCATGTTATGAAAAATAAAAAATATCCTGGCGCTGGTGTCGATGATATATCCGGCCGTATGATAATGATGCATCCCTTATTGTTACGAATCCTTACGATAATTTAAACACGTTAATATTGACAGGATCACAATTCCCAACTCTTGGAAACTCGGTCATCACGCCTAGTATCAAAAAAACAAACATTGAAACAATCAATGACTTTCAACCAATTTCAATTCTGCAATTTTTGTCCAAAATTCTTGAAAAAGTATTAATATTTCATATTTTCCAACTGGCTTGAATTATACACGTTACTTCAATGATACTTAGGTTATCTTTACGACGCAGTCAGATTTTCTTTCAGGAGACAGTGACACAACTACTCATCTTCAGATAATCTGATCAGGACATCAAATCTTACAATAAATTTAAAGTGTCGGTTGACCATTCAAAAGTGTTGATACCCTCGATCGTGAGAGTTTTTTGGTAAAATGACTCTACTAAGGACTTTCGAGTATTGCAATCTGATGCCTTTGCAGTCATCTTTCGTCACAATTCGGCAGAGTTTATCTCAATGATTGTCAAATTTTAGATTGACTCCCTGTAAAATTTGGGGTACCTCACAGCAAACTTTATGTGGAGGATTTGTTCCCACTATCACTGAATCTTACGTTCCATCCTATGCTGTTGATTTAATGTTACTGTTTTTCTTTGATTTCCTTCATTATTTTTATTCCATCCGTAGGATGAGTAAGGACCTTCAGATGTTAGCGAAATGGCAATGCTCTTATTATAAATGCGAATAAGAGTTATTATCTTGTAGTGGATCTCTCACATAGGCTGATAAAAGACTATTCTACTGTGCTTACAGTTGGTGATGTATCTATTTCTCGTATTGAATTGTTCAAGGTGCCGGGTCTGGTCGTTCACCCTGAGTGAAATGTTAATATTATTTAACTTGAAATCTCATCAGGCTTAAGGTATTTTGCGAGCTCTTTTTTTATAGATATTTTCTTTGTCGAAAATTGAAACTTCAACTAACTAATCATTAGTCCTATCACTATTCAATTATACAAATGTGTACCGTCCATTTCTTTCAAGATCAACAGAAAATAGAGTTCAAAAGATACAGAATTCATGTCCTCATTTTGCTTATTTAATTAGTAAATTTGACCATATTACACCATTTCCTGATTCAGGATAACTAAATGTGCGCTTTCTGTGACTTTTACAGTATTATTTATTATTTTAATTGTTTTATCAATCAGTAATCTACCGTATCTAAGTCATAATATTATATTTTGCAATGATTCTCACTCTCTTAGACGTTAGTTACCCTCTCATTTACTTTACGGAATTGCATATCCAACATCATAAACATTTGGTAATTGATAATTTATTGCAAAAAAATAGTTTGATTTCTCAAGACAATTTTAAGAGAAAAGAACTATTTGTATCTGTCTGCGAAACTCAACATCTAGATTTTATTTATTAGTTTGAATTATAATTTATAATATGCACTTTTCTCTGGTGTACCTTCAAAACTAGATCGTGTATTCCTGAAGGCACAACCAATTGCAAATTTCATTCCACTCTTTCAATGTTAAATTATTTGTATCAACTGTTTTATTTGTTTTTTAATGTTACTCTTTTTACAATTTGGTCATATAGCAACTACTGTGATTACTTTAACTGAGAGAGAAACTGTAAGAAGAACACAAAGACACACGAACACATACAAACATCAATGCCCTAGGCGGGATTCGAACCCGCGACCTTCAAGTCGTGGCAGTCGTGACCTTCAGCCTTGGCAACCTCGGCTACCCTGGTCAGCATTTATTATATTTGTAAAATAATAATGAAATATTTATTTTTAGATTTTAGATTATTATTAATTCTACAATTAAGCAATTCTGCAATTTGCAACAAATATTATCATTATTGCTGTGGGTAATAAACGACTAATATTTTTGCCGCACGAAATAGTAAGTTACGTAAAGTACTCAAAATGGGCCTGTTTCTTAACAAGCCATGTGCCAAATATGTTTTGCATATACTTCCCGATGGTTCGCGCATGCTTCGTAACATTTCGCATACTGTTATTTAGAAGGACAAATTAGTCATTTCGCACACAGAAAACAAGCACGAGAAATCGTGCTTCGCGCACAGCCTGTTAAAAGCATATTTCATTCATCAAACATCAGGTCCACATATTTATAGTATTTCAAAGACAACATACAAACGTACTCAACGGTAGACACACGTATGAAGGGCTTGGAGAACTAACAAGATAACACACACTAGCCATGTCTAGCCATGTCTCAATTCGTAAATGTTAATATCTTTATTTTGATGTTGGCTGTTCTTTTTACTGCCTCAACTCATTAGTATATATTATATGGTCTACATTGTAAACGTTATGAACCCACGATTACAGAAAAGAGAATGGAATTAGGTCCCATTCGATTCGTCTATTACATATTTCTCTTAATGAACAGGATTCGAAAAGCAGTCCCAGAAGAGAGGACTAGAGCTGAAGCCACTGCCGAGCGTTCTGGCAAATCCGAGGACCTCAGTTCCAATGAGAATCGAACCGGCGACTCGCGCACCAGCGGGCCACGGAAGCCCTCAGTCCCAAGGGTCAACGCGATAAGGGATGCTGGGATGGTGCCGAACGGACGGCAGGCAGGGGGAGAAAGGGCGGGGGAACTTGTGGGTTGGGATACCCCTGTACGCGTTCTGTGGAACAAGAGCATCAAACTGGGATTAATTAGTCTGTGGTTTTGTTCAGATCGAACTCAAATTTAAATGTTTGTTTTTGTCAGAGCCATTCTGTAACGGAAATAGGTCAAGTTATTTAGTACTATATTTTTCTGTTGAATTAAAAATGCATTTCACATTTTTTTAGTTGATCTAGTTATCGGATGGCAATGTGAAATACACCTCAGAAAATATCTTTTCTTATGAGCATCAATTTCCAAATCGTTAAGGGTCAATAAGCGTTTGTAACAGGGCTGCTGGGAGGTTCGTATAACATTACGCTCCTCCACTCCCTTAAATTCTTTGTTTTACGATAAATTAAGAAATAAAAATTATTTTATTATTAAAAAATCAATTCATTTCCATGATTTTTAGACGATCGGGCGATTTAAAAAAATAAAAGCCATGAAGGAAATAAAATCTGTATTTCTGATTTCGTAAGCGTGCGGAAGAAAACTAATCTGCCTACGATCATGTGAGAGGTGAGTTTTGTTAGATACACAGAATCTAGAGAAAAATATAAAAACAATGAAAAAGTTTATATTTTCACTGAAAATGCAAATAAAAACTGTTGTCCAGAACAATGCTCGTAGTTCGACTAGACTGCTGTGGCTCAAGGATTGGAACCTTTATTACTAATTTCGTAGGCGCGCAGATATTGAGAGAAAAGTAAGGAACATATGGCCATGTGAAACGTGACAATGGTTTCGTTACATACCCAGGAACTCCGGAAAATTCCAACAGCAAAGAAACAGACTTCATTTTCACTAAAAATCCAAATATTTGATTTCGTTATTCTGCCTGTTCTCATACTGAGCGAAACGGCTGTATTATCTTACTCAAGCATCACTTCTTACGTTTTATACAAGTTGTACTCTCTTCTTATATTAGTATTTCTCTTAATAACAGGTCCGTTAAACATTTTTAGGCAGCAGACAATTTTTCTTCAATTATTTTATTTCATAACAATACGAATTTAATCTTAGGTCAATGTTTTCCATTCTTCAAATAGTTGAAAATTTTAAAGAGACTTGTTTTTAAGAGAATTCACTTCTTACTACACAACTGCCATCATGCAACAGTAATCCGTCGAAGAAAAGTCCGCACCTATTAAATAATTGCTACTTACTGTTGCGTTTTGAAAAGAAGCCTTTTTTATACAACTCTTGATAGTATGTAAAGAACTGCTGCACTGTAAATATACCAGGTTCAGAAATATTTTTGCTCCTGTAGGTCATTGTGAATCACTAAATGTATCAATTATTGTGGTGCACTTTGCGCGAAATCATCTGCGCCTCCTCGTCCGGTAGTGGGCCGCACAAAAGGGAGCAATTCAAACCCATCGGAGGAAAAACGCTATATTTGTAGCATTGAAGAGCATATAAGATATTCTATTAAATACTAGCATTTATGTGTATTCGTTGTTTCATCCACGTGCCATACTTCTCCATCATTAAAATCGTTTTATCCCTCGTATTTAATGTTCACCGAAACTTACGTTCGTATCACACCGCTATTTTTCATTTGATGAAGTATTGGTCTTGTACAAATCAGCTGAAACTTTGGCCACGATAACTGAAAACTATGCTCGAAGGTCCGAATAGAATAATAATGTGGTTGGCAGTTGGGTGTAGAAGGGGAGGGCGTTGTCGTGTATTACATAATCTGTCGTGTTACTACGTAAGTATCATGACTCGATATGCTATTCGTAAAACGCACACTACTCCCAATTCTGAATCATATGACGCATTTTTTTTACAAACTCAGTGTCGACACTTGTAATAACGCTAAGCTGAGTGATTACATTTGAGCCATTGGATTAATTTCTTCGATAATTTAAGGCGAAAATACTGAGCAAATGGCATCACTTCTGATTCGATGGTACTTGATTGATTAATTAATTATTCCGGGTGCATCAACTGTTAAAGACATTAATCGCTTAAGTGTAGTACATGTTTTTTATTGAGAAAGGAGGCAGTGATATTCCCCAGTTGGATGGCGAGACTCGGAGCTGCCCTGCTGGTAGCTTAGGATTTTCCCCTACCAATTATCTTCCACCCGGCTATGACGCGGCCGGGACAAACTCTAAATTCCCCATCAAATTCCAGCCATGGTGTTAGAGTAGAGCATGGGAGTGTAAATGAGTGTAAGTAAGGGTGAGGATGGGTCAAGGAAGAATAGGGAAAGATCGCGCGCGGTCCGTCACCAGTTTGTTAGGATACTGCTGCTGCATTCGCCTAGCGTTGATCGAAGAAACAACGAAAAATTACCGAGAATCTGGCCGCTAGAATTCTCCTTGAGACTGCGGTTGAATTCGATCTAGCTATGTAGCTAGTGTCGAAAAACTTGTCACCGTCGGAACTCGAACCCTACGACCTCCCAATCAGAGGTATAGCACTGACATCAGTTGATACCCTGACCCACCTAAGCTGGTTGATTTGTTATTGCGTAGGTTACGGAACTGGCGTTATTACTTGGCGAAGACCTGCCACCCACAATCTAATTTTGTTCGTGGCACAATCTTTTTATCATTAGGCGAGCGTCCGCAGGACTTCTACTGAGTGGCGCCCCCGAGCAGCATGGCGCATCCACGAAGTCTCGTCAAGTTCCTACTTCCTCCGCCGCCGCCTCCGCCTCCACCGGCCCTCTCGTTCAAACAACGCCACAGCCGTCATCACCATCACCACTGCCTCTATACCACCTCCGCCACTGACATCGCCACCTCCACGTTGTGTACCGCTCCCATTTCCTCCAGTATCATTAGCAACCAGAGACTCCATTGCAACCACTACAGTAAGGCAGCGCCACTATTGCCGCCGCCGCCGCCACCACCACCGGCGCCGGCGCCCCCATTCTCCCCTGACGGCACTGACGTAACCGCCGCCAAAGTAAATGCTCCTACCACTGTTATCTCTAGCTCAATGACAATCGACTTCGATACTCCCGCGGAAGACACCCCGACAGCCACAGCTACCGCCACCGCCGCAGCCAGTGTCATTACCACTGCCACCTCCATCTTTTTCACCACCACGACCATTACCATTTACAGCACAATAACTCACCACATCGACGCCATCTCCATCGTCACCATAATCACCAACACAATGACCACCGTCACCACCACCGATACCACTACCACTGTCGCCGGCACTATCACCATCACTTCCATCGCTATCAACTTCACCGCCATAATCTTCCACAACCGCTCCGTTTGCCGCACTCATGTGATCGCAATCGCGACCGTCACCATTACTTCCACCACCACCACCATCATCTGCATCGCCAAAACAGTCGTCTGGATCATCACCATCACCACCAACCACCACCATAACAGCCACCTGCCACACCGACGCCATCTCCTCCACTACCACCACCGGTACTGTCACTGTAACGACCATCGTCACAGTCATCTGCATCGCCACCATCACCACCAACCTCCACTATAGTCATAACAGCCACCAACCACGCCCACCACCGGCACCACCACCACCGCCACCGGGACCACCGCCACCGGCACCACCGCCACCGGCACCACCGCCACCGGCACCGCCGCCACCGGCACCACCGCCACCGGCACCGCCGACACCGGCACCGCCGACACCACCGCCGACACCACCGCCACCGGCACCGCCGACACCGACACCGCCGCCACCGGCACCACCGCCACCGGCACCGCCGACACCACCGACACCGTCACCGACACCATCACCACACTGCAACGACCACCATCACAGTCATCTGCATCACCACCAAACTCCACCATTACTACACCACCCCCGCACCCCGCCACCCCCTGCGTGACAACCTTTGCGTGCCCCTCCCCCTGCCCGCGACCTGTGGCTTTGTGCGCGCCGCGCTTTGTCGCAGCGCTGCGATTGCCGCTCCCGCACAATGCGTCGCGCGGAGGCGGCTGCGGGGCGGGGCGGGGCGGGGCGGGGCACCACCAGATGAAGATTGATAAGCGCACAATGTGCTCCTTAGAACGTGCGCTGCGCGAGGGATAAGAAGTGATAGGCAAAGGGATGAAACGCAAGGAGACCCATCTGGGCAAAGTGGAAAGAACTCGTGAGAGAACGGGAGAAAATAAAATGCTTTCCCATTAGTCTGGAATGGATGAGTAAATTGGAAAGAAAAAAATCTGTAAATCCGCAAGTTAGGTTTTCAACATTGAAAATGATAGAAAATCTTGAAAACTGTGTCTATAAAAGACAATGATATACGAACTGATAAATATGAAGGTGAAAAAATGAACAATGTTAATAAGTAATTTCGTAGATGTTAAGTATTAAAAATAATATTTGGGGCGTAGAATTATTTATTTTGTACTATCACCTCTATTGGTTAACGGACGGCAATGGACGAGCGGATAAAGAGAAAGGCTGATGAGGCATTGCAGCATCGGTATGGGTTAAGTTCTCATTGGAGAGCGTCCAACAAATTTGCACACATCACTTTTACAAACAAAATTATGGTTTTTATCAATGGTCCGGTCACTCAACGTAAGAACCGTAACCGTAACCGAACATTATCCTTTCCGTTGAGAAAGCGAACTACATCCTTTTCACAGAGGAAGCTAGAATTAGAGGGCCTGAGGGTTAGAATGGTGTTATGCAGTACTGCTCAAATGCAACAAGTGTGGCCAGTCTGCCTGCGTTGGCCCTCTGCAGTTGTTCTCGTGCCGGTTGCGGTTCGCTAGTCGAAACTCGATGGCGTCCAAGCGCTTCCCCGTCCTTCCCATCCCGTCAGGCAGTCTCCACTACAGATTCTCGTCAAGCGGCCTTCACCACAGCACCACCAGTTGCAAGGACACCGGTGCAAATGCAAGAACTATAGCCAGTCTGCCTGCGTTGGTCCTCTGTAGTTGCACTCGTGCCGGTCGCATTTCACTAGTCTAAAGCCGATCGCGACCGAGCGCTTCCTTCCCCTTCTCGACCCGTCAGGAAGACTCCACAACAGCACCTCCAGTTGCAAGGCCACACCGGTGGCCCGAAGATAAGTTCAGGGCCCGGTAGGGCACGCCAAGTGGGCCGCCCACTCGGGCAGCCCTGGTTTAAAGTGACCTTCAGGTTGAGAATGATGAACAGTGCGGCTTCTCAACACGGAGAGGAGGCGAGGCAGCGAGGAAAGGGGCAACACTACCTTGGCCGCCGAGAGGAATGGGAACCTGAGAAATGGTTGGAGGAAAAGATGGCGTGCCGCAGGGCGGGATCCGCGAACCGCGGCACTTTGCAAGGCCGCGTGCCCATCTGCCATGTGTTACGCTGGCGCTAATGGAAGCGGAGTGGTCACGTATGAGCACTGACCAGTTCCAAACAGCGAGACGAGGAATGAGATAATGGTGTATGTAGATCAGTGTTCAGGAAGGCCTGGACGTAGGAGGGAAGGTTGAAATTATCTTGCACCAACACCGTGTAGCGTTTATGCAACAAAATGACTGTTCCTTAATGCTGATCAATGTGGGACTTGTCTTGAAAAAAGATGGTGTGACCAGGTTTTCTGAAGTTCTTTTCCTGTTGCGTCTTATTTCACCAAATCCCACTCGTATGTCATATTTATTCTCACCTAGCCATTCATCCATTCCTGGAATGGCCGTTAAATACTTGAATCGTAATTAAGAAATTCCTCTTGCATGTTGATTATTGAATCCAAAATTGTAGTAGCATCCGATTCTTTGTTTATTTTTTATACTGTTATTCAGGTCTTTCGGTCAATTTCATTCACGAGAGGTAATTTTGCAATAATAGTTATTTACGTTACTAATACAGAATTGGAGTCTTCGACGTAGGAGTGAGGGAGATGTTTGAATTTTTTACTAGCCTCTAGAACAATTAGGGTTAATACAGTAGGGTATTTAAAACGGTAAACAACGGCAGCATTAACGATAACACCAGCAATAGATTAAACGTTTGAAACATGCTGGGAGTGTAATTTCATCATACAACCAAGGTAAACAGATGAAAACTGTTTTTTCAGAGCTCCAACGGTACAGCAGAAAAATCACACAATATGTGCAGCTACCAAATTGATTAACAGATCACATGGTAAAAAGTCGACAAAATTACAACAAAATTCCAATTATTCCCCTTTTAAATATTTTCAGAAAAATTACCAAAGTAAGAGGAAAGAAAACATTTCTGGCTCGAATGCGTATTCAAATGATAGTATGATTGTTAGTGATTGGTATCGGAAATGTCAATGAAACGTCCTTACAAACGTTTCTCAAAATCCTTTAATAAAGAATAGCAATATTTAGGGAAGTAATTTTTAATTATAAAATTATTCCATGAATTTTCAATTACTGCTAGAACATAAATATATAAAAAACATATTTCTTATTCAAAGTTCGTAAGAACATTTTAATCCCGGTATCTTTAAAATATTCATAATGCTAGTTTTCAATTCTATACATGCTCCGAAAAAACAATTACCCAGACATGAAACTGGATACAAAACGTGTATATTACAGAGAAAAACAATGATATATAGAATGAAATTCATTTCGTTTGAATATTTTCCTCTCGTATGAACTATGTATACTTCTCCGTATTATTTTTTATTGCAATCTTCTATTTTCCGGCCGTCCGCCTCTAAATACTATGAGCTCTTCAATATTCTGAGAACGCATGCATAATGAAAACTTGTTCCACATATCCGCCGGGGGTTGCGTCATTTTTTTGCACGAGGTTCGTGGAACAATGTCTAGCACGAGGCTCCGAACGCTGATGGAAGGATGTTGTTTCTTCAGGGGAATTTTGTTCGGTTAAAGAAGAATACTGCGACCACGAGGCGAAAGAAAGCTGTCTCGCCTCATCATTGCCCCCGCTCCCCCACCACAAACTCCCGGATAGAACGTAAGTCACCTCATCAAAGCCATCACCATCCCCTCTCTCATAATCGTCGCCATGACAGTAGATCACATCCATCACCATTGCCTTCGTCATTGTTCTCGTTATTACTTATTTACTGATTTAGTTGCTTATTTACATGTTTTTTTATTTATCTCTTTGCTTTTTTATCTATTTTAGTTATCTATTTATTTATTTATTTATCGAACCTAGGCCCCTTCAATAGAAGGCATATGCGCTAAACATTAAGATACAAGTTGGTCTCGTCGCCGCCCTCGTCGCCGCCGCCCTCGTCGCCGCCGCCCTCGTCGCCGCCGCCCTCGTCGCCGCCGCCCTCGTCGCCGCCGCCCTCGTCGCCGCCGCCCTCGTCGCCGCCGCCCTCGTCGCCGCCGCCCTCGTCGCCGCATGAACGTTTCCACATTACATACACACAATACGGTGTGCGGGTGTTCAGCTCTCGCGTAAGTCTCCTGGGTATTCGAAATTACATACCAGTTTGTTGGGGCTTTTCGCGTACATGTTTTTTTTTTTGCGACATCGTTTCACAACTGTGTAATCCGCAAACGTGGATGTTACATGGAGAGACTATTTTATCATTACGTTTTCACAGAAGAATAGAAAATTGCGAAGCATATTCCCATCAATTATGACATTACATTTAAAATTCACTTTTCCTAATTATTGAGATTTCTCATTGAAGAACTCGAAACTTTAAAACACTGGACTTCTTCAAATCGGATAATTCCTATACTGTAATTCATTACTGTACATTACTGCAACTCACTGCAAACACACTGTCATTTCAAGCAGTACAATTCTTTAAATGTCTTTTTCAAATTGAATATGCACCATTTTTGAAATAATTTTAGATCTTTGCCACTAGAACACTTTAATGGATGTTAAGTTGTTTAAAAGAATAACGTTCTTGTACTTCATTAAAATAAACATTTATTTTTCTTAGAAATTAAAGAAGTTGTCTTTTAATTTTTATATATTCACGTCACGAGTTTTAAAATTCTAAGTATCTTTAATTGAGTTATCTTTAATGACCTATTCATATTTATGAATAGGTCATTAAAGATAACTCAAATAATTACCCCCCCCCCAAATATCTCTCCCCTTCCGTATTCCTTGTTTAAAAAAATACTGGGTCCATCATTCCCGTGCATCTTATTTTTGGGAGAAATCAGATATAAACATACATTTCTATTATATTCCTACAAATCAGCACCGACAGTTATCATTTAAATGTAGTACTTATCGAAGACAATCATGAACATTTATTTTTTATGTAACAGAAATGAGACATCCATGAAAATATTAGGCATGTGGTTTAACTATCATTTCTTCCAATCTTTACATGTCTTCACTCCTTTTTTCGACAAAAATAGTTAGGTTAATAAGCAATACTTATTTAGTAAAATCTACAAGTGTTCAATATGTCATCGTTTCCCTCTCTCTCAAACACAAGAATTACTTTCGATGGGAAAATGAAACGACAGAGCATTGCGCACACACACCCATCGATTTCTCCTGTACGGTATCAAATGTCAAACATTCGACAGCTCACGTTCATGTGCAACACAACACGACACGCTGTGTGTAATTTTGGTACCGCTGGCGGATTGTTCATTAGGATCTCATTGCTGGAACATAATGGGCTACAGTTACTCTCGCACATCTCAACATTAAGAACTAATCACTCTCAATCAAATGTGTCCTGAGAGATAATACTAACCAAATATTTAGGTATAATTGCTTTATTATGTTGTCAGAAATTCTTCAAAAAAACGCATGTTCATATTATAACTGTATTGAATGTTACAAATATTAAAATCCATGTTTGTACCATTGCATATGATACATGATTATTTACCTTGATAAATGTTCAATAATTATATTCATCGACGAGTATTGCAATTGAAATAAAAAATATCATGAGGAGTTATCAGATATTTCATTTACCAAAGCTACATATAAAATACCAAGAAAATCTAATCTAGAAACAAACATTTGTCGGGCAGTAAGAAGACTTTTAAATTGAATCATTCTGTTTGTTACTCAAATGCTTATTATACTGAAATTAAATCTAATATTTCCCTAATGCCTTGCCCAGTGAAATTGGATAGAACAAATCCCCGTGCTTCCCAGATATTCATTACATTCTCCAGAAAGTCTATCTACATGCCCATCGGTCTGTGTGATGAGATTTCGATCAGACGTCCTGAATAAAAGACTTAAGCCAAATATAAGTTAATTTGTCTTGACCATGGCAGTTTAAAGTCAGTATCAAGGATCTCCAAATTTGTGGATGAAAATTTCATTTTAGTAGTTCTTAAATAAAAAAATATCAAGGTATGTAAACGAAATTGAATAACATGAGTGAGAGATCCATTTGCGAAAATAACCGAACAAATTTCTACTTCTGGATGTAGCAATATATTCATGAGTTGGGTAAATTGTCACATTCTTTCTATTTAATAGTGGAAAATGTAAGAAAATCCAAAAAGATGCTTTGCAAACAGATTTTTGCAAATATTATAAATGTTCAGTTAATATTATTTTTGCAATTTTAATGTGCAGACTAATAAGAACCCGTCCAAATTTTATGGTGATAAATGACGGAAAATATAATAAACACATATTCACAGCAAATAATAAAAATAAATAAATAAATGAACATATTCACAGCAAATTCAGAAGCCAAATAAATGTAAGAGCCATTTCTGTTCCCGCGTCGCACAAGTGAAGATCGAATACAATCGATTTATCAGTAGTCGCTGACCGGTATTCTCCATGTATATGAAAAAAAGATCACAAATAATGGTCCAAACCATCATTACATTAAAATTACTTTCAACATAATGCTGAAGTGCGATAATACGTGATGTCATACACAGCGACGTATGTGTATAGACTTAAATATAAAAACATCTATATAAATTTTTAAAAAAGCATACAATTGATTACCTTCCAGAATATTTACGACACCCCAAGTTAATGTAACAATATTAAAGACCAAATATTGTTTTACACTGTAGCAGCACACTACACAGTGCACAGCACACTGTAGCAGCACATGTGTCTGACCGCCTCCCATGATATTTTTTTCAGCAAACAAATCTATTACTGGATTTTTAATTTTGGATATTTTTAAAAAAAGTATTCTTCGCTTATTTTGTGAATGGAAAATTTCCTTTAGACTCCGACCAGCGCTCCGCAACCCTTGGTTTGGAGCCCCCTGCTTTTCTCATTCAAGTCCTCCTTAGGGAGTCAACAGAACTGTTTATGCTCGGCTCGAGGTCTCAAGGACCCTATTCCTCTTCCTAATGAAGGCGCGACGGTCTTTTGTTTCTTTATACCTCAATTTAAGAGTTCCTTCCAGAATACGAAAGTATTCGCGAAGATTCGAGACATAATTAGTGCAGTGCCTTCCAATTAAGAAATAAATCCGCTTTTGACGGGTCTTCAAATTAAATAATCAACTCGACCGCAAGTCATTGTTTCATTGATATTTGAGACCGAGAGCGAATTGCAGAAAAATCAATTCCCATTTTCACATCTTTTTATAACTTGAAATGAAATTTTAAATAGTTATTAATGTCGTGAGGCCGATATGGAGCAAATAACTGAAGCAGCTAAAGTTTAAAAAACCAAAGGGTTAGCCGAGATTTATAACCAACCTAGTCCGTTAGTTGTGACATCGGTCGTGTGTCGTTCAATACTTTTCTCGATACCACATTCCTATAAGAAAATATCATATTCTGTAACTACATTTTGTTTTTGGAATAAGAGTACTTATACGCCGTTCTCTGCTACGACTCATTTGTTTCAATTATTCTGAATGGATTGTTAAATTCTTAAGCAACGCCGTCCATTAAAGAGTGTTTTTGGCTCCTTCCTTTGGTTGCGTTGAGTCAAAGAAAGTCACGACGTAGTACAGTATTTCGAAAACCACCAAACATTCAAAAAGAAGCATGCTGAACAATCCCGGATTTATTCCCACTGCGCCACTGAGAGGCAAGTGGGACGCGTATAGCTGTGCATTTTTTTCCTCGAAAGATTTCGAAGCCTTTCTGTATTTCTGTTCACAAATCAGATACTGTGCATAATACGCCAAGGCAATAAGACGGATTTTTACCTTTTATAAGAAATCATGGACTCAAAACCCCCTATTACTGACTGGTGGTGAATTACCCATTCAGCAGAAAAATGAAAGAGATTTAAGAGAAAAACCATAAGATCGCGGATTATGGGATAGTTGGATTATCAGATGTATACGCAACTTGCTAAGCACATACCGCCGCAACACACATTACCATCGTGCATTACTCGGAAACGATGCGTCCTACAGCCTTAAAGCTATGTTTGAGTGCGTGCGACTGTTCGTATGCGTGTACATGTTTATGTGTGTGTGTGTGTGTGTGTGTTCCTGGACCGGTCACCAGACATATAGTGTAATCTACAAAAAGATAACTTTTTGAAAATTTTATTACAATTTTTTTTATGATTCCGTCACTCCAGAGCACATATTACTCGAATCGCTGAAAGTTAGGTACCAGTGCTAAGCTATTTTCACTTTAAAAACAATAATTCAAGAACTTTCTCTTTTGGAAGTTGTAATGGTTGCAATCAAATCCTTGGGACCTTTCTATTAACACCGTGTGCGGTTAACATTTGAGGAATATTTGTGGGACCATTTCAGGAAATCTTTTAGGTAACGTTTGAGGAAAGCTTTAAGGTAATATTTGAAGTAGAGGCGGCTCCACACATTCGGCTTTTGCCGAGTAGCGAGCAACTGCTCGCGTAATCTCGAGCAGCTACTGTGCTCGATAAATGTTTGCTTCCTTTGATTCCTTTTGCGCAAAAGACCGACATGAGGTGGATGGGTTGAGAAGCGAATATTCGTCGTTCGACCAATAGCAACTAATCCACACTACTGGGGATTCGACGAGCAGTCGATCGCTACTTGCCGAATACCGAATGTGCGGAGCCGCCTTAACATTTATGCGAACATTAACGCGAACATTTGTGAGAGCATGTGAACATGAGAGCGAACATGGGGTAAACGTGCTATCCTCACTTCCTAACACGAATCCTCGCGACCAACTCACGCCCTCGCCGCAGATATCTCGCCATCCTTGAAGTGTGGGACGGGGTTATTGGTATAATGGCTATCGCATCCATTCTCGGTAAGTATTCTCGGGTTTCTTACCTTTCCCCTGGCACTCATATCTCTAATTCCATTATTTCTCCATCATTCACCTCATAGTCATTATCGCTATCTCCTACACATTAAAATCATCTAAGGGTTCCATAATTCCAATAAATAAACAACAATGCCATGTCTACTATAAATCCGTCATCAAGATCCGTTCACCATGATCCTTTCACCAAGATCCTTTCACCAAGATCCGTTCACCAAGATCCGTTCACCAAGATCCGTTCACCAAGATCCGTTCACCACGATCCGTTCACCAAGATCGTTCACCAAGATCGTTCACCAAGATCCGTTCACCAAGATTCGTTTACCAAGATCCGTACACTAAGATCCGTTCACCAAGATCCGTTCACCAAGATCTGTTCGCCAAGATCCGTTCCTAAACATCCGTCACAAACACCCGTCACCAACACCCGTCACTTACACTCGTCATCAACACCCGTCACTCAAATCTATCACCTAATCCCTACTTCCGATTCATCTCGCATCCCCGTCACCAACCATAACCCTATTTTCCGCCCGGCCTCCACTCTTTGCCTCCTGCTCCATCAATCCCGCAGCAGAACTAGCTTCCGTCCCCGAGCGCCACGCCGTCTCCGCCGCCGGCCCTTGGCGCGATCTATAAATAGTCCGCAGTCACCTCCAGGGCATCGCGTCGCGCCGCCCCGGTCGACTCGCTCGCCCCCACCACCACCACCACTACTCAGCTGGCGCACCGCGCCGCCCACGTCGCCCTTCCTGCACCAAGCGCCCGGACGGCGCAGACCTAGTAACCGATGCCAATGCACTCGCCCACACTAAGGGACCGAAAAACGTCACGATAATAACTTTCAGAAAATGTCTGTAAAGGCGGCAATTTACCAGTTAATGCGCTACTTTTGTTTTAGAAATTGAGGCTGTTGTATCGATGGTCGGATGTCAAAACTATATAATTTTACAGGAACGTACATAATAATTATATAGTGTATGATACGAGTAGTAAAAGTGGAATTTTATTTTCTGAGTAGAAAAGATTGCGACACGAGGCTAATAGATGGACTTAATGACTTTCATTTTATCTTAATTCAAAATGCAGTACAAATCACATAATGATACCTTAAGGTCAGTAATAGCTTATGCGACAAAACGAAAGTATTTTGTTTTCTTTCTTGCATTCACAGTTTTATCTAAACGTATGATCAGCGTCTCACTTTTGGAATCAGTGCTAAATAAAGACTTAGCAGGTAGTGAATGTCAAAAAAGTAATCGCTTGTACTAATGGCAATCTAAAAAGATTTTTCCATTGTCCTTTTGAACGGTATTTCTTCTTCTATTTGTGATAATACACTTGTAAGCTTTTAAACTTATGATATTCAATGTTTCATAAATCTGAACGTATCTAAATGCGATTTTAACAATAATTGAAACAAGGTTTTAAAATATGACCATCCATGTTACTAATTTCTCAACATTCAGAAACTGCACATTAAACATGTCATTTAAATAAAGACTTACTGCTCCTAATGGAGTTCATGATTAGCGCGATTTGACTTGCAATTAGTAATACAAAAATTCGTGTGTATCATTTTGACGCTATTCTTTTCACATTCTCGCTACGGAGTAGAGAGTAAGTTATGTAATTCTGCACGAAAAAAGGGGGATTTTCGGCAGAAAAACACTTATTACCAGGATCCTGGCAACAAAAAAGTCAATAAATACTTGTTAAATTTAGAAAAAAAATCATCTAACACGTAGTGTAGCCAGAATACATATTTTTTGGGTCCTTGATTTCGAAAACTCGAATGGCGCGTCTGTCCGTCCGTTTGTGAACAACACTAGCGGCTAAACCGTTCAACCGATATTCTCCAAAACTAATATTCCCCAATCGATGTGACTGATGTCGCGGCTCCTTGAAATTGAAACCGATATTTTAACTCTGGGGTAGTTTACATGAAGCCTCTGGGACATTTTCAAAATTTTCAAAAAAATTGCTCCGTTTTTGATTAAATTTGGTTGTTAGATAGTGCGAAAGACGTTTAAGGGAATGGTGCAGGTCTCATGTTCGTTGAAAACTGATTTTTCGACAATTGCAAAAGGTCAAATTTGTTTCGGAATCCTCTTACAGCTATTATATTAAATATAGGTATTTTACCTTTAATGAAATCTGTTCCTTAAAGATAGATTTTGAATTAAGATCACAATTTTTCCAACATCTGAGTACTTTTACATAATTTTGCGTGAAAATACGGGCGAGATAGTACGTTCTGTTTTCACTCCACTAGTTGTTATATTGGGCGTTCTGTTACTTCCCTGAGTATTCTGAATTCGTTTGAAATAATTGTATTTGGCTTTCTACACCTTCAAACTATTCTCCCATATTTATTTGTACCATATTTATACCATATTTATTTGTAATCCATCAGTTCATTTGTTGTCTCTTCTCTAGCCAAGTTTATTAAGTTTATTAGCTCTTTAAAATTCACTTACGCTACTTACAGTCGAGGAGAAACTTAAGAAATGTGAGGTCAGGTTTTAGAGACAAAATGAGTGCAGTGAAAGATAAGGATGATGGAGGGCGTGTTAAAGCAAAGACTAGTTTGATTTCAAGCCGAAAGTTCGCAAAGTTGACAAAGTTCTTAATGCAGATGGAATGCTAGTTACTGAGTGGCAAGCGGCAAAGAGTGATGAGAATTGGAAATTAGAAATACAGAAAATGAAGGCTAATTAAATAATACTTATAAAAATCAAATCAAAGAATAAAACCAAAATTAAACGGAAGAAATCCTTTTCCCGAAAATAAATTTCAGGGAATTTATATGTGACAAATGTTCTTTGTTGTTTTTAATATTTTATTTATGCAAAATGGGGAAGTAGACTTACTTGAGAGAAAAATAAAAAGAACAGAATGGAAGAAAAAATAGAGACGTCAGGAATAAGAAATGGCTCACTAAAACATTACTAAACTCCACAGAAACGTCTCTCTAAACTATTTAAATGATAAATGAAAAAAAGAGAGTTTAAAAGGAAAGAGAAAGATTCAAAGGTATTGAATTATTCAGAAGGGAACACAGTTCCAGACTGAGCGAAAAAAAGACCGAAGAGAGAGGAAGTTGAGGTAGGTCACCGACCTCAAAGAAAGTTGCCCAGTGAGTGACAGGTCGACTGACGCCGCGTCAGAACAATACGGAGGGGGAGATCATAGAGAACCAGCGCAGACACAGCCAGCACAGAGCTCTGATGCAGATGAGCGATGCATCCACGGCGTAGATCTGCCTTCTAGTCACAGGAAGAACGCGACTGGCAGCTCCAGATCCCAGAGGCAGGGGCTGCGGAGCGACAATGCTTGCGGGGCGGCCGGGAGGGCAGACGAAAACGAAAAATGGCGGGAAGATGAGAGCTGGAGAGGGGCGATGCGGGCAGGGTTAATGGAAGCGGAGAGAGCAGGGGGTGCGCGAAAGGGGATGAGGAACGTGGCCACAGGAAAAGTGGTGGACTGAACGAAGGCAGCGAAGCGGGGTGGAAGGTGAGCGAGGAAGGAGTGTAGCGGGATGAGAGGTGGACAACACCGAGAGATAGAAAGGTCCCGCAGAGCGGGCTACGGTGAAGCGAAACAGGTACGGACCATGACTGAACGGGCCGCGTCAGGATGGTGTGGGGCGAGGTGCTATGAATGGTAGGGTGTGACATGACTGGACGTGAGGTTGAGCGTGTCAAAAACGAGCGAGGGAGATAGGGGCATTTCAAGGACAGTGAGATATTCGGGTCGGAGAGATATTCGTGGTCGGAGAGATATTCGGGGTCGGAGAGATGTTCGGGGTCGGAGAGATGTTCGGGGTCGGAGAGATGTTCGGGGTCGGAGAGATGTTCGGGGTCAGAGAGATGTTCGGGGCTGAGGAGATGTTCGGGGCCGAGGAGATGTTCGGGGCCGAGGAGATGTTCGGGCCGAGGAGATGTTCGGGGCCGAGGAGGTGTTCGGGGACGAGGAGATGTTCGGGGACGAGGAGATGTTCGGGGACGAGGAGATGTTCGGGGCCGAGGAGATGTTCGGGGCCGAGGAGATGTTCGGGGCCGAGGAGATGATTGGGGCCGTGGAGAAGTTCGGGGCCGAGGAGATGTTCGGGGCCGAGAGGACGTTCGGGGGCGAGGAGATGTTCGGGGGCGGGGACATGGGAGCAAAAGGAGATATTGGGGGACAGATATTCGGGGATGGGGAGATACTCGGGAGCAGTGAGATACTCGGGGCTGAAGAAATGTTCCGGTGCGCAACGGAACGGGTTGCAATGGAGCCGAGCTCTGCCGTGCAAAGCGCGGCTGCAGAGAGGCGAAGAGGGTCAGAGCACGGGGGGGGAGGGGCGGAGCAGAGCGGACCGAAATGCGGAACGCGCGTCTGCGAAGCGAAAGCGCCTCGCCTGACAGCAAACAAGCAGCACGCGACACGACGTGCGCGGCGTCGGCTGCGCCCGCCCCCACCCTCCCCCACCCCCGCCCCCGCGCGCTCACTGGCCACCGGCCACTCGCGTCTCGCCGCTGCCGCCCCATCCGACAGCCGCTCTCCACCGCTCGCCTGCCGGCCCCCGGAGCCTCGTTCTCCCGGCGTCAAGCGCACGTTCGCTAATCTCGCCATGTGCAACCCTTAGGCGTCAACGCGGCCTCGTTATCCCACCGTTTCCTATCATCCCTTATTAACACGCGCGATCTCCTTCCCTCCCTCTCCCTCCCTTCCGTCCCCTTCCTCCCTTTCCCTCCCTACCTCCCTCCCTTCCTTCCCCTTCCTCCCTCTCCCTCCCTACCTCCCTCCCTCTCCCTTCCCCTTCTTTCCTCTCCCTACCTCCCTCCTTCTCCCTCACTACGTCCCTCTCCCTGCCTGCCTCCTAGCCTCCCTCTCTCGCTCTTTCCCTCCCTCTCTCCCTCTCATCCTTTCACCCTCTCTCACTCTCACCTTCTCTCACCCTCTCACCCTCTCTTCCTCATTGTCTCACGATCCATTATTCATTGCTTTATATTATATTCAAGTGTTCTCAATAATGTCAATTTTGCTAATCAAATCATGCTTCTTGTCGCTTCATTTTTCTTTATTGCGTTTTTATAGCCTCCCATTGCTTAGTCCTCGCAAAACCAACTTCATGACCGAATGTCAGTCACTGTTTCATTCTCCCCAATTTCTCCTTCGCAACATTTGTTCCCTCACTCGCAGACCCTCACACAGATAGAATGCATCCCAAGCCCATGTGGCCCCGCTGCCCGCCCCACCTGCTGTCTGTCTGCCCGGCTAGCTGTTCGCTCATCCGCCCTTCAGCTGCCTCCGAACTTTCTGTAAGCGCGACCGCGCGCATGCTGGACTGTCCGCGCGCCCTACCTCCCGTACAGTCAGCACAGAACGGCATTGCCTTCCTCCACCGCTCGGCTACCATTGCAGCCCTCCCATTCAGGCAATTGGCATCTCGAACGACACGAAATGCCGAACCGTCGAACCACCGATCTGCCCGTCCGACTATCTAGCTACCGCCCAATCATTCATTCAAACAAAAATATCAAAAGCGTGATCAGCCCGCCAAACCACTCAGCAAGCCTAACAACTAATACAACATACCGCTTAGCCACCTAAGCCAACCAACCACATAGCTATCCTATCACACCGCCAGCCAATCACACTCCCGACCAACTAACCAACCATACCACCAACCAACTGCCACTGCCGACCAACCGCACCACCGACCAACCGCACCGCCGACCAGTTACACAGCAAAACAGTTACACCGCCGACCAATCATACCACGGCCTAGTCACACCACCAATCAATCACACTACCAACCAACCATACCGCCTACAAATTAAACCACCGACCAATCACACCGCCGACTAACCATACCTCCAACCACACACACAACGATCCAAACAAACAACCACCAAAACGCTGACCGATTCCTCACCCAACCACACATTCCGTGCCCGAAGCCAACTGCCCGCTTGCCTAACCGGCCGACCGCTGGCGCGCGCGCGCCCACCCGCGTGCCAGCCCACCCCGCGCGCCGCCATCCCATGCAATATGCACGCCGTATTGACGGCGCGGAAGCGGCCACATTATACGAGCTGGGCTTCCGGCCACGCAAAAAGCCACGGCGCGGCGCGGCGCAACGCAGAGCGGAGCGGAGCAGCCAGCGGGACGAGCCGAGCACAAAGGAAAACACCCGCCTGCCTGCGAAGGCCCGCCACGCAAACTCTCGCTAAAGAAACAATGCAGGTGGCCGTTAACCAGGACGAATTTCCATTTTTTAAGTTATGGTAATTGATGGTATGCTAGCGTAAAATAATATTTTTTTTGTTTGTGGAGGGGGAGTGCATGCATCTCCAGGAGTGACGTTAGACACCAACTGAGTAAGGGTGCTTTTTGTAGTTAATTTACGAAATAAGTATCGTAAGACATCTTGGTAGATTTTAAGATTGGGGAAGCGTAAAAATGACGTCGTTAGAAGGAATTTATTTATTTCGAGTATTGCAGTTAAGTTGCTGAGATGGGCATGTCCTTAACACAGAGATATTTTTTTCTATATTTATGTACCATGAGTGTTTCAATGGTTTGAAAATTGAAATCTGACCTCAGTGCCGTAAGTCTGAGACTCACATTTACACCTTCGTTTACGTCAACTTTTCTCTCACGGCAACTGTCAGGATTACTGGACAACAATATTTTTATTCCATCTTCTCGATAACTAATTAGAGTTTAGCACACATTATTAATAAACATTTCAAACAAGTATGTCGATGTGCTAATGATGAAACGTTTTATTTTTTTCACATTCAATACTGAAGAATGTTGTTTCAACGTTCATTAATTCATGTATTCGTGTAAATGCGTTATAATTCATAAATGCACAGTTGCCACGTTGATTACAAATTAAGGAGTTTTCTCATTACCACTTTTCTCCAAAACTTCGCATGATTATTAACAGCGATAATCCCCAAATGACGCTCAGACATGCAAATTGTAGAGAAACATTTGAATATTTTTTAACTAAAACTTATTCTTTCTAGATATTTTACATAAATACATTTATAATATTTCTGATATTCTCTGAATAACACTATCTTTTGATGAAGTTAAAAACTGCTAGGTCAATAATTATTTACATACTAAAGATATTTTGGCTCTTGTAATTCACTTCAAACCATTTGAAGAGCCTTATTTTAATACACATCGTAAAGTAACGTGCAAATTGTGCTCGTGCACAAATGTTAAATCTCCAATGAAGTGCAGTAACCAATAATGATGAAACTACACGCACTTTAACCTCTTGATGTTTGGTATCGTTCCAATTTTAGTACTTTACATCTCATAAATGTGTACTTAGTACATGAACATGTATTAGCATAGTATATGGTTTAATAACTCTCAACGAGAAGACTACTAAAATTATTTTACAACCGCCAACAAAATGTTTCATTACGTGATGAAATGTGGAAAACACGAAATGCGTTACGTAGTCAATGTAACATGGTTTTCAATGGGTTTTTCATGGGTATTTTAAAACTGCACTATTGAGAGCAGAACACAATTACTGTGTTAAAAACGTGAAGTACTGCTATTTTTTTAATCCTCTTATAATTGTAAAAATCTACAATCTTTAAAAGCGCCTGAAATCATAAAGACTTGCAAATTCTAGTCACAATTTCGACCAAAGAATAATTTCCGCCACAAAACCCAATTAAAGCTAATTGTTTTGCATTTTGTGCTATGTAGCAGGTCGCTTTCAATATTGACATTATGAGATTATTTTATATCATTTCACCTTGGCGTATGTATGCTACAGTAGCAGCTGGTCACCATACAGAAGAGGCACATGCCAACATGTGACGAACAATTGTATTAAAAATTATTATACTTGTACCTATTTGTATTTAAAATATCAGATTTAAATATTTTATTGAGCCTACTTTTAGCCTTCATTCGCTGCACATTAAAATGGTTGGTTCGGTTTGAATTATTCAGCACTGGACCTTGTAGTTGAGATTTTGTTTCTTGTTGACATGTAGCAGCCTCTACTGCATAATTGGAAAGTTTTTAATTTTCAGGAACAATATTTTTTCCCGACTGTCCCCTAGGTTTATTCTAAAGGTATCTTAACTTTTTTCCATAAATCTGCTTACAAACTAAGTATGCGAACGGTTCCGAATGGATTCGATCGGTTAATGTCCTATCCGTGCACATGCCATCCGCTCACGTTTTCTTGAGCTATTTCGCTATATGGGAGAGGAGTGGGGGATTTGGTTATTTTGTCAGCTGTCGTACAAAATAAAATCTATAACTCGTTCACCTATTTAAAGTTTCCTTTTCCATGGAGCGAAACTTTCTTGGTATCAAGTGTAGACAATAATGCTCAATGCTCAATGTTACCTTATATTCATTATGTAGAAGAAAGGGGCAATGGAATCCGCAGCTTATGAAAACATGCGCGAAGTATACATATTCTACTGTAAAGAATATGTATTATCACTGGGCTTTGATGAGATTCGATCAGGATATGCATAAAATAATAAAATATTAACACAAAATACGTCAATCTATAAAAAAAATAAAATACGAAGTTCTCAGGAATGGAACTTCAATATACTAAAAAAACAACGTACGCATTCCACGAAATATCAAACATTTGAAACGAGTATGTTTGGCTTGTCGTACTGCCTGCCGCAGTCGGCGAGGTAAGGTAGCGTACCCTCCAACATACTGCGAAAACATAATGTGAAAACATTTTTTGTTCCTAGTAAGTGAGCACACGTATCGCTTGGCAAAATGCTGAAAATATATTTCGAATCTATCTGGCACTCACGTCTCCGTTCATTTGTTGTTTACAAACCTTACCAGTCCAATACCAATGGGAGTAGGGTACCGGCAGACACAAGCGTAGATTTTTTTCAATCTCTTTGTTCAGGCAAAGATCGCTAATATGCATATAAGCCTCGGCGCTCCGACCTTCTTGTTATATCTATAAGTTCCGCTACTGCTCGCTGGCGCGCTGCTCGCCGACCATTCCTCCCTGTTGCACGGAAATATACGGAGATCCGCATTACAAACACAGAACTTTTCGACGTAGAGGCTTTGAGTTCAAGTATTTAGACCTCTCCATTACTTCATTAGTAACAGCAATAATGTTCTGCATGATCAGATACAAAATGTTCACAAATTATGCCAATGATCGTTATTAAATGTACTGAGCTCTTGCCACACGCAAGGAAACTGCTTCTTTTCAAAGCTGGCTTAATATATTTTTGAGAGTTTCTTTTCACAAAAACCTTGTAAGTTGTGGTACAGCTTCCACAATAAATTACTCTACCACCGATAACCTTCAGGGTTATTTAAAGAAGAAACATATTTATTTAACGCTTCAAGAACCAACCACACTGATAATCTTCACGTAGTAAACTAGTGGTGCTACAGAATGGCACAGACTCCCGTATTATTTTTCTATTTCCTTTAAGGTCTCGGCTAGCTATTCGGAGTTGCCACATACTTTTTCCACTTGACATGTATCGCCGCTCAAAGTACTTTTTTATATTTCTTAATTTTTCGGCTTCCTAATAGTAGAACGGAAATATTATTTTAATAATATTAAATAACATTGAAACCTCGTCCTAAATGGCAATTTTCTTTTGAACTAGTGCCGCGGCTATAAGGCATACCAGCGGGCTATAATTCAGGCAAGCAGTTACTGATTCATCTTTCAGAGCTACTTTATTATAAGTTATCTGATCCTTTAAGAGACAGTTTTGTCTTTCAACATTTATCATGGCATCAAAGAGAAAAATGACAAGCCTTATGCGCAATTTCTGCGTCCTTGTTGATGGTTTACAGGGTAATGCAACTCAAGGTAGAATTATCACGCTAAATCCTTATGAGATTTTTCTACGTCATTCTCACTACTTAACAAGACGGCCAAAATGGTTTCGTGATCTATCAAATATGGTTGCAGTGAGTGATCGACGGGCTTTTAGATGAAGCTGATTATCAATGGAACGATGATTTTGTGAGTTAGAGACGGTAACTGACTATAACATTTAATTGTACTCGTACTGCATTAGAAATATACGAATAAATTGAACTTTTCCGTGTCACCTTAATATTTCCCTTAATGAATGTCGTTAATACTAAATTCAAATTTAAAAATTAAGGGTAGTTATTACGTGCAACTACATAGTATTTACATTTGTTTACAATTTTAGCGTAGTGTTATTTTTTAATGTCCACTAGACTTATCTTAGGGCTGGTTTACATGGTAGAAACCACGTACTATATTGTTATGTATAAATCCTTTGAAGGTTTATTGGTCTTTAATAATATAAACATTTTATGTGACGTTTCGGGATTCTTGTTGGCCGGTTCATCCCATCTCTATTGTAAAAATATTATCGTTTTCGGTCGCGTGTTCTAAATTAGTGGTACTACAATAGAATATACTTTTTTCGCATTATTTGTAAATTTGCAATTTTGGAAAATTCAAAGTTAAACGAAACACGTTATATAGGTTGAAGATTTATTCCCTTTTTTGTCACCTGGGTCTGGCAATAAGGGTTTTTCTGCGGAAAATTCACCTTTTTTCTGTGCACGATTACAATACTTTGTCTGCTTACGAAATAAACGCGAGAAAGTAAAGATAATCTTATACACCTTTAGTCACGTCAAATCTAAACGTGGAAGAATCTTTGAATTCAAGGGCTGTGTGGAAGGCGACAACTGTCGTATTTCAATAACGTTTATTTCACACTTACAGATTAATCAATTAACTTTTTTTAAAATTTTACTTTGTTATATTCATTTACGATGGTTATTTACTCAATAATTCATATTAATTGCATTTATATAGCACATTACAGCGTATTTGAGATATCAAAATCAAATGATACGTATTCTGAAACTAAGTAGTGAATCTAGATGTATTTTAATGTTTGTTGTTTATTTATATAAGTAATATTTTCATTTATTTTAATGTAGCAGAACAATCCTATGAAATTTCATCAGACCGACATTTTGTAAACGAGAACTGTCATGGCGTCCAATTTATGAATAAAACAACAAACTAATAAATATATATGTACATTTCAATTAAGTACTTTGGGGCTCAATGCGAACTACCATCTTCATTAGTTCCATGTTAAAAAAACTATAATTACAAATTGTTATCATTGGTAAGCAAAAGTTTCCTGATTCGAACATCAAAGAAGAAAGAAATTCTTTTGCACTTTCCTGAAATGACATGTTAGTAATCGCAGTTCGATATGAAAATTTCATATCCGCAGTCTCATGAATACGCATATATTACTAAGGACAATCTCATGATCTCCCTCTCACGGGTATTTTGCATCCTGCATTCTCACAGAAATGATTGCCGACTAGACATCGAAAAATATGTAAATGTACCTAAATGCCATTATGGTATTTACTGCATTATTGTACTTAGTCTTTAAATTACTGACACTTTTTCTAACATATCCACAAATTTTTCACATTCAAATTTATATTAATCGCAAGACTATTCTCCCACTTTCTACGTATTCAATGTTAAGAACCTTGAACAATTTTTAAACATGCCTCTTCAATGAAATATAAACCCTCAAAATTGTAACAGCTTGTTGTCACGAAATTTTACCCGAAGTTGATTGATTGATGATTCTAGGCGCATCAACTGCACTATTCCCATAAGTGCAGTGCATGCTTTTATCGCGGTAGGTGGCAGCGATATTTCCCCACTGGAATGCGGCATCCGGCACCAACCCACTCGTCGGCTTGTGCGGTATTTCCCCAACCTGATATTTCTCCCCAGCGGGGCACCGCCCCAGTCGGAACAAGCTCTGAGCTCCCAACCGGTCTCCTGGCAGGTGTGGTAGTAAAATGCACGTAAGGACGTTTAAGGGCATGTACGGGCGTGTGTTAGTGGAATGCATGTAAGGGGAGAGTATAGGACAAGGAAGAGGAAGGAAAGATTGCGAGCGGGCCGTGGGCCGTTTGTTAGAGTACTGCTCCAACTTTCGTCTGGTGTTGATCAGAGAAACATCGGATAACTACCGATGAGAGCAGCCGGCCGCTAGAATTCTCCTCCAGACACCGGCTGAATTCGACGTTCAGCTAGTGTTGAAAATCCTGTCACCGACGGGTCTCGAGCCCTAGAACCTTCCGGTCAGAGGCACTGCAGTGATATCAATTAATGCCCTGCGCTACCTACGCTGGTATACGCGAAGTTCCACCACGCACATTTAAACTAAGAAATAGGAATGCCCATGTTCTCTCGAGTTCCTGACTGACGCTTCACTTTCGCTGATTCAGCAGCGTACACTGATTATCCTTAAATATTATTTTACTCAATTCCGCTTATTAGGGGAAAATTAGAGACATTTCAATTCAATAAATGCATTACGCCGAAGTTCCCCATTGGGAAAAAACCGGAATTTTACAAATACAATTACCTACTTCAAACTCAATCCAACTGAGGAACTCATTGATTTATGCCTCTACTCAATGCAAGGGAAATGGTTTCAAAGACTGAATCACGTGTTTCGATTCGACAGTAAGATAAAACAGTATATCGTTGAAAGAATGTTGCGCTTCTGCGCTATCTGATGTTTTAACTGAGAATGTTCCATTGGACATGCATTGTAATGTGCGGTCACATAAACGAAAGGATATGTAAAAGACACGTGGCAAAACAGAGTGAAATAGAAGCAGATAGGAAGCGAGCACAAAATTCAATCGATTGTTTTCAGTATATGGAGTTCCGAATTTCATTTACTTGGTCTATCTTTTGTACTTGCTCGCGCCATGAAATCGTGGCATCAGAAAACAATGCGTTTCCAAGAACAATACGTTTCCTGATAATGTAGCAACATTTTAATACGTCATTGAGCCACAACAAATGCGCAGCTACGATGAATGCACATCATTATCAAATCATGACTGTTGAAAACTCAGGCATTTCCATGAACTATTGACAAATAAATATTATTATACGAATCTATTTGAGAAAATCTTATTTCAATGAGCAATTCTATTTCACTCGAAAAGAAGTTTGAACATTTTGCCTATAATTATTAATATTATTATTATTATTATTATTATTATTATTATTATAGCGCGTTCCAACCCTAGCGGGCTAAGGCCTCGTGAAGATTCAGTAGATCCATCAGATCCGTCCCTTCTGATGCTAGGAGTTAGTAAAATTTCATTAAACCATTGAGAACAGTTTGCAGACTTGTACACTAATACTTTTCAAATTTTCATAGGTTCCTCATTCTATCACAGTTCTTTACCTATTTCAGTATTACAGTTATCCTTCTTTGATTCGTTATCCTAATACATACCATAAACTATTGATCTTAAACATGAGCCTTTCTTTCTTAATGACTTATTGGAAATAACCGACTCATGAGCGACTTTTTAGCTATAATTCTTCTCCTTGTCTCTTTCGTCATGACCTATCATGAGCTACTCGCATCTATTTTGTTCCTGCTGTACACCGTATCTCATTGCATCATCTTGTCTTCTGTCTTTGCACGCTGCTTTTCCCATTGTATCCCAAGTAGTGGGGACTTGTGTCCATCCAGTTGTATCCGTGTTCGCAACTTGACCTCCTCGCATCCATTTTTTCCGTGTCCCACTTCCATTTGCCTTCCCTAAGATCCTCCCTTTCCTTTTCCCCCTACCATAAGCATTTGCACTCAATGCTTAATCATATTGTCGAATTCGATCACTGTTACACCTTGCCACCGAAGTTCGGTCACTACATTTTTTCATACGGTGAATGGATTTACAAAATTCAGTTAAACGTATCTACACACTTATAGTTACAATCAAGCTTAATTTTTTAACTTACCGATTATACGTTACACAAAACTACCGATTACCATTCAACTACACATTACACTACATTACCGATTACACTAAATTTGACGAGGAGACTCATAGTACCTCAAATAGTTTATGCTAAAAAAATGAAAATGTTTAAGAATGCATGTACGATACTTTTTTTATCCGCGTTTGACGTTTTGTTTATTTATCTAGTTTGAGATTTTTGCTTTGATTAATCAAATGAATATTTGAATAAAAGTGATTTACGAGATAGACTTTATGATAAATGATTGGTTTGATGTTTAATTCAGTATTTAGTTTCTTGTTGGAAATGAATCAGGTGGCTGGGATGATTGATCTTAGGAATTTGTTTTGGATGACTTGCATTTTGTGAAAATTATATGGTCGGAATTTGTCGATATTTGGCACGCATGCGGGTCTGTTGACTGATTTGTAAATGGTGATGGTAATGTTTATTGAGAATTTAGTAGTTTCATTTATTAGCCGTTTCAGTAATAAAATTCTCACTTTTGTTGGCAGAGCTTTGTGATCTATGTCCATTTTCAAGTTAATGTTAGTGTCGGTATGGAGACCTAAGTATTTAACTGCCTTTTTATTAGGTATCCATGAAATTATCTTCATTTTTATTATTAATTGGATGAGACTCTGCACGTTTCGTAGAGTGCCTTGTTTAGTTGAGCAGGTATTTATTTTCTTATCCCACAATTTTCTCTGCCATTGTACAAAAAGAACCTTCAAAATTATTTACCTCCAATGAAACAGCAGGTGTGTTTATCCTATAAATCTTTTATGGCCGTTGGGCAGAAAGCAGATAAAGAAAGGAACGGTATAAAAAGGGGGCATAATTTGGTGGGCAGACTTTCCTCTCTCCTCTTGAATAACGAATTCACCTGCGACGACTCATGAAAATGGAGTGACGGTCGTGCCATTCCAACTCCAAAAGAAATATATTTCAGTTCCCTGTATAATTACTACTTTTACCTGCTGCGATGAAGTATGTAGTTGCGATTTTGCAACAGTAGCTTTGTGCACCGTGAGGTTATTGATTTATTCCCGACTGCAGCGGGGAATTCTTTCCACATGCTCAGTGGGCGAGTTCGACCATGACACTGCCTGGACGAAAATTCTAAGAGACCGACTGCTCTTGTCAATCGTTTCCGGGTTTTCACCGATTAATTCCAGGCAGAGCACAGGGCGTAGTAAGAGTGGTCTAACCGCACTAATACGAGTGCACCACTCATATCCGAGCCCCCAAAATTAGGTAATTTGATGGTTTTGACATTTTACCCCAAACCATAATTCATTTATCAATTCAATCACACACTACCTACCTTCGAGCGGTGAAAGGCAGTCGCAAACAATCACTGTTATCACCTCCCTAGAACAGAGAACATCAAGGTGTAAGCATTCTCGCTCGCCTATGCTATAAAGAAAATGACATCCATCATAAGCACATACATATACCTAGAGAGAGAAAGCTGAAACCCAAGTAGCTTCGCTTCGCATTTCCCGCGCCGTAGAAGTTAATTTAACGGCAGGGCGAGGGTGGACGAGCCACGGTGTAGCGGGCAGGCAGCTCGTCTTCCGTACCTATGGCGGGAGCATCGCTCCCGGCCCATCCAAGTGTAATTAGGGGAGTGGCTTTTCGATTGGTATCCTCCGACCTCTCTCATCCACCCATCCATTTCTCCTTCATTTTATTCCATCTGCTTGCCCTTTCATCATATTGGTTACTATTATCATCAGCACCATGATTATTAATCATCGTCATCATCACCATCATTATTGTTATTAATATTGTATTATTATTATTGTTATTTTCATTTCACTAGCTTGGCGCAGTTGCAAATTTTTTGAACAAACATCATTTGTAACACTACTTCTGGTAAATAGGTTGGGGGTCCTAGCGACAGTTGGAAATTGCAAAACGGGAAACACATTCCCATGTGATTGTGAAAACTAACAACTGTGTCCAGATAGTAAAATGCAAAGTGTCACATGGTCTATTAAATCCTAAAGGCTGTTCGAAAAGTTCACTATTTCAGTAGCGCAAATGATAGAGCAACTGGGCGTACACCGGGAGATCCGCGTTCGATTCTCGGCTGGTGTAGTCTATTCTTACAGAATTTTCTTTTTTCATAATGCACATTTAGATTATAATTATTTTTGCCAATTATTATTACAATTAGAATTATTGATTGATTACTAATTCCAGGTTGATTGATTTATTGATTAGTGACTTAGGGCGTGTCAACTAAGATCAGTAGCCCCGTAAACGCAGTGCATGTTTTCTATCAAGGGAGGTGGCAGTGAACTTCACTCACTGGCTGGCGAGATCCGGCGCCGACCTACGTCGGCTTGCAGTTTTCCCCCAACCAAATATTACTATTTCTATTAATATTATTATTATTTTAATTATTATTATTATTATTATTATTATTATCATTATTATGGTATTCTCATCATGAACGCCTCACCAGGCAGACCCAACGTCGCAGAGACTCCGGCTTCGAACTACGGCCATTGTGTCGTCTCCCCCAAAAAATCCACACTGTACGATAAATAAATAGCCGAAATAGCTTCCGGAGCCGTTGAGCGCCACAGAGACGCCGTCGCTCGCGTGCCCGGGGCCAGGCGCGGGGCCGGAGGCGAGGTCGCGCCGGCTGAAAGTGATTGTTCCATAAATCCGCCGGCGGGGCGCGGCGCGGCGCGGCCGTTCGGACGCCCGCCCGCCCGTCCGAGGATGACGTGTTCATAAATCCAGCCACGCCCGTAACTGCCCCTGAAGCGCCGACAAGCGCATCAATCCCTTCACGGAGCACAGGTGTGCTGCGCCGGCACTCGGGCGGGCGGGCGGCTCACGGGCCCAGGCTCGGCCACCCCGCGCCGCGCCCACGGCCACCACTCTCATCGGGTTTTTGCACTTCGCTCCAAAATGGCTGACGATAATGACGTAACAAACAACGTAACGTCGAATGTTGTATGAAGTTTAAAGATAGAGGAATGGGAGAGATGTCTCAGGGCGTCAATTGATGTCACTACAGTGCCCATTACCGAGAGGTCCTAGATGCGAGTCCCTACGATGGCAGGATTTTCGACACTAGCAGATAGCTGGGTCGAGTTCTGTCACTGTCTGAGGGCAAATTCTAGAGGTTGGCTGCTCTGATCGGTAGGTTTCCATGGTTTCTCCGATCAACACCAGGTGAATTCCGGAGCGGTACCCTAATAAACGGGATACGGACTGAGCGCGATTATTCCTTCCAGTTCCTCGTCCTAAACTCGCCCCTTAGTTACACACACATACACTTCATGCACCACAGGACCACACATGACGGGAGACAAGTCGGTCTGGAGCACAGCGCTTGTCCTAGCTCAAGCGGTGCCTCGCTGGCGGGAGGTACTTGGTTGGGGAAAACCCCGCTAGCCGGCCAGAAGGCAGTTGACGCGGACGCACCCGGAATCTCTAATCAATCAATCAAATCAAAGATAGCGATTTTGTACAACGCTTACGCTTACTTTCCGAAGGTGCTGACATTGCTGTTCGTAGTAGCTATTTACAAAAATTTTAGCGCCTTTCCAATTTCGTTTATCTATTTTTACATTTCGTGTTCTGTGGTTTCGACTTGATGTTTCGATTATTTACATCAATTTACGTCATTAACATAATTTGTTTCTTGGAAAACGAGAAGTGATTGTCAGGTGTGGCTTGGTATTCTTTACCTCTTTATATTCTCCTGCGATATGCAGGTGTTTACGAAGAGTTATGTCCTGTGCACATGATTGAGATTCTTACTCCCTACGATGGACCAACTTCATTAAAGCGACAAGATTCTTCTTATTTTACTGGGGTTTCCACTTTTCGAAGCCTCGGCAATTTTCATCCTCAAAAGGATTGGATGTCAACATGTCCTTCAATAATCAAGCATCATCTTTTGCGGAAAACCGCAGCCGGTTTTTGTCTGCCATGATGAATCTTGCCTCTAAGACACCTGAATTCAAATCAAATATAGCTTGCACACGACTCGGTACACATTATGAAGCCTCGCTTACCGAACCGAGACTGGCTAATGATTGCATTTACTACAGAGATCATCGTTGGAGTTCTCGGAGTCACGTGGTCCGCTAATCTTTAAGCGTCGATGTGCAAACACACTATTGCTTCGTGGAAGCCAACCTCTTCTGTACACCTCCATTCTCGACGTCACTATAGGTCAAATCGTTTAATGTGCGAACATACAATACAAAACAAACCAATGGTTAAAAAGATGTGTGTGTATATGTTGTATAAAAGTGGGTGTATTTTTCGTGCCACAAAAATTTCAGAACCACTGATTGCTCTTAAAAGGAATGAAAACTTTTGAGCTACCAATAATCAAAAATTGCAAAGTTTCTATTCAGAATGTTAGTAAAATGTATTTTTTATAATATTTGCTTTAAAGCTATCTATTATTCATATGAAAACCTTGGGACAATAACATGCTATGTCACCTTTCTGATGCAATTGAGATGTTAGTGTGTTTCGACGCCCCCACAGACGTATCTAGATGTTGGATTTTTATTTTAAAGATTTGCTGCAAGGTGGCAGTGTAACTCAGAAATGAATGTTCTTTATACCAACGTCTAAACCTTCACTTTCCTTTTTCTCAAAACTTACGTATAGTGGCATAGCATGTTATTGCCCCGAGGTCTTCGTATGAGCGGCATTGTTGACGGGTAACGTGGGACGGCGCAACAGGGCGCAACCGGGAGCAAATGGCGCAACCGGGAGCAAATGCTGAGATGGCCCCTTGTTTTGCTTCTGGACGTAAATGTAGCTTCACTGTGCGCACGTTTTGTTGAGCACTCCTTTTGCTTGTAGTTCATTTACAGTTGAAATTGATTTTCTATAACTCGGGAAAAAACATTTTTCAAATATCTTTATTTTTCTAAAATAATTATTTTCTAAATTCATTTTTTCGTTTGTTTTTTTTTAATAAAATTCTGCCCCTCAAGGAAATGTGCGCAGATAAATTTCTTTCCCCACACGTCATATACAGTTTTTACTGTTTTTTGACAAATAAATAAAAAAAACCGGGAGTGGGTGAAGGCTAAGTGGGTCGGGTGGAAAGATCAGGCGCAGCCGAAGGAGACCAAGAAGTGGGTAAAGGAGAATGAGCTGCAGGAGCGAGGGAAACCCAAAAAGCGAAATTTGCGGGCAAAGCGGGCGAAGGAGTTTTGAATGGGAGGGGCTGGATGGCGGGGACGAAAGTGTACACAGGACGGTCATGGCAGAGCGGAGAGGTTGTGCGGGGGAGACTGACGAAGCATGCAAGGTGGGCTAGATGATTGTGATAAATAAATACCATGATGAGCCCAACAATCCGCTATTGTCGTATAAAGAGATTACATTATAAAATGAAAGAAATAAATTATAAATGAAGGATTATTAACTCCCTGCATCTGTTAATTAATATCATTGTGACCTTTTACACGCTTCCTTTTAACAGAAGATTACAAAGTATTAGCTAACTCTTGTAAGTTGAGTAGAACCCCAGAAGCTACACAATACATAGGTGCATTTGCTCAAACTCCGGAATCGTTTGTCAAAAGGAAGAGTGTAACACACGTCTTATGGAGGAAATGACACTTCTGGAAACTGTATTTTACAGATCACACAAATTTATTCTTTCCACACTAAAACTGCAGGTTATCAAAAAATCATGAGAAATACTGCAAAATTTTGTAAAAAACGCGCCCAACTCCCAACGCGCCCAACTCCCAACGCGCCCAACTCCCAACGCGCCCAACTCCCAACGCGCCCAACTCCCAACGCGCCCAACTCCCAACGCGCCCAACTCCCAACGCGCCCAACTCCCAACGCGCCCAACTCCCAACGCGCCCAACTCCCAACGCGCCCAACTCCCAACGCGCCCAACTCCCAATGCGCCCAACTCCCAACGCGCCCAACTCCCAAAGCGCCCAACCCCCAACGCGCTCAACTCAGTATTCGAAGCTCTCTTATCACCCAACATTATTCTGAGTAACCTTCGATCGTCGCGTCGCTCACAAATCTCCCGATATTCCTACACGTCACCGTCGGACCATTCTAACATTCTGTATACAGCCCGCCTCCCCCTCCATCATTTGCATTCCCTTTCACTTCCATCGCAGCCATCCGTTCGACCGGCGCTGGCATCGAGCGGAGGATTATCGCAGGCGTGTTTAAAGCGTCCATTTAGCTGCGACTCGCCTCTCGTGATGCTACGCCACGCGGCGTCACGCACCAAAGTCGCGTGCGTGGCGTTGCAACGCCAGTGAAATACGGCGTGCGTGAGGCGACTGAGGTGTACCTCACGCACCCGCAATAGCTCCAAGTGGGCCACAATACGTTAAAAAGAGAGCATGGTCGAAATACTTAGAAATCTATAATGGCGATCGCGAGACCCGCCGTGCCTAACTGCCATCTGTCGCGAGAACAAGAGTTGTGCAACTGCGATCTATCATCATTGTGGTAAGGTCAGTCCCGACAGATTTCAGTTAGGATATCGTGGGCTTTCGCGTCCTCTGTTCTCCGTAAAGCGAAACCGCTACAGATATAACGACCTACATGTTAGGCAAGAATTTTCGCTCACTCATGTTGCAGCACTAGTGACTGAATATCACCGCAACGCCATCTAGTAGCGAGTTCAGATATTATTTAATAAATCGATTTAGTATTAGATTTTTTATGAGAAGAGTCATTTAGTCTCGAGGATTGTTACGAGTTGCAAATCTGCACTATAGGACAACCACCATTTCTTCCCTTCCTAAAAAAGGAGTTTTTTGTCCATAAAATTCCACATCTGCATTTGGGTACGAATTCGTAAAGTCTGTTATAACTGTCCGATACGGTAAATATCCAATCATGGTTTTATATGTTAAGTATCACAACGACGGTTAAGCCATTATGTCAGAAGTCATTATTTTCTTATCGATGTGTCGTCGGGGCATAAGAAAACCGAGGCATATGAAATTCTTTTTTAGTTACGTGAAATACATACGAGTATTTAGAAAATATTACATTTTTACTAATATAAATTCCATAGACATACTAGTTTACAAAATTCGAGTAGTCATATTGTCTGGATATGAAATACTCTCCTCTCCTCTTCAGATAAAACCGCAGCAACATAAGAGCGTTTCAGTATTTTAAACGAGGTACTGATATTTTGTGCCAAAGAAACACAGATTTTTCTGCATATTATATTTTCATTACCAGCTTGCATTAACTTTGGAGTGCGGGTGCGTAAACTGTACTAAAGCAAGGGTGGAAAAGAGAGGATTACAATTATATTTCTACCGGCTTAGGTAACTCAAAGCATTAAATGACGTCACTGCAGAGCCTCTGGCCGGGAGTTCCTAGAATTCGAGGCCCGACCGAGGCGGAATTTTTGAAACCAGCGATATAGATACGTCTAATTCAGGCGCTGCCTGGAGGAGAATTCTAGCGGCCGGCTGCTCTGCTCGGTAGTTTTGCGTATTCCAATATTTTACTTTCTCGCCTTACGAATACTTCTTAAGAACAGAAAGTTATGTAATCGTGCGCCGGAAAACGGGAAATTTTCGCCAGAAAAACCCAGCAGGGGTCAGCAGGGGTCTGGTAACGAAAAAGTGGATAAAACCTGTTGCTAAAGTTAAAAAAAACTAGTGGTGCTATAGAATGTCACAGACTTTATCGGAGATCTTAGTTTTGTAATTTCTAAATTGAACTTGTTTTTGTGTTATGGATGATGATGTTCCCAGATACCTTCCCTGAGCGCCTAAAGGACTTTTTTTTTACATTCTCTGGATATTTTCGTTTCCTAATGCGAGAAATGAAACCACCATACTCTCTTACTATATTATAAGTCTAAATATCATGCTTAACCATTTTGGTCGCAGTCGTTAATCAGCGAGGATTGGTACAGGTCTTCCGAGGAAAGCTTCGGCGGTTCGTGTCCTGGTCGCGGAATATTATTTGTCAAAATTCTCTGTTGTCATAGGAAATAATTGAGAATTCTATAAACTTTATTTAAAACCATGTGAAACTATATAAATAACAAATATTGATAATTACGATAAATGTATCGGAAGTGTCTGAATATATTTGTTCAAATTTTTAACTTTAACAATTTTTCACGTCTCGTCTTGGATTTGTAAAGCGTATGTACCATCGTATCAATTGTTTCTTTATCATTCATTTACCCTTTTATGGGTCGGTTCGATTCTTTGATGGCTCTGTTCGACACATGCGGTGCTAGTGTGGCGTAGTGGTATAAGTGCCGGTTCGTTAACTTTGAGTATCGGAATTCGGGTCTCGGTACGGAAAACGTTTGCTTATGCTGCGTATACACTTTTGCTGGTTTATGAAGTAGTGGAATAGCATTTAGGACCATACAGAAGCATTGCGAGAAAGTATGTGCGTTGGAAGCACCACTAGTTTGAGAGAAGAATTTCTTCCTCATTAAAAACAAGGACCTAACGTGCGCTCAATCATACAGTGTCCAAGGCAATGATTACCATAATCGCGAAAGCTTTTACCAGATCGCTATGAAAATATCTTGCTTTATTTTATATTCCAAAATGTGTGTTATTCATTGGATACCTTGCTGGGCTTCGAAAATCAACAAATCCGATATAAATTTTATTGACTATATGGCGATCGAGAAAATGAAAATGTTTATTAAATAATATGGATGTATTCATTTATGAATCTAACGTCAATGCGAAAACTTGAAATAAGTTAATATTTAAACAAATTTTGATCAGATATCGTCCTAAATATCGAAGTTGTGCAAAAGCATGATCCAATATCACGAACTTTTGACCTGTAGTAATGACAAAGAACATCGTGAAGGAAAGGTGGAAAACAAAACGAACAATTCGTTAGCTCTACGCGGAAGGAAATACTTCCTGGAGAAAGTGTAATACGCTTTGTGAAGGAATTTTGTGTGAAAGTGTAATGTTATCATAATAAAGATGTAGTAAAAATAATAAGCAAAAGTGTAAATTTATTTGGAATGACAATGCACTTCGAGAAGCATACGCAACAACCGATAAAAAATTGCAAACCATTCAAAGGAAAGAAATGTAAAATAATTCATCTTAGTTACCACAATATTCTGAACACGCTAGACTTTCAAAATGACCCGCAGCCTATATTCGCCTCCTCTAGGACCATACGCCCCTGATACTCAATTGGAGTTTCTACATCGCCGACCAGGAGAGGTGGCTCAGTGCAACTGATGTCACTCCAGTGCCTCCGACCGGAGGTCCTAGGTTAGTCTCCCGACGGTGGCAGGATTTTCAATACTAGTTTATCAGCTAGGTCGAATTCAGTTGCTGTCTGGAGGAGCTTCTAGCGACCGGCTGCTCTGATCGGTAGTTTTCCGTGGTTTCTCCGATCAGCAGTAGGCGAATGCCGCAGCAGTACGAACCGCGCGCGATCTTTCCTTCCTCTTCCTTGTCCTATCCTCACTCCTTACACACACACTCACACTAACACTAACATGCACTACACTATCACACATGCTGGGAGACCTATCGGGAGTTAGAGCTTGTCCCAGCTGGGGTGGCACCCCAATCGTGGGAGATAGTGGGAGATACCTGGTGGAAGAAAACATCGCTAGTCGCCGAAGTTCGGCGCCGGATCACGCCATCCAGCGGGAGATCACCGCCATCTCCCCATGAAAAAACACGCACTACACTTATGAGACTAATGACCTCAGTTGTTGGCGGGTCCAGAATCACCAACTATTAATCAATCAATCTACATCACCGAGGTAATTGAGTCAGAGTAAACCCAAATATCTCATAGAATTCCTATAAAGTTATTCTTATAATTCCTTCCTATTTTCACATTCGAAAACTCCATCGATCATGAAACTCACGAGTTCAAAGGATTGGCATCCCGTAACCACAAGCAGAAGCAACTCTCCTATATCACGGATGCACATCTTTATAGCTTGTCCCGGCTGGGAAGGCGACCCAATGGTGGGAGATACCTGATGGGGGAAACCTCGCTCGTCTATTGTTTTATCCTCGTAAAGATTCACCCTTGTACCTTTTTCTCAAAAAATAAAAGCGTGAACATGAATACGATAGATTTAGAATGCGTTTTACTAAGTTAGTGTTTGCAACGACGGTGTGGTTGTGTTAGAAAACAGGCAAGCCAAACTGAAAGGTGGGATTTGGGCAATGCTAGTTCTAAACTGAAGCATTATAAAAACCTCTGCGACCACGTTTTGTTCGTCACAAGATATAGATATTATAGCAAGAAAGCTATCAGACAGAGGATTGAAATCAATATTGTTTTTTCGTTTACTTCCGCTTACCTACATACACAAGACAATAACGTTGTAAGGGGTAAATATGCAATATTTTCTTAATAGACTTGTATTTTGTTTTTAGAATAGGTATAAAAGTGTTTCGAATATATTGGTATATTTTAATAAATTAGTTTTAATAGAAAATATTACATTATTATTCACTTATCCGCAAAGGGACATTCAAATCCCTATATAGTATTTGAGTAAACTCAAATACCGTGCGTGTGTGGAGATTTCTGTGTCTCACGGATAGACCACTTCCCGTGCACCAATCGAGACATATGAGGTGTCATTGATCGAGTTCCGGTCCCCTGTTGGGGAACTGATAATTTGTTTTTCGATCCGGTCATAAGATTCCAAGAAATTAACAAAAACGTGTTTTTTCGTGTTGTGGATATCTTTGTTATCTTTTGTTTGTTATCTTTGTATGACAGGAATTAAACCAACGCCACCTAAATAGACCTATGCAGGTGGCGTTAATTAAATCCCATTATTCCGTTATTATTTTCAGATAACGACATTATAATTTTGTTCCACGAGTTTGACAACACTGATTTTTGACAAACGAGAAAAAAACTAAATGAATATCGCCCGGCAGAATGTGTTGTAAATTCTGAAGTATTTTAGTTGTAGTGAAGTTTGTAATATTTCATGTGTTTTGCATAAAGAATTTGCAACTTGCCTCGGAACATTAAATTTGAAGAACGTGAAGTGAAATACGAAGGAAACAAGAACTGTAAATACTAAACAATACAGTTCTTAAGCGTGAAAAAATCGGGTTTTCAATTTAATGTGACTTACAACTTATACATATAAACATACAATATAGTAACCTTTTAATGCTTATGTATATTCGCTTTCAGAACAAAAATCAGACCGAGTTTGTGGAGTTTTAAAATATTAAAATAGGGGACAAAAATATGAAAGTGTTAAGCAATTCAGGGAAATCAAATGTAGTTGTAGAAGATTTTGTGTCAGAATTTCCCGAACTAATGGAAAATGATATTATTTTAGCATTAGAGAATAACGCAGAACAACAGCTTACAGGTGATCACTTATATTCATATTAGAAAACAAAACGAAAAAATATAGCTGTTATGTCGCATCATTCATATATCTGTAAGTATTCTTTTCCAGCGATTATAATTTTGGAATTACAATATGACCAGTTCATTTCCCATTTGGAGTTAATATACAAGGCCATCGAGTGTTAGACATTTTTGAACTAGAGTATAACAATAACAGATACTACGATTCATTGGTAAGTCCAATGCCAAATACTCTAAGAACATATTTGAATAAAGCTACGCATGAAAGAAATGAAGTACGAACGAAATTTTCAATACATGAATATACTTTTAAAATAGTTTACAGCGTCGGCGACACCACATTCAACTAGTTGTGATTAATTCTCTATTTCTGCTGACAATTCGACCTTCTGAATGCAAATTACACTCTGAACATACTATGAATGGAACTTCTTCTCTGCCTGGCAAAGAAGAATCAGTGAAGAAAAATTAAGAAAATACCAAATGCATTCTGACGAAGGATCATTGGAGTTCATTGACTGGGTCTGTCTCACCATGCTACAACACACAGAATCAAGGAATGACATCGTTTACGTTACTTCACTCACGCACAAGCGCAGTTCCATGGCAATCAGGAATGGAAAGATAAGGTTCGAAAGGTGATGTGTAGAAAGGGAGAAAACCCAGCACGCCATAACACGCATGGTTAAACCGGACTAGAACGCGCGTCTTACCGAATCGAGATCGCTACAACACGCCTACCTAAGCGACTTTATAAGCAAACATTAATTATGTCAAATTCGCAGAAACTCGAGACCCACGCCAATGCATTCTCAAAAAAAGCCATTTTGCAGCATTTTACATCTCAGACCATATAATAAGATACAGCGTCTTAAAGATGCTAAGTTTATATCATTAACGGCGCCAAATTCGAAAGGTCTTTTCTGACGCGGTCTGCGCCGCGATAACCAATGTCATGGCCTTTCTAATCGCCTCTTCTCCAAAATACGTCAAAATTGTTGTTTAATTAAATGAGTCAATAGATGTAACTGAAAAAAATTGCTGAAACGATTTTTCAGGCTGAAAACTCGTCGGGAAAAGTGGTTAAGTGGAATTCGTCGGGAAAAATTACAAAATACTTATTTGCAATATTTTTGAGTGAAGCATTTCTTCATTATTAAAAACAAGAACTTACGTGTGCTTAACTCTTACAGTGTCCACGATAACAATTAACATACGAGTATTTCTGAAGTTTGGAATGAAAAGTTTGATCCCGACAAATTACTAGTTAAAAGTATACCGGTAAATGCAATAAAAGAACTACAATCTCTGGATCTGTATTTTTTCGTATGTACAAGCATAACATACGTGAAATACATCAAAAAGTTGTTATTCGAGACGGAAGACATTTTGCAACTGCGTAAAAATTTCATCAAACTACTTTCTCTCGTATTTCAACAATTTCTTTCTCCAAGATTCGAATTATCTCTCGTAAGGATGAGTACTCACCGGGTTCTCACTAAGAGAATCACATCATCTTCAAAATGGTGCGCTACATATTTTGCTGCGTACGTCTTTTCAGTTAATTATCATTTATTAAAGTTATTTAAATAAATTTTATGTGATTTATTGACAATTAATTCTAACAATTAATTAATTTTAGTAATAATTTACAATATTTTCTAACCTTCTTAGCATCTCCTTTACAATCTGTTTACTAACACTCTTATGTAGGTTTCATATTAAAACATCGGTAATTATTCTATTAGCATCCCATATTACTTTTCCTTCTATTACGCACACATCGAAAAAAAGATGCGAATATTTCAAATTATCTTTTGTTTCGTACTGTGTTCAGTAAATAATTTAGACAGTACTTTGTATCAAAATACACTTTATTTACTTTGTACTTACTACGTACTTTGTATTAAAAATATACTCCTGCTTTGACAACTTTCTTATGAAAATAGCATCCTTTTTCTTGTGAGTTTGGCATGCCCGTCATACGTAGAAAATTAGTAAAGGAAAGTCTAAGGAAGGGTTTCCATGTTATCGCTGATGCCTAAGGTCTAAACGCCGCGTTTGAGGTCGCTCAAACTGGCGCGGAAACAAAGTTTGCAAGTTATGAAGGACCGTTACTGCGTAATATCGGCATTTTTTGGACGTGTATCTCATGAACGTGGTCCCTGGGGATTGTATTTCGGAAATCGTCATCCTTTTTTGCGGAGAATGCAATGGTGTTTGTCCATTTTTGTTGGTTGTTCTTGTAATTGACCAGATCGACTGGAAACCTCAATGTATTTCACTCTACATTTTGTTTGGCTTGTGAAACATCACGATGAAACGTTTACAAGTAAAAATATAAAATTTTCTAAACGTCTTTTCACTTAACTCAAAAAATGTCTGAGATGAAAAAAGTTTTTTGATATGTGTCACTTTACTGAGATACGTCAACCAAGAACTTGGCCGAAAAACTACACGGAAGTTTCTCGAGAATATGACGACGCACAGGGTTACCGCCCGCCATGTCACTCCCGACCTAACGATGCAGGTGGAAGGCAGTTCACCGCAAGCGTGTTGCATCGTAGCTGCCGACGCCCCCGTCGCAGAGGCGCCACGACGCCCATCCGTCTTCATTTGGCTTTCGGCGGCGCCGCTAGACGCGCAGCGCGTGTGAATCAGGGCTGTATGCGAGGCCAGGTGCCTCGCAGGAATGGGACGCCCGTTGCATACGCCTGGCAGGGTCCATCCTCAACACCGCCACCGCCGTCTGGATTTCGTTCTGCAAAATCTTGCTTCCCACTGCTAAGCATTTTCGAATTTCGTTTGTTATTTATGCGACTAGCAAAAAAGGTAGTCTCTAAAGCACTTATTAATTTATTTTTTCTAGTCTTTTTTTTTTTCAGCTGACAGCCGGTTACCTTTTAAGATCTGGTGGAACGTAGATTAGACTATACACTAGACACCAACACATTTTCGGGCTCCTCCATAAAAATGTGGCAAGCAGAACGCGAGGTCCTCCACGACAACACATACATGAGAGACAAGGGACAAACAACCATACTCAAGAGGGTAACTCGAACCCGCGACCCTTCAGCTCAAACAGCTGAGTCACTACAAGCTCTTAGCAATCTCGGCCATCCAGGCCGGCCGGCCGATTTTACTCGGCAAAAAAGTCCTTCCCATTGGAAAGTGCTAAGCATTTTCCAATTTCATTAGATTTTCCCATTTTATTTACGTAACTAGCAAAGAAAGTGAGTGTTTGCCGTACGAATCAAATTAATTAATTTAAAATTCATATGAATAAAAATCCAAACGAAGCGACAATAGGAGCCGAGTTCGGAATGTTGGCACGTATTTGCCAAAGGCTCTGATCTGAGATGCTTACAAGGTTTTTAGTGATAAATAATTCGCATTCTGGAAAGCATCAGTTTCACTTTAAAAGCGCCGTGAAGACTGTGAAAACGTAGTCCTTGTATCAATTTGCCTGAAACTTTCCTTGTATTTTAAACGAATTGTTAAAAAGTACCACGTCTAATTATTCTGAACTCTAAAAGTTTGCAAATATTTGTAATTCTGATAAAAACACACTAGATTATTCTTGCAGTAAATCCCTTCTCCACTATAAATAAGAAGACGGACTTTTCGACTCTAAAATTTAATATCAAACATTTTCGTTCATATTTCTATTGACGTAAAACAATTTTATACATACACATATATATATATATATATATATATATATATATATATTCCCTTTTACGAAGATAAAATATTTCGCCTATTCAGTGAGTGTGTTTAGTGTCCGTTGTGTTAGCTTTAATACAATCAGCAAGCGGAAATCTGTTCCATTGTTGCCCGACACAGTTAATGGGAACCATTTTCTTCAAGGTCTCAGAGACCCTGTAATTTCGACTTCCTCCTTCTCGCGTTGCGTTCCTTCGCTGTCTCCACAACTCTTTTAAGGAATTATATTTTTCAAAGTGAAAGTTTTGAGAAAATATTCTTTACCTGCAGTGTATTTTTTCTTCAGGACCGGCGACAGGGATATTGTCTTTAGGTTGTTATGACACATTTTGGATCTAATGCGGGTTCCAAAAATTCAGAAAGAAAATAATTGTTATTTTAAAATATGGTTTACTGCTGCCTAAAATGGCGACAGACTGAAAGCGGTTTTCTCAAATGGAATTGTTAAAATTCTCTCAATGATAAAATTTGTTGATTTCTTCTATTTTTCAATAATATTTTGCAATCCTACTTTGGAACACATCTGTGCTCTTGCACTACTTCAAATTTCACATTTGAATTGACCGAGATATCAATAGTTAATCGGCAATATTTTAGTAAAATTAAAAAATAACCTAGAAAATAATTCAAATAATTTTAAAAAATTACCACCAATGAAAATACGTAAAATATTCATGACACTAATGAAAACACATTTTTGTAATCTCCCTTGTTGGAACTCGGAGTTCATTGTATGTTGGTTGGCTTAGTTAAGTAATGGGCCCAAGTTTTACCTGTCAATATTTTCCTCAGTTACCAATATGTCCCCCATTGTGACATCAGCAGAAATGAGATGTCATTATCACCATTGTCACAACAGCCGAAACGCATTCAAACCTCGAATTTGGAAAAAAAAATGTAATTTCAGTCGTGTGAATGTGGATGACAAATTCCAGGCTGACATATGGCAGTTATATAGATAGACAGCGAGTCCGAAAATCAGGGGAAAAACAAGGCAGGCCGGAAATGGCAAAATCAACATTTTCAAGACACAAGAATATAAATATAAAATTTTTTTAAACGTTTTTTTCTGAGAGAACTAAGCCTACCATGCAACAATTTGAAATTGGTCTTCATAAGTCACTCTCCGAAGTTTCTACATATGATAATCGTGAAGATCTGTGCGTAATTCTACTCTACAAATCTTTTCGTAACATAACGTACTTACCATTCGTCGTCAACTTTCAATCGCTGGCACGACAGTAAATAAGATGATTTGTTGCAAATCAGTTTCATTAGGAAATTTGATTAAACTCACTATTCTAACTACAAATCCTATACTTAAATTTCACTCGAAAAACTCAGTGCTACGCAGAACTTGAAATCAAAAGCCCACGCGACCCGCCCACCACCTCACAGACAACTGAAACTACGCAATCCAGAGCGCTTTTCGATGGAGAACTCTCATTGGATGGAGAACAGCGAATGGAAAAACGTTATGCTCGAATGCCATCTACGAAACAGTGATACCCTAGATTGCTACAACGGACAGAAACGGAGATGTTCGAAAACACACAAAACCTGAAATTACTATCAAAGAACACTGAAATATTATTATTAATTAATAATATAATTAATTAATTATAATATATTAATTAATATAATATAATTAATTAATATTAATTAATTACTAATAATTTATAGTGCAGTCCCATTAGATCATAATCTGCTGCCAACAATTGCAGAAAAGAAAAGAAAATACCAGCCTCTCTCAGATGAACTGAAAAACCTCTACAAACTAAAAGAGGTAGGTATTGTGCCCGTACGTTATTTGATCTAATGGGTTGTTGCTGAAGATTGGACGATTGCGAAAGAGAAACTCCATCTAAATGAGTGGCCCATCACTTGTTTTTGACGTAAAATAAATAAATAAATAAAGCCTCAAAAAAAAACAACTAGTGATGCTACAACAGCACTTACTTTCCCGTATTAGAGGAAACAGCTAAGTAGTACTGTAATATTGCACTTTATGCGCTACTAATATCTTCGCTTGGAACTCACTAAACCGTCTGTCCGTCTGTGGTCAAAGCTAGCGCCTAAAACGTTCGGTCGATTTTCTTCAAAATTGATATTCCCCAGTCGATCTGATTCTAGTCGAAGCTATGTGATTTTGAAAAAGATTCTTTAAAATTTGGGGGTACTTTATATACTGAGATGGTCCCTTGTTTTGCTTCTGGACATAAATATAACTTCACTATTTGTGCACGTCTTCTGAATTTCAGTGGGAAATATAGTTATTCAAATTATCGTTTTTCATATTATCGCGGCAAAAAGTATTATTCTTTCATGAAGAACATGAGGGTTCAGGGCAGAAATGTATAGCTAATTTACCTGTGAAAATATTTTATTTTATAGGAGCGAATTTTTTGTCAACAAAACTCGAAAAAACCTCTCTTTTCTGTATTCAAAATTCGACTAGAATATGGTTTAGGATAGAGACCACAGAATTATGAAAACGTGCACAAAATTCACTTGTCCCCATAGCTCGTCACACGCAGTTTTTAACTGTTTTTGACGTAAAATAAATAAATAAACCATACAGAAGGCCGTGCTGCTGGCAGCCACCAATATTGTGCGTAAGGTTCTCTCTCTTAGTCATTGAAGCGGAACCCGAGTGCACTGAAGCAAGAACTTCTCACCATATGTCTGGCTATATGTGTTGACGTTCGGTCCTTGAGTTATATCTGAAAACTCCGGACGAGCGTAAAATTTTGAATAATAATAATAATAATAATAATAATAATAATAATAATAATAATAATAATAATAATAATAATAATTTGATAAAAGCACAAGAACAATTAGTAATATTTTGTGATTTAGACTTAAAAATACGGAAATAAAGTGAGAAAAATCAGGGTAACAATATAAACAATGACAATTATCGAAACTGATATAACTGAGCAGTGGATAAGTATTCAAAAATATGAACAGAATGATGGAGGTGGGGGAAAAGAGTGTGTATGATGAAAAATGCACAATAATCATACAAAGTGAGAATGAACTTGGAATAAAAGGCACCAGAGAAAGGAGAACAACAAAGCATTAATGAACACCAACATAGGTCTTAGAAGTCTTTCATTACTCCCTTTCATTCATCCTTACGTTTAAAACTTTCACTAAAACTCTCTCTAAGTAAATAACCTTAAGCGAAAAGCATTTCCTCTTATTCCAACCACCAACCGGGAAAGCGTTCGTGTCGCGAGAGAAACTCCGCCCACAGAAAGTTGGCACTCGCGTCGCTAGGGCGCGCCACAAAACAGCGTCCAATGCAGCGCGTGAAGCAAATCCGCGAGGGGCCCGGCGGGCGGCGGAAAGAATGGGCCTTGAATATTTAAAGCTACGGCCCTGACGGAGCGAAGCGGAGTGCTGCGCGGGGAGCAATTCATCGCCACGGCATTGCTGCTCTCCCCTTCCACCTCCTGCTACGTCTCTCGCGCCGCCGCCGCCGCCTGACGGCGAGTGCCCTCATCACGCAGGGGAGATCGCAGCGTGGGTGCGGGGTGGGCCCGGGGGCGGTGGCGGGGCTGTGGTGTGGTGGTGGCGGGGGTGGTAGGAGGGCCAGAGGTGGGGCGGGGGCGGGGCGGTGGTGTGGCGGTGGCGGGGGTGGTAGGGGGCGGGAGCGGGGCAGTGACGCGGACGGGACGGGGCGGGGTGGGCCGGGGCGGCCGCGGCGCGGGTGCGCGAGTGGCGGAGCGGGGAGAGGAGGGGCGGGCCGCGGCGCGGGGGCGGAGGCGGTTCAGGGTGGGGCCGTACGGGGCGCGGCGGGGTGGCGAAGAACAGCCGCGGGGAGGCGGCTGACTTGCAGGCAGGGTAATTAATCGCCTGGTGGTGTTTTGTGCTCGTGGTTTTGGTGGGAATGGGGCGTATCGTCTGTGGGGTGGGAACCCGGGACCCCCGCCGCGTCGCCGCCAGGGAGCATTCCGTCATGGCGCACGCCGCCGCGTTCGGCCCGTTTTCCACCCCGCGCGCAGCCGGGCTGGGTTTGGCGGGACGGGGCTCGGCAGGGCGAGGCTGGGGGCTGAGGCGGGGCGCGATGGGGTGGAGCGGAGCGGGGAGCGGGGCCCGACGAGGCGGGGACGAGGCGGGGACGGGCGGGGGCGGGGCGGCATGGCGAGCGTGTGTGCAAAGCGGTGGGTGGCGGAGGGGACGGAGCGACGCGGAGCGAAGTGAAGCGAAACGCCACCATGAAGAAGGGGGAGAAGAGAAGGCAATGATTTGCACGAAACGGGAGAACGAGGTGCGAGCGAAACAAAGGTAGAGAGTTGCTGCGAAGGGGCAGAAGGGGCGGGAGAATAGTAGGAACATAGCGGAGCAAGAGTAGATCGGATTGGGAGTAGAGTGGAGCGGATGCAGAGCGGAGCAGCAGTAGAACGGATTCCGAATAGAGCGGATTGTAAGGACGGGGCGGGAGTAGGAGTACACGAGAGCAGAAGGGAGCGAGAATGAGACGGAGCGGAGCAGTAATAGTGCGGAACAGGAAGTGAATGGAAGGAGGAGCAGAGCGGAGCGGGAACAGAGTCGAAGTGAATTACAGCAGAGCAGGAGCAGAGAGGAGCGGGAGCAGAGATGAAGGAATTACAATGACGCGGGACCAGATGGGAGCAGGAGTAGAACGGAAGGAGGACCAGAGCAGAGTGGGAGCAGAGACGAAGGGAATTACAACGGAACAGGAGCAGGAGCAGAGCGAAGCAGGAGCCAAAGGAAGGGGAGCGAGAGGGCGCTGGAGCGGAGCGGGAGCAGGGTGGACTGGTAGCATGGAGCGGATCGGGGTGGAACGGGGCGAGAGCGAAGTGGAGAGTACCGGTTGCAAGGGCACGTCTAGGGCAGAGCGCTTGGGAATTCGCAACAGTGACGTGGCGGAAGGGCGGAGCGGGATGGCGAGGATCCTCCGGGAAGCTCCAGGTGACAAGAATCAACGTAGGCATAGTGCGATTTTTGTAACTTTGCCCCTGAAGGGCTGTCTTCACGATGGAATATGTCACGGTATTTTGAGTCTTCCTCAGTCTTGCCGCTAGAAATCGCATGATCGCGACCGTCTCAAGCAGTGTTTGCTATCATGCGACATTTACCGGCACGAGCGAGGGAGATACGAAATGCCGTGTGATATTCCATTGTGGCCATAGTGGCTTGAGGGGCAAGTTTTATAAATAGCACTATAAAAGGGGGCAGTGTGAGATTGCCGGGAATGTCCTCACTGGGAGCGCCTGCATGGATCATATTGACAACAATTACTATGTTTTTGTCTTGCTTGCTTGCTCACTCTCCGTTGAATTTACTTCAATTAAAAATAAAATTATTGTTTATAATTTTTCTTCTCTTGACATAACTAAGACACATGTAAATGATCTTATTACGATATGATTATATTACGCCTTAACACCTGGCCGTATTAAATATTGATTGTTTGAAGGCTTAGTCCCAGACATACTTGAACAAAATTCTAAACAAAATAAACCATCAGTTTTTACCCGCAATGTAACTTACTTGAAATGTTGTCGGAAAGAAGAGAAATGGCAATAAATTATCAACTTACAAGTCAAAATAAAGAATGCAGAGCTCAGAATTAGGTCGATGTAGAAAGAATAATGTACAGTAATAATTTTCATTTGCTCCGCCAGCAACAGACCTAATTCAACGTATTGTCATTATTACTTTCGTCACATCAGAATCAGTCACATTTTAATACTTCAAAGGAATCATATTGCTTAGCTAATAAACGTAATCAATATAAAATTAATGCATCAATAAATATTAAACAAATAACACAAAAATAACAAACTAGTTAATAAGAGAATAAATAAGTGATTTTGGCAAGTCTGTGATATTTTAATTATGTATTCTTTTGTGAAAAATAAATTTTAAATAAAGGACAATGTAATTATTTTTTCAAGACAAATTTTAAAAATATACAAGTGACACTCCAAATATTTCGAAAAAATATTAGTATTACCAACTTCGAACATAGTAGCCTATTGTGCCGTTAGATTTGTAGCGGCTTTTCGAAATACATTGTTTCCTGTATTTCTCCCCTTTAATTCCCAGGAAGAACCCCCGGTTTACACAGAGGAAATGGATAAAAATAAACAATGTACGGCAACGCAATACCTCCCAAATCGGGCAACCCGAGAGGTCATGTTACACAGCGAGCGATGCGAACCGGTCGGGGAGCTGGCGACGGCAGGGACCGCGGGAGCCCGCGTGGGTCCCAGAACGCGCGCCGCTCTTGTTCCGCGGTGATCGATTGCGCGAGTGATCGATAGGGCGCGTCGTTCGCCCGCGCCGCTCATGCCTCGTTAATGTGCCCACCGCTCCGCGCGTCGCCGCCCTCGCTCCTGATCTGCGCAACGGAAAGTCTGCTGCGCCTCCTCCACGGCTGATGGACAAAGGGTGTTTCGTGGCCTGAAAGGGCGGCACACTGGGGAGAGCGGTGGTGACGGTTGGGGAGGATGCATGACGGTTGTACACATGTGTTGCTGTCGCTGTTGTTGTTTTTGTTGCTGGTTCTGTAGTATCTTGCATACGTATGTATCTATTGGCCCGGGCTCGACATGAGCTCTACAGCTGCTTATTTTCTTAATTGGCACCACAGCTACGGCTGCTTCATTGACACTACATGGACTCAGCGTCACTGCCTAATTTTGACGCTCCCTCTTGCCACTAGGGATCTCATGTACTTATCTGTTACTTGCACCGTTTCGGGTTGAGTGCAAATGTAGGATCTGATTAAAAGAAGAATTGTCAAAGGATTTAATTTTGCCTGACACAATACAAGGTTCGTTTACATGTCACTGGCGTAACATAGCACACGGACGAGTAACCGTCATTAGAAAACCGACCGATCTAGCCGAGTTTGAACCTACAAACTAGGGTTTTGTTTAAACTAATATTTCGTTTAAGAAAGTAGCAATTTTTCATGTGCCTGTGATTTTTAAGAAATACGAGAATGCTAAAGGGGAGTTAGGGTGAAATGTATATTTTTAGACAGTCCCTAGTAACAACTGTTTCTTTTATGGGTTGCCTAGGATGCTAAAAGTTCAGTTTTTAACACTAGTACTCAAAGTGAGACGATGCTCAAATGATCAAACGAAGCAGTGAAATCAACTCAGAAAACAAAATTCTTTCGTCTGTCCTTACTAGCTACTTCTGGCCTTAATGTAAACTAGAACGTAGTAATTATGTGATTCGTGTGTTCGTGAATTAAAATAAGATGTAAGTGCGAACAAAAAATTGTGTATGACACGCATGGTAAACGTGATTTTCTTTTGCTCGTAGGATTGCGCCAAGCGGCCTATCAGTCTCATGTCGCAACTTCTTCTACTCGCAAAATAAAATGGCACTTTTACCACTCGAATAATTAATTATCCTAATACTTTTCATGGGTATTAATTCATACTATTGAATGTATTGATTTGATCATACAATATTTAATGTATAAAAGTATTCTAGAAGAACTATTAAGTCGTATTTTTATTTTTATAGCAATTTTATTTACTTTGCTTCAAATTCATGTCATGTTTTTTTAAAAACTTTTTTATAACTTTTGTTACCATTCAACAGAAGTTATTATCACAAAGTGGTTTTGATTCGCCAGAACCCTACGATTGTTAGTGTTGTTCACATTTACTGAAATAAGGAATTGATTCATTTCTGTAAACAATAAGGTTTTGATAATTAATTTACTTAACGCAAAACCAACTGTAATATGACATTTACGCGGCTCTCGAGTTGCTTGACTTCCGTGACTTCACGGATAGTAATTAAGCAATTCGACTGACGCCGGTTGGTTATTTCTTAACTGTTTTCTTACCCCCATTGCAAAGCGTGGATGAGCAGTGTTGCAAACGCTAAGGGCCGCGGTGTTGTGTGTGCGCAGCGTCGTCGTGCGACCTGGTGCTGAGCAGCGACGTGCAGAAGCGCGGGTCGGTGGCGTCGCCGGGCTTCCCGGGGCCCTACCCGGCGCGCAGCCACTGCCGCTACGACTTCCAGGGCCGCGGCAAGGAGCGCGTGCAGCTCGTCTTCAGCGACTTCAGCCTCTACCACCCCACCGACAGCCCGCGCGAGTGAGTGCTTGCAAATGGCTCCGGCGCTGAGAAGAAGATTTTTCTTCGTGTTTTTGTTTATCTTAGGTTCTGAAATTCTTTTCGCTTACGTATTTCCAGTCAATTATACAAAAAATGTATAATTTCAAAGAACCTCAAACTGTTTTTATTCTCGAAAAATTTGGGGATATGTGCCTTTTGGCATTGGATGCGTCTCCGGCTTTGTCAATCTGTGTATTGAGATTTGGATACTAAAAGTTCCATTCTCCCCTTCATACTTATTTTCATTTATGGCCTTTCTATAGAGTGTCGATATTTAACGTCATCATATTATGTAGGTATAATTATTCTTCGTGTGCAGAAAAGCAGGACATTGATAATTTTTTTAATGAAAAAGAACTTGCCCACTTTCTCAAAGTGTATGAATAACTGTGAAAAAAAGCAGTTAAGTTACAATGTAACGCGAAGCACAATAACATTTACTAGTACTATAATATACTAAATTTTGTTAAGTCTGCAAGATTGCCGAATTATCTAGGAATAGCCTTGAACAAAAGATCATCAGAATGTCAAAATATGCACATTCTACATTTTCTTTAGTGTAAAGAATATCCTCATCACTTCATTTCATATCACAGAAAATCATTATTCAAGCGGGTATTTTCATCAAAATACTCTGGGCAAATCTCAAACAATTCGTAGCTAGAACGTTGAAAACTTTATTATTTATAATATTACTACATATTTTTCTGGATTATGTTTGCGCCAAGTTGTTGTAGATTGTGGAGGAAGTGACAGATTTCCTTTTCTAGTTCGTATCTTTTTTAATTTTTGAGATATTGACAAAACTTTGATTATTTATATGGAATTACTATACATTTTTTCTACTACCATTCCAAAAGACCCAAAGAAACGAATTCAATGACATAAGTATTGTTAAAATTAGGAAAGGAACTGTGGAAAAATGGGTTCTATGTGTTCTCAGAAGGCACGTTTTCCGCTCCTTTCCGCTACGGTTTTCCAGAAGGCGAAAAGAGTCTGTCCTTCACTGTCGCTAAAATGTCTAGCTAGAAATAGAATCTTCGTGTTCTCAATGCATTCATTCGTATTTCGTTTGCTTTCTTGCATTTCCTAATGACGTGTGCATCTGTTTCTGTATTGGCTTCAAGCATAACAAACTGATTCTTTGTTACTAGTTCGGGTAGCAAAAGAATAAAATTCTGCTTCTATTTCACAATGGAATGCATTTACTGGTCAATCAAGTAAGATAAAAAGAAAGCAAAGAAATCCAATTTTCTTGGACTCTGGTATGAATTAGAATGTAAATTCAGTTTTTAAAAGGTCCTGTACAAAACACGGTTTCTCTTGTTTATTTTCTGTGTGCGAAACAGGTCATTTAACATTACGAAGCGAGCAAACATCATGAAGTGTGTTCGAAACATCTTTCGCAATCAGCCTGTTAAAAAATTATATATGCTGCACGTGCGCAAGGTGATTCGCCCACTTGTTATTCAATACTTACGTAGTCGAGTTCTGAATTCATCATTTATTTTCTACTGAAATCAGTGCACTATTATTCATCTCCAGTATCAATGTCATTAAAATTACAAAAGGACGGTATTGTATCCTTGCTGTTCCATACAAATCTGCACTTATCAAGCTAAAAGTATAACACATTGAATTAATTACAGCTCGTTAAATTAAAATCATCATTACTGTCACTAGCCCAGGGACTTCACCTTGGCACCATGGCAGACTCCACCTTGGGATCACTCAGCGTACGGTTAGCTTAGCCGAGTGCACTGGTATAACAGCTGAGTGCACTGTATCGTACAGTGCACTGTGTCGTGTGCACTTGAACACGAGAGCGAGGTCGCATAGGGAGATGTAGAATAATAAAAACTGTGAGCGTGACCAAGGTTAGACACACTTTCCTCCAAAAACTAAAAATTCTAGGGGCCTATCAATGTGGTAAATAATAACTTAATTAATCAAAGAATAAAATTAATTTCTAAGATATACCAGTGCAGTGAGTCCAACTTGGCCTAAACTGCATTAAAACCCGATACCTCAAAACGTTTCGAAGATATTCGCTGTGGCCATCTAGGTGGTCCATCCTGTACAATACAGGCAAGAAAGTGGGCTATATTTCTCACAATTTAACAAACTACTCGTATTTATTATAATTTGATTATAACAAAATGTTCCTGTATTTCGAAGACACACTTGGTGTCTTTCTCACTAATACTTCAATGTTTAGAACGGACATATTCTTTAGTCAACATTGAGAGAATTATGGTATACAGTTATTTAATTTTCTTTTCATCCTAAATAGTGACGATGAAATTTTATAACTGAATCAAGTTGATTATCTTCTGTAAAAAAGGAGTATCATTAATCTATCTTCCTCATTAATAAAGCTCACCAACGATAAGTTTCTATAATCTACCTTAAGTTCAATAACATATAAGTTTTTAAACAAGATAAAAAGTTATTAAACCCCGAACAAATTAAGCGACTTTGGAGTAGTAGGTTGAGAGTTCAATTTTCAAAGAAGCTGAAAGTTCCTTTAACTTCCCTTTACTCGTTCCATCGTATAAAATACCTTAAACGTATGATTTGAGCGATCACCTTTTACAACATATCCTTGATAAGATATGACAACTTATATATGATACGACATAATGAAAAACTTTCAGATTCCTTAATTATGTCTTCAACATTAAAATATCCTAAATTCTTTCTTTATTAAAGAGTAAGTTATTGTGAACAATGGCTTAACAAAAGTATTGCGCAGAGAAAAATACGCAAATTATATTTTACCTATGACAATGGATTCAAAAAATATTTTTAAAGTTCCTTGCATTTTGTTGCGATTTTATTCAAAATTAAGATCGCTTTATTTCATTCCCTAATCACAACTGCGTAAAATTGAAGGTAAAATAACATTTTCCAATGAATGATCAAAAGAACGTTTTTGTAAGAAGAAATAGTATAAACCCTGACGACAATGCATTGTATATCGCCTTCATACGATTGAATACAAAGTCTTTAAAAAATACCCCAAGTTTCACAAAAAGCGATAACACAATATATATCTTGGATAATTTTTCTTTTAAATTAAGGAAGTGTAAATATTTTGAGAAAGTTGTATCGTACAAAATCGTTTTTGAAATGGAAATCCTGGTTCTAGTCCCGACGGTGGCAAATTTTCAATTTGCGTTTTTTATTCTCTTGTAAAATAAATTACGAAGAAAAGTAACAATTCAGTTGTTACTAGCTCCCCAAGCCTCCCCACTGGCGCCTCACCCTTACAAACTTACGTGCGCAACGCTTTGATTGATTGATTGTTGATTCCCGGCGCGTCAACTGCTAAGGTCATTGGTCCCGTAAGTGTGATGCATGTTTTTTGCTCGAGAGGGGGGTGATCTCTCCCGCTGGATGATGAGATCCGGCGCCGACCTACTGTCGGCAAGCGGGATTTTCCTCAACCAGATATCTCCCGTCAGCGGGGCATCACCACAGCCGGGACAAGCTCTAAGCTCTCGACCGGTCTCCCGACATGTGTGGTAGTATAGTGCTTGTAAATGGATGTGTGTGTAAGTGAGGGGAAGGATAGGACAAGGAATCGTGTGCAACGCCATCTTATATAATTGTGACCTTTCCCGTCACCTTGTTGGAAGCCACTACGCTCGGAGAATATGTTCCGCAGTCGTAAGAATCCAAATTGTGACCATGTTACTAAGTAACAATGCGTATTAATAATTAAATTCGTTCAAATGTTTGAACAAATGTATTACAATGCAATCTTGTTCATTTCAACGGCGCATGTGCGAGCGATAAGGGCCACCCCTCGGCTTGCATCTGCCCGCACCCGTCCAAGAGTTCCCCTGTGGGGATCGCCTTGCCTGGCAATCACGCAATAGGCTCACCAGCCCTCTCGCGGCTTCTGTTCGGTCACGTCCAGGAATGAGTTACTGCATAACAGACTAAGCACACTCTTAGGCCCCCATTTTGCACACCCCTGTAATTTTGACTCAATTTTATGGTGTTACTTCGTAAGTATGTAACGACTAGTGCCTCGCAACGGCAAAAATGCTGATGCCGAGTGTGTGGAAACTGGGTGTGGCCCGAGGCAACAAAAAGTGGATGTTCTGAAACGGCACGCGTGAAAAATAAGTTTCTTTCTTCCTCATCGCATGACATTAGGTACGTCGTAAGCAGAAGCGCACTGACAAGGGACCTTTCAACAGGTGTCGGTCAAAATCTGACCACTTTTTTTCTCAAGATAGAAAAAAAATCACAATTTCTTGTTCTGTGAAAAAAATTATCTGCCGTTAAGTATTGGAAATTACTGAAAAAATACCAAATTTTTACACTTTCCACGACGCAAATTGTCATGCGCACGGGCTTTGTGCATACCTGCCTACTGTAAGAGAATTGAGGGAACAAGCGCACCTATTGGCAAGAGCTTCACTTCAGAGCAGCGAAACACTAAGCTATGACATTGATCGCACTTTTGACAAGACTGCAATGCCGCGCGGCACAGTGCTCATTCTTCTGGGCTCTACATGTTTGACATTAAGAAACAGAAACCCAACGGGATGCCAATGTATGATGGTTCAGATGAATGCAGGCAGCATTGGTACACCCCGGTTAAATCATTTTTATCATTATCCATGCTGGTGTTACCTGATGAATTAGTTCGAAAATTACTATATCTGTGACTGTCATTATTTCGTTCGGCTATAAACGACTCGGAAGCCAATGATTGGCTGATTTAAATTATTATAATCAGTGAGACAATCATCGCCTTCGAAACCACACAAACCTGTCTTACCGAATAATTTATATATTGTTATATAACTTAATATGTTATATATTGCCAGTGGGTGTTTACGATGAGATTCAATTTGTGACGAAATGGCAGCATTGTTTAAATTAAATCTAGATATAACATTAGAATTTTTTAAAAAATGAATTCAAATTATCGAACTGTACTATAACAGTCATGTTTTAATTGATATATAGATTAATCGGTCTAAAAATAATCAATTTATGTCGATTACTCGTATAAAATAGCCGATTGTAGTAGTATTCAATTAATCTCTAGTAATTAGATGACGAATAAGCAAAATAAGTCCACAGATTTAGTATACCACAACACAACATTCCCCGAAATGAATTACTGTTTTCCGTCTAGCGATCTGCTAGACGTAACCGGGTAGAGATCCTACTTACCGATTAGCTACGTACCTGTGAGCGTAGTTTTCCCGAGAGTATCTCATGTTCCGTGCCGGTCATAAGAATTTCACTCAAGGGTTATTGTCTGCTTCCCCTGAGGAATATACTAAAACTCCCCAAACGAGATTTTGCAACAACAAGGTATTGCGCACACAAAAACTGGAACGTTAGTACAACTTTTACCACATTTGTCCATTTACTAATGGCTGGCTTAAAGAAAGAAAAGGCACTGTGATTACGCGTAAAAATATAAATTACTGTTTAATATTTACACTGCGTAATCTTTTAGTTGTGGGATGGATCATTACCAAAAACACTTTTGTGTCTTGTTTCACCGGCTTAGGTGGCTCAAGGTATCAATTGATGTCACTGCAGTGTCTCTGACCTCTGAGGTCCTAGGGTGAAAGTCCCGACGGTGGCAGGATTTTCGACACCAGCCAGATAAGCTAGGTCGAATTTAGCCGCTGTCTGGATGAGAATTCCCGCGGCTGGCAGCTCTGATCGACAGTTTTCCGTAGTTTCTTTGATCATCACCAGGAGAAAGCTAGGGCAGAACCCTCATAAACGGACCACGAACCGCGCACTATCTTTCCTTCCTCTTTCTTGTCCTATCCTCACCTCTTACTTACACAGTACACAACCACATATTCGGAAGCTTACAGTTTATTCCGAATGAGGCGGGGCCTCAATGGTTGGAGATACCAGGTTGGAGAATTCCCCGCAAGCGGACGCGAAGGTTGGCGCCGGATCTTACCGTCCAGCGTGAGAAGATAACCACCACCGCCTCCTTCACCCCTAAAACATACATTATACTTACAGGACTAATGGCTTTACGAGTTGGCGCGCCGGAAATTCTAATAAATCAATCAATCATTGCTTGTTCTGCCTCAAGTTTTTCATATACAAAGTAAGAAATTGAATGGAAACTACATGGTAGGGTTACACAAGAATGTTCAATAATAATAATTGTTGGGAAAGGAATTTGACTCATTTATCCAGGTACATTTGGACATCCTGGACATTGGTCCTGGTTCATGGACACCCCTTTAATATTATTCTGATAAAGTCAACAAACTTTTGTCACAAAAACCTTTTGATAAACCTCACTTCAAAACTTTATTCGACCAGTCAATACGCGAGTAACGAACACACCAACACGCACGAGTTTCCATTGGACAATTTCGTGAAAGCAACTGCGATACCACCCAAACGTCGAGCGTCGTCGCTTTCAATAGGATTCTTTTTTAAAAAACAGATCGAAGCAAGTTTCGGGGTTGGTGCAGGTGATGGTTTTCGATCTGTAGCGTTGAGCAGCGATAAGAAACCTATTGGCTCAGACCCAACCAAAAGGGAAGATACGGGAAGCATGTGCTGCGTAGAGGCGAAACAGGTTCAGAGAAAAAAGAGCTACGTTGTCATATTCGTTGATGAAATGAAAAGCCTACAATGTTCAAATAATTTTTTTTTACAAAGCTGCTATAGTATTAAATCTCCTTATTTCGACTCGGCTGTGTTGTAAACAACGTATCAATGTTTCATGGTAGATTAGGAATGTTTTTACGAATATATGCTAAAAATTATTTTCATAAAACTCTAACGCATTTCTGTGCTTCTTAAAATATTAAATAATCAAAGAATGAAGTTACTGTTGCCAAATTAAATGCCCAAATCGGACTAACTGGTTTTGGTGTATTTAAAGTTAAAAGATATTTTGAAAATATATTTTAAAGAATCCTCTTAATGTGGTTTCTTTCCAAAAATCTAAATGAATTATGCTCACAATTGGATTGTATGTTATCAGTAAGTTATTAATTCCATTTTTTTAAATGCAGATCTCCTGTTTTGTACACTGTAAATAAAACTATGATGAATTTCTCTTTCTATGAATATTATAATCATTGATAGGAATGTGCCAATTGGGAAGGACTTTAAAAAATACTTCAAATATTCTCATAGAAAATAGTGATGGACATTAAGAGTACCTTATTTCGTTATGTTCTGTGGTATTATTAGAGCCCAAGTCATTCATTGTCAGAGTATACCGATTTCTATTTCAGCCATGAATTTGGGCAAGTCGCTTTCGCAGCACTAGTGACTCTGCGGTAGGAGGTAGGCCTTTTTTCACAACGCGATCTAGAGGGATGAGCGGTTTTATAATTTTTCTCAAAGGTATCACACATAAAGGTTTAGGTTTCTTTAAGATGCCACAAATCGACGACATGGAACAGTCGGCTATACTTCCCTTCCCATGGAAAGAGTACGAAGGTCGTTTTGTTCTTAAAAATTCACTGATTCAGACGAAGACATTACCTTTGTGTCCCTTTGTAGCCCATAAACATGCAGTGAATACTGCCTCCAGTTCGTGTCTTGCGTGAACAGTTGCATCAGATTTTCAGATTGTGAAATTTTGACATTTATTCCATCAATTTAATACAAGTTTTATGAATTTACATGTAGAAAATTATAAATTTTCTTTCAAAAAAATAAAATAAAATGGCAATATAGGTTATTACTGATATGTTTGCTATTTATAGCGCTAACTGATAATTCTTCATTAATGTCTGTAATTTCTCTTCTGACTTTTACTGACTTACTACTTATTTTTTTAGAAGTAAACTCTCTTCTGTTTTGAGTTTAACCTCTTTGAATGAAGAAAAAATCGATCTCTTTGCGTCATAATACGAGAAGTGGAACCGTCATAACGGGGTTCTCTTACAATCATTTACCTTTCTGACCCGAAAAACACGATCAATACAGTGATTCACATATTCAATTTCCCAATAAAAGTTGCTCAGATTCCAACAATTTAGGGTTTGAATGTAGGGTAAATTGCATCATTTTGAATTCTGTAAAATGTACTTATTTGTTTGTATTTATTTTTTGAATGTCAAAAAGAGTTGAAAACTGTGTGTGACGTACTATGAACATAAGTGCAAGCTGCTCATATTTCCGAGTTCTGGAATTCCTACTCTAAACTTATAGAATATTATAAGTTGAATAATGAATACATGCAGCAACGAGCGATTTTTGGTGAGATTTGGTAATAAGAAAATATCCCCTCCCAGGTAATAAAAACTATTTGAACTGCCGAAAGCAATAGGTTTTTGCTCTTTTTCCTTGTTCTTCACGTCAAGGAATCGACTTACTTATGCGAGAACATGGAGAACGATTATATGAATAACTTGTATATCCCCATTGAGCTCAAGAAAACGTGCACAAATAATGAAGTTTATTTATGTGCCGAAAGGAAATAAGAGGCCATTTTAGTATTTGTTTAATAGATTAAGGGAAAATAACCTTTTTTTTTAAATTTATTTTCTTCCTGTTCGGCATAATGTGCCTTTCAGGGGTTTTAATGTACAATCTTATAATACAACATAACGTTTGGCCCTTTGGCTAACAGTATTTGAGGAAGGCCACACGGCTACCTCGAAAAACAAAGTCTGCAGAGCAGTAATTCAGATGAGATTGTTTTACGTTTTATTAGCTTTTAAGTTAACATCTTAAGTTGTTTAACGTTTTGGCAGCAGGGGTGGTTAAGGGGGAGGATTCATTCTAATTTACGGTGGTTTAAGAGAATCTTTGGGGTATCGGGAGATAATGCGGTTTGGAATAGAAGCATTTTTGCCTAGATTAAATATTTGTGCACTTGTACAAGACGGAAGAAGGGTAAAAAATCTGTTGCTCACCTGTTGAATGTACTCATTGATAGGAGGAATATTTAGCTCTCTGTGTATTTGCTTATTTGGGATAAACCATGGGGCTTGTACGGCTTTTCGTAAGTACTTGTTTTGGATAATTTGAAGTTTCTTTAGATGTGTGTTTGCTATATTGTTCCAAATTTGACAGGCATAAGTTAATGAAGGACGTATTACACTTTTAAATACGGATAATGCGCATTCCAGACTAAGTGAAGACTTATTATTTATTACGGGATAAAGTTTGTTAATTTTTGCATATGTTTTGTTTGAGATCTCTTGAATGTGGTTTTTCCATGTTAATTTTTGATCTAGTAATACACCTAGATACTTAACAGGTGTTTCATTACGCAGCCATGGAATTACAGTATTATTAATTTTAATTTGTCGTGGTTGGTTAAGTTTTCTTAATGTGAATATTTTAGGCTGTGATTTGGTAGGATTTATGGCAATTCTCCATTTCATTGTCCATTTGACAAATTCATTTAAATCCGACTGGAGATCTTTGCAAGCGTTGGTAATATCAGAATTTGCATTAAATAATACTGTGTCATCCGCGTAAAGTGCTATTTCTGAGTAGGTCATTTCTGGGTAGTCTGCAATGTATACATTAAACAATAAGGGAGATAGTGGAGAGCCTTGAGGCACGCCAGCTTTAATGATGTGTGCTCTTGATTTATTATTGTTAATATTAACTTTGAAATCTCTCTCTGCTAAGAAACTTTTAATGATATTTTGGAGATAATCTGGAGTTCCCAATGTTCGTAGTTTGTAAAGTAGTCCCAGATGCCATACTTTATCAAAGGCATGTGCAATGTCGAGAAAAATTGCAGCTGTGTACATGCGGTTGTGAAATCCTTCCGCGATGTATTCTGTTACTCTTAACAACTGATGGCTTGTGGAATGGTTTGGACGAAATCCGAACTGCGTATTGGGTAGGCCTTGGTTTCGGTGAAAAATTTGAATAGACGAGATTTTATAAGTTTCTCGAATATTTTGGCAAAGGTCGGTAACAAGCTTATTGGTCTATAGCTACACGGATCTTGTGGATTTTTGTTCGGCTTACGTATTGGAGTTATAATAGCTGTTTTCCAAGTCTTTGGATAATATCCTAATCTTAAACATGCATTGAAGAGTGCTGTTAATGCTGCAACCGCATTGCGAGGTAATTCTTTCATCATTTTATTATTGATTAAGTCATGACCTGCTGATTTTCTCGGTTTTAATGTCTTAATGATTTGCTGCGTCTCGGACGGGGCTATAAATTTAGTTTTTGTCGGAACGGAATATCGCGGCGCTGATAAGTTTTCTTCCACCTCTCGTTGGAAATCAATGTCGGTTACAGGGTTGGTTACAAATATTTTTCAAAATTTTCCGCTAGAGTTTCTGCTTTTTCGAGATCCGTCGTTGCTAGTCCTGCGTTAGTTGATAACTGGGGGATAAAAGATTTTTCCTTTGTTATCATTTTAACTGTATTCCACATTGCCCTAGAGTTTGGAGGGATGCTGGCTAAACAGTTTTGAAAATGTGTACATCTAACTTTATGAAGCTCTTGTTTAATTTTTACAGAGATACTATTTAATTTTTGTTTCAAAGTTTTGTTACGTGAATATTGCCACATTCTGCGAAGGTTATGTTTTTCTTTGATTAAATTTAGTAGTGGTTTTGGAAGAGGAGTATAATTTTTTGTGAAATTTCTGATTTTAATAGAAGATCTTTTAATAGCATTTTTAATTACGTTTTCGAGGGAGCTAATACAATTGTCTATTTCTGATGATGTTTTAAGATTTTTCGGATACTGACATTCATTAGTTAGAAAGTGTCTATACATGCCCCAATTTACTTTTCCATCAATTATTTTTTCGTTTTGATATGGCTGAGGCTCAGCTTTGAATGAAATTATTACTGGGTTGTGGTCCGAATCTAATTCTGGTTTCACATTTTGATAAATTGGTAGATTTAGATTTTGTGTAATCACTATATCTAGAATGTCAGGAACAACATTTGGGTTATAGGGGTAGTATGTTGGCTCTGAAGGAGCTAATATATTAAGATTTCTTTGCAGTGCAAATTTCTGAAGGAGTTTGCCATTATATGAAGTAGTATTACAGTTCCAAATTTGGTTTTTACAGTTTAGATCTCCAGCTAGTAATATTTGCGATCTACCATCAAATACTGCTTTCATGAAACTCGACGGAAACTTTTGTTTGGAGGTTTATACGCTGCAATTACAATTATGTTAGAAGATACCAATTCGATCTTGATGATAATTGATTCTATTTCGTTTGAGGACGGGGATTGTATCAGCGTATGTTTAATTTTCCTGTTGATGAGAATTGCTACCCCACCTGATGCAATTAGCGAAATTCTATCACTGCGGTAGGATAAATAGTTGGGGATCGAAAATCTTTCTCCCTGCTTTAAATGTGTTTCTGAAATACACGCTACATCTATGTCATGGACTTTTAGAAAGTATCTTAATTCGTTCTCCTGGCGCTTTACGCCATTGGCATTCCAGTTGAGAAGTTTAAAGTTTTCTATTTATTTTGTGCCATTAATATGCATGGAAATAAGTCTTTCAACCATTTGATGTAACTGAGGTATGATTGCAGAAAGAATATTGTTTATAATTGTTTGAATTAGGTTTTCGTTTATTACATTCATATTTTGGAGAACTGGCGGCGGGTTCCTGTTATCTTGCCTAGGCGGTTGACTAGCGCGATAAGCGAAAGAATGCAAGGGCGTTGGGTTTGACTGCAGAGGAGGAAACTCTTGAGGGACATAGTGATCAGGTTGAGCGTTCTGATTCGGAAGGTGATTTATGTGCTGCCTATTTTGGTGATTTGAAAATTTAAGATTAGTCCGATTCCAGTTATATTTTTTAACTGCTTCTTTATAAGCTTTGCAGCCTTTGTAATTAGCCGTGTGCGCCTCACTGCAGTTTACACATTTCGGTACATTATTATATTTAGGTTTATCACATTGAGAGTAATGATGATTGTCTGAACATCTCACACATCTAGGTCGCCTTCCGCAATTTGCCTGTGAATGGCCGAAAGTCTGACAATTTTTGCACATGATTGGGGCTTTAGGCTTGTTGCGAATTTGCACTTTAATAATGTTATATATAAATTTTGTAAGTCTTAAAATTGCTTTGTTATTTTCATTATCAGTTAAATCTACAGCAACGGTAGTTAACGGTTTACGTTCTCTTCCGAACAGCCGAACAACTTTTAGAACTTGAAAGTTTTTCGAAAGTTCGTTAAATATTTCCGATTCTGAATAGGTAATTGGAAGATCTTTTATAACAACTGACAAACATTTTTGAGTAGGGTCCCTGTATGTGTGGTGTTCAATTTTCTCTTTTTCACAAAATTTCCGGTATTCTCGATAGTCCTCTATTGAGCTAAATAGAATTTTTACAGTATCTTTTTCTAATTTAGTTGAAAATGTGTCTTTTGCAATAGATTCCAGTTCACTGATAAATAAGGTATAGTTGATAACTTTATGAACGTAAAAGGGTGGTATTTTAATGAATGTTTCGTCACTTTCTTCCCTTTCGTTTTGTGAATTTTCTTCGGTCATATTTTCTAAACCATCGTACCTATTCTGAATTGGCACATTGTACAATAATCTTTTAGAACCACAGTTTTCCTCTGGGAGATCTACATGCAAACGTTTTAGACCTTTATTTTGTTCATTACAATCACTAGTAAACTGTTGAGAAACTGAATGTTGCGGGGCAACTCCATACCTGTTAACATCAGCATCGCTAGTGCTTACTGACTGAAGGTTGGTCAATGTTCTGTCTGTTTCTCCATCCAGCTGCTGGGCGGGCGGTTGAGATGTGTTAAATTGCCCCTGGGGTTGAATGTCTGCCACCTGAATTGGGAATGGGAGAACACCTCCATTCATTGCTGCGAACTGATCTGGCGTGTCACCATTGAGAACTTGTGCTGCTGACACCAGTTGACCCCCAAAACCGGGGGGATTTGATGAGAACATACAGCTTTCGCTGCACCACTTAACTTTCACTTAGCAGAAAAAAAATATTTCGTTGTGCACAATAAACAATACTGATACTCAATAAACAACACTGTTAGAAATAATAGGGGGCCGCTGGTAGCGGCACCCGTTTGAACGCGCAACTAAACACTAGTTGAGTGGAGCACCGAAGCACAGCGATAAGCGGAGCGATACGATGCTTACTCGACGATGTCTAGAGCCAGACTGTCTCTGGAAAATAACCTAAAAACCTGATCGAGATGTAAGATGGGGGTCATTGGTGCATACAACGAAAAACATGATATTTCGCGAATATGCGAGTTGAAACACAACAGGTACAATCCTAGGACCTAATGCCGAATTCATTATCAACAATTAAGCAATTTTTGTTGTACTAATTTAAAGAACATTTTTGTAGTACAAACAGTGCTTGGTTTATTAAATTTTAGGTACCGGAACGAGCTCCAAATTAATTATGAATTTAATAGAAAAAGTTATATATTTACAATATAATTTAATAATATATTCCAGAGGTATCGGACCGCCGTTCCATCGCATTCCGCCAGAAATCAAACCCTGAGTACAATTGATGATATCCTGTCAACACATTTGAATAACCTTCCACGACTTCGCCCGTTGGTCATTTGAGTCTGCCAATTCCAAAACGTCTCTTGTCCACTTTGTAAAAATTACGACAAATCACGTTTTTCTTGTTAAAGTTTATTTCTCACCAAGAATTAAGATAAGTATGTCATAATTAGTAATGAAATTATAGATAAGTACGTTACGAACTGTGTTGTAATTAGTAACGTACTTATCTTAATTCGAGGTGAGAAATAAACTTTAACAAAAAAATTACACTTTAACAAGATTTGCCGTAATGTTTACAAAGGGGACAAGAGACGTTTTGGAATTGGCAGACTCATTTGTTGGTGTGTTTGTCTGCGAGCAGGTGCGACAGCATCGACGCCCTGGTGGCGTACGTGCACATCGACGGGCGCATGGAGAAGATCGACAGCTTCTGCGGCTCGGGCCTGCCGCGGCCGCTCATGTCCAACGGGCCGCGCCTCATGCTGGAGTTCCGCGGCATCTACTCCTCCAGCCTGGCGCGCGGCTTCAAGGCCACCTACAGCTTCATCAAGAGTGAGTGACGCGGCGCAGCGCCAGGGTGGGCTGAGTGGGAGCGAAGCTCTAAACCTATGTGGTCAAGGTCGATGCCATGAGCGGGAGTCCATGGCACGAGTGCCACGACGAAATCGCCCCTCCACGCAGTTCATTACCCCGCCACTAGAGACAACGCCATCCCCATTGTAAAACGGCGGGGTTACTAATAGTTTCCTTTCCCGACGCTAGTTGCGCAGAAAAGCTCGTGGCACACTACGATGCCACGACGCGTGCCAATGCCACTAGTAGAAGACCTTGACATCACTGCTCTAAACCTTCCTTCAAAATCGCTTCTCCTACTTCTCAATCCAACCAGTGTACGGTATTCCATCTTAAGTTGTGCCCATCGGGGGGGGGGAGACGTCATGGCCTCTCCTTGAAAATGTACCGAATTTTTTATTACGAAATTATGCTATGACGTTACTTTTGAATTTATGTTTATACTGCTGTTATTATTAACAGCCTAATTTTGAAAATGTAAACCCAAATTTAATTTCAAAATATTTCTGATAAAAAAATATAATTCTAGAGGAAATATTTTTTGAAATGTCGTTTAATTTTTTTATTTTAAAGTGTTTATAAATCGAATAAGCAGATTGAAAGTAATATTAAATTAAATAGTTCAAGTTAAATTAAATGGGTCAACCTCACACAAATTCAAGTTTAGCACTTTTTTCATTTTTTAAATGTAAAAAAAATCTGAAACAGCAATTGCTGTTTTTTCATGTGTCTTTTTTAATACCCATCATCATCTTATGCCAATGCAAATGCCGGGCAGGAGACACCTTTTCGGATGTCGTTTCGATGAGAATTTCTTTTGTAATGTGATTGGTTGTTCGAATGATGCTGCACCGTGAGCTAGTAAACTATTGTTTTTTATCCTTTTACGTAGACTTTTTGGGGGTCAAAATGAACCATAATATTCAGCGCTTCGGTTTATATCAGTAATGCAAAGGTTACCTACTGAAGGCGGTTGAACACATCGTGCCAGTGAGTTCAAAACATCACACTCAAAATTAATGAGCACAAATAAAAATTAACTAGCTGAAACCGTGCAAAAAAATATCATCTAAGATTGAGGTAATCCATAAACATTTAAAAGCTATAGGTAAAACTGTAGAAATTTGTCCTCTAAAACATCTTGAGTAGTGCAGACTTGGAATAAAGTTCTTTGAGAAGTAATATAATCCTGAGAAAACTATGAGTACAGAAAAATAAAAGTGAAAAAGTCTATAAACAAAACAACAAAGTAATTTCACTTTTTTATTTAATCTTCGTCAAATCGGGTCTCACATATAAGTTCCAGCGCTGTTTTCTCAACATCTATCTTTGGGGGTGGTAGTTACGGGGGAGGGGGATTTCATTGAACTATCCCTGCCTCTTTACTTTCAGTAATGACAGCAAATTGACCTCACAGATTTATATGCTCGGTACGGCCGAATGTCATTGGCTGGGCCGCCGACAAATCAGGGATGTGACGTCACCAGGACAGCCGATAGCAATCAGATGACAAGAGGTCGCAGAAGGCTGTTCTTTTGAAGTGATCTCCATCACTGATCTCTCTATTTATTACTGAATAGGCGCGCACGAACATGTCCCAACCATGGACGCTGCCGTTGCACAGTGTTTGTAAAAGATCGATGTGCAGGTCAAGTGACAGAATGAACCTCGCAGTTTGGCAGAAATTGACATTTTTGTTTTAGATCGAAGAAGGGTTTATACGCGTTGTTATTGTAAAAAAACATCCAAAATACGGGAATTGTATTATGGAAAGCACCAAATATGACACGTATGTATATTTAATGGAATTTTGAGTTAATAAATTTATTTATTTAAACTATTTTTAATTACGTGAATAATAAATTGAAAATTACATACTATTCATGATCTAGAAAAATTTAACTATAGTAATTAAATGCGTTAATAGAATTATATTTTATTAACAGTTTTGAAAGGTGTTCGTTACTTTCTCCAGAACTACAAAATAAAGCGAAAAAACGTGACTCTGAAAGATGTCATAAATGTCGTAATAATACTTAGTAATCACTTTCGTAATTTCATAACTTTCGTAATTTTTCTTTCCTCCAAAAACTCCCTATGTTTGGTTGAAACACAGCCGCCAAGTTCCCAATATCATGCATTTTCGTATGCAACTTCCTAGCCAGTAATTTCATCAGCATCATTTCATAACTTTTTCCTTTCTGAATTACAAGTGAAGATTTGCGTCGAAAACTTGAGATCTCTAAAAACGCACCACCTTAATTTTCTATTTCTTATACTATTTTTATACATCTTATTATTCAATATTTTTGTAAAATAATACCCTATTGTATAATCATCCCTCACACATTCTCTGCTTACAAATTTTACTTAATTTTAAACATTTCTGGCCTCTTTAAATCCTTTTCTCACCTTTCTTTTTCTATTTTTTATTCTTTCATTTACTATTTATCAAGTAATGCATAGAAGTGTACCTCAGCTTCTGGGTCAACGACCCCCATCTTGATCAGATTTTTCGTCCATTTTCCCTGATCCATTGAGCAAATGCTAAGATGGCCCCCTGTTTTGTTTCTGGACATAAATGTGCGAGTAACTTCATTATCTGCTCTTTCTCCATGCTGTCGCGGCTGGAAGTATATTCCCTCACGAAGGACTTGGTGAGGGACAATAGCCCAAATCAAGAGCTGATTTACCCTTGAAAATAGATTTTATTACATCGGAGCGAATATTCTGTAAACAATTCTTGCCAAAATCGCTCATTTCTTTCTGTATTCAGAATTCAGCTTCAAAGTGACTTAGAGAAGGTATCCCAGAATTTAGAAAACGTGTACAGAATACACTTCTCCCCGTAGCACGACATACACAGTTTCTGTTTTTGACGTAAAATAAAATAAAACAAATAAAATTAAATTAAACAAATAAAATACAATTAAACAAATAAAATAAGATTAAACAAATAAAATAAAATTAAACAAATAAAATAAAAAGGTGTTTGTATGTGGTGTGCACAGACTTCGGCGTGACGGCGGGGCGGCAGGTGGACGAGTTCCCGTGCGCCTTCGTGTTCAACAGCAGCGAGGCGCGGGCGGGCTCCTTCGCCAGCCCCAACTTCCCGGGCTTCTACCCGCGCGACACCGAGTGCCACTACTTCTTCCACGGACGCGCGCACGAGAAGGTGCACCTGCACTTCAACTACTTCGACGTGGAAGGCGTGCTCCCGTGAGTAACACTTCACCTTGGATGACGGATGGCCGCACCCTTCACGATATTGAAGCATTGATTCTGTTATGTGATATGAAATACTGCGTAATATGAGATATTGTGAAGAACATCAGTAAGATATTCAAAAAGATAAAAATATCAGTAAGACAAAAGCCAGGAGGTGGTATTCCGGTTTAAGTGGCTCAAAGTATCAACCGATGTTACTACGATGCCTCTGACTGAGAGATCCGAGGGTTAAAGTCCCGGCGTTGGCAGAATTTTCGACACTAGCTAAATGGTACGGTCGAATTCAGTCTAGAGGAGAATTCTAGCAACCGGCTGCTCTGATCGGTAGTTTTCCATGGTTTCTCTGATCAATACCAGACGAATACCGGAGAAGAACCTTCACAAACTGACTGCGCGCTATCTTTCCTTCCTCTTCCTTTCCTATCTTCACCTCTTATTTACACACACATATATGCACTACACTACCACACATTGTGGGGGTTTGAGCTTGTGTCGTCTACGGCGGTGCCCCGCTGGTGGGATGTACCTTGTTCTGGAAACTACCGCAAATCGATGTGTATGTCGGCCCCGGATCTTACCAGCGCGGGGTAAATCACCCCTCGTGTATTACACTTACGAGACTAATGGACTTAGTCGTTGACGCGCGCAGAATCAGTAAATAATTAATCAATCATTACTCGGTAAATAAAAGATGAACAATTTCACATACAAAAACTCAATATCAAAATGTTCTTCTTAATATTATCCTGTCACACTAAAGAAACTTGACACTTTTGTACAATTTCCAAGACGTCAATGGCCCAAAACCATTTAATGTCCCATTTCAGGATTTGGACTTTTCCCTAGGGTTGTATCTAATAGATCTAAGACGAACAATATTTGACGAATGACAATGACGAATTTTTGTAAAGAAGAATTCAGCAAGTACTCACGAAGCCCGTTAATGATTGGAAAAACGTTACCATCGCATACAACTTCCCAGTTGAAGGGTTAAGAAAATATTGTATTGAAATATCCATGAATTTCATTTAATGAGGTTCTACTCGTAATTACCGGGGTTGTAGTATATTCGTTCCCTTGATTCAGTGGGCAAATGAACGCCTACGTTTGCTGCCGACACAAAGTGAAGTTTCAATCTCCCCCCATTAAAAACGGCATGAAGTCCGTTTTTGTAAAAAATTAAATGTATTAAAAATTAAATGTATTAAAAATAAAAAAAATACGAAGACCAAAACAACAGAATTATAAAATATTGAAATCATCAACATAGTGCATTTAGTGAAAAAAATACTCGATGCTTACCCAGTAAATGTTTTAATAAGTTTTTTTATAAGTTCTAAAAAAATCCTGCAAAAAAACAAAAAATTTAATTGTTTAGACTGTTAAAAAAATTGACTGCCCTGTCGGAAAACGAACCCTCTCTCCCAATACTTCCAGTTGCTCTATAAATTTTTTAAACATACATTTCGCAATTTTTTAGTATTTCTATTTGTAAAATATTTTGTTACGTTATTATACTAATTTGTCAACTTGCGGTTGGTTCTTTACCTTGTCTATAAAATTAATGGCATTTCAAGTTTTGTAAATGGAATAAAATTAAAATTTACGACCGTTAAAATTAATATTAAAAAAGTATTCATTCACGTTACTCTCATATTTGTAAGTACTGAAACTGATCGCAGCACACTCGAAAGTATAAGCAATTAATATGCTGGAACCAAAGAAAAATGACATCTCAAAATTTGTCATTTTGCTGGAGAACGATATTATCCTTCGATGGAGCCATTTACTTCGTAATCAAAGACCACAGTACCGGTCGGTCATTTTGTGTACTATCTTTAACGAATTTTCGTTGATAAAATAGACCATCTCTTCCGTTAACTCAGAAATCATCAGAAATCAAAGCGATTTTTGAGGAATGTCACTTTTTCTTTAGAACCAACGATGTGATCGAACTGTGCTTTTTATTCCTGAATTGGTTTTCTCTAATTCATTTTTTCCCCTGGAAGCCATTCCCTTCATGAGCAAATCGTGTGCTGCAGGTGCGAGGCCATAACCGCCAGCGACTACGTAGAGTTCTCCAACTTCATGGCCCGCGACCGCAAGTACTCGCGCTACTGCGGACAGCTGAAGGAGCTGGACATCGAGTCGGACCGGAAGTTCTTCCGGGTGACGTTCCGCTCCAACGACCGCCTGGACGGCACGGGCTTCAACGCCTCGTACCGCTTCCTCAGCGAGATGGACGCCTACTCCGCCAAGCCCGCCAGCAAAAGCGTCGCCGCGGCAGGTGAGCCCCGTGCGCCGCGCCGCTTGCGGCAGGCGAAGGAAGCTTAAAAGGCGGCTCCACACATTCGGTATTTGGCGACTAGCCAGCAACGGCTCGCCGAATCCCGAGTTGTGTGGATGAGTTGCTTGCTACTTGCCGAGTGACGAACATTCGGCGCTCATCCTACCCACCGCGTGTCGGTCTTTGGATACGTCAAAGGAAGCGAACATTCGCCGATCCCATTAGCTGGTCGGGATTGGGGGAGCAGTATCTCACTGCTCGGCGAAAGCCGAATGTGTGGAGCCACCTTAATGCGAAGGAAGCTCCACACATTCGGCATTCGTCGAGTAGCGAGCGACTGTTGGCCCAATCGTGAGCAGATGATGTGCTCGGCGAACGGTCGCTTCCATTGATGTGCGCAAAAGACCGACACGAGGTGTGTAGAGCGAGCATCGAATGTTAGTCACTTGGTAAATAGCAAGCAACCCATCGACACTACTCGGGATTCAGCGAGCAGTCGCTCGCTAGTCGCCCAATACAGAATGTGTGGAGCCGCCTTTAAGGGGAGGTATTAAGCCATGTGGATGAAAATTTTCAATTTTTGATTTTCATCTGTTTTGTATTCTTTGTACTTTTAGTACTGATGAAAAAACTTTTACGGTAAAAACGGTTACGGTATATTAAACGGGTTAAAATGACATTTAACCCTTTCACCAACCAGTCTTAATTATAAGCAACATGTCTCTTTTCAATGTTGCCAGGGCTCTCTAGTGGAGCGAACTTGAGTTATGAAGACATTGAATTACATTGAAATCCTAAATGAAACATATAAGCAAGTTCTTGACGCTTTTGAATGCTACAGATCGGCAGCTAATAAGCGACTTTGACAATTCGATGCGCTGTTGCCATACTACACAATTGGCTCCACCTACTCGCCACACCTACAAGTCAATGAAATCTCAAAACATTAACACTTACCGACAGGCGATGACACGTTTTGGTATCATGTTCATAACCTTCGCCACAGCCGAACCTATCGCTTCCGCGACTTTGTGCAAGTCAGATGAACGGCAATGCTGAACCCTGGCTGTGAGAAATTAAACAAATCCTCGCAAGATGATTGCTTCAGAGCAGAGCAGGTCATATGACGTACCACATCACATGTCCAGAGAACTGTCAGAGTCGCTTATACGCTGCCGGTACTGTAATGCCGAGACCGCTAGAGCAGTGTACACTCCTGGTCAGGGTGAATTCATGACTTCAGTCGGTTCAAAACTTCATTTGAAACCGTGCCTAGCTGCTATATGCCTGTGCTTAAGTCAGAGGGAGAGGCCGATGTAAAGCAAATGGTGGTTGTCCAGCACTGAAGTTGGCAGGGCATATGCAGCTAAGTTCTATATTAATATAGAGTTCTATATTGATATCTGAGTTTGTGTCCACCTTTTTCATGCAAAAATGGCATTGTAAAAAGATCTAGATTGACAATAATGCAACAAAAAAGTGCATTAAAATAACATTATTTTAAAGCGTTACATTCATAGATATATATCTTTAAAAACTCGGTAAATGTACGAGATGTGTCTCAATCAGCATGCCAAATTACGTTTATGTCAAATGAATAGTTTCTGAGAAAATGGTTCACAAACTTTGAAAATTTAACATTGCGAGCATAGAACTTAACACCTCCCCTTAAGGCACTATTTGACGATACAGTTTCTGTGCGATTCTCATTTAGGAACTGTATAGATACTTCAAGATCCCAAACTACAAATATAAAAACCAGAAGTCGTGTTTACACGGTCTACACGTTTTCTACACTTTTTCTGAGACTTCGCTGGCGCACAAATGAATTCCCGAGTTGCGCCGAGTAAATTCATTCGCGACATTTGTCTTCGTGCTTTCTGAGCCACTTTTTTAAAACTTGTTTTAAGTAGTAATGAAACATGGGGGAGAAAATAGAAAGGCCGTCATCGTTGTCGCTATAAGCACGAATGTGAGTTACATTAACCTCACATTTGCGATATGCAGTAAAATATAGTCACAAGAAAATTCAAAAACTCGAATCCGCCACGCTAAAATAGAATCTCACGAATCGCACCCAACCTAAGCACAATATTGAAAAGTCTGGACGATTTTCATCGTAAACAAATCCGTTAGTGGATGATTCTGCCGCTAAAGTCAAACTGTACGTTTCCTGAATTAGAAAAAAATCAAACACACTCAAAGTTTTCTAGCAGAAATCGTGCAGTCGACTGCACGCTTTTCTTGGAATCGTAACGTTGCTTTTCTTGGAGAATAGAACACAGAAACATGAAAGGAACATTATGACTCTGAGTGAAATGTAGTAAAACACAGTTGAATAATGAAGATAAAATGGTGTCGCATTCCTGAGTGAATAGTGAACGTTGTTGTTATTAACCAGTGTGATAGTAAAACTAAATTTTAATTATATCTTATAATAAATACGATATACGATTATCTCCCGTCATTTGTTCATTTTGTTGTATTGTTGTGCTAGTTGCAATCTATCTAAAGTTGTCAATGTTTCTTCGTCTAGCCGAAGTAAACGTGTCAGTGTGAGATTATAATTATCAAAGCGAAGATAGTGAGTTTTTTAAATTCGAAGATTTAGTTTTTTTAAAATTCAAGTATTAGTGAGTGTACGTAAATGCCATGTCGTTTGATACATGTAACCCTTTCCCAGAAAAAAACAGTGATTATAATTATATGTGATGCTTTACATTTGTAAATTAAGGTGGATACCAAGATTTCCTACTATCGTCCAGTATAACATATACTATGCCCAGATCTTGGTAAATATAAAACATTTAAATTACATTCTCAAAAGATTTATAGCACTATGTTCACAGTGAAAAGTGATTGTATTATTCCAGAATGTGTACACCTCCCTCCTGTCATTACTCCTGTCATTGTAGAATAAGTAACGACCGGCGTGAAACAATATTTTTCGAAGCTTTCGACTTTCCTTATGGTCATATATTGTATTTTTCTGTTGTAACTTTTCTAAAGTTCCTTTTGCGACGATGGAAGGCTAGTATGACGGAACTCAGCTAGTATTATTAGTAATCGTATAGACGACGATAGCGACGATAACACACACGCACTTGCTCTGGCCGAGAGCAAATGCCTAACCTGGCCCTAGGGTGCAATAAGGTTTGCAGGCACACTACGAACTCCGTTGGTCAGTACTACACCGTTACACATCTCGAGACCCTGAAGACTTTTAGATGCGACCACACGAAAACTGATTGAGAATTCGACCTACAGTTCAGTGCTGACTTGACAGAAAAACCTCACTGGCAGGACCGAAAGAGAGGAATTCTTTTAACAAATCACCGACTTAGATGGCTCGTGGCATCAACTGATGTCATAGCAGTTCCTCTGACCTGGAGATCCTAGAGTTCGATTCCCGACTTTGGTAGGATTTTCAACTCTAGCTAGAGAGCTAGATCGAATTCAGCCACTGTGTGGAGAAGAATTCTAACGGCAGTCTGTCATGATCGGTAGTTTTCCGTGGTTTCTCCGATCAACACCAGGCGAATGCCGGAGCAGTACCCTATCAAAAGGGTCACTGACCGCACGCGATTTTTCCTTCCTCTTCCTTGTGCTACCTACACACGCACTTACACACACTACACTACACATTTCTTACACATTTATTCATCTTCACATTTCACACATCTTACACATTTTGGGAGATCAGACGGGAGCTGAGAGCTTGTTCTTAGATATTGGCACCCTTCTGATGGTAGATACCTGGTGGGAGGAAACTCTCACAAGCCGACACGTAGGTTGGCGCTGGATCACACCTTCTAGCGGGGAAGATCACCGCCATCTCCCGTGATAAAACATTCACTATACTCACGGCAGTAATGACCATAGCTATTGACACGCCCGGAAACATGAAATAATCGATCAATTTTAACGAATTATTTCTCTCTTAATAAAAATGCTGTAGAAAATATATTTTTGTATTCCAGCAGTATAAACGATCTTTTCTGTTGCAAGAAATCGTTTATAATCTGGCGTTTTACGGCACAAATGATGACGTGTTAGATTTTACGGCACGAATGACTGCGTCATCACACTTTCAAGCAATGGCAGCGCGAGAATCGGGGGGAGGTAGAGGTAAAGGGAACCGCCGACCACCGTTTTCTCGCACGGATGTCAAGTACCCGAGACATCACGGGAAAGTTGTTTGGCAAAATTAAGTTTGATTCTCTTATAAATTTATAATGCTGTCATACAAAAAAGAGCATGCAACTCGTTTATAATGTTGCTTTATTGCAACTCGCTCCTAACGTCACTCGTTTTCAAAACATGTTTTCATGCAATAAAGCTTAATATAAACTAATTGCGTAAACTATTATTAATTCACTATTTATTCACTAGCTTGAAAACCCTCATAGTAATGAAGTGTGTCCTTTTTTGTTCGCAGAGCTAGCAGCAGTGTGGCTATTGAGTCTTTCACTCCTATGCCTGGCCCACCGATGGTAGATGATGAGAGCAAGCGCCATGTCGTGTGCATCCCCACAGCACCGCCAGCTGCAGCGGGAGGAAGGGAAGACCTCCAAGTCAAGTCACTCCGTGTGCTCACAGACAAGCAGTGTTCTTAGTGTCCCTTCTCCCCCACGAGGGGATGCTAGACAATCAGATTTTCCATCATATACCACGTAGAGGATTGGAAACCCTTAGACTACTTATCAGGAAATGTGTGCTTTCTTACAACCTACAGATTAGTGGTGATACATAGAGGTAGTGTCTCAAATGTTAACTCCACATTTATATACATATACTCATCTATGAAGACCTCACGGATTTCCCGTTGTGTACTTGTTTCTACGGCATAGAGCAAGGCTGCGACAGGTTCAGCCCACCAGCACTCCAAGACTTTTGATAAAACATCTGACTTTTATATTCCCTACACACTTCGCACCTCGCCCACCCTGTCACGCTGAGGCGCAAAAAGTAATCAAACTGCCCCGGGGCAGCAATCTTCGCCAGTTTCTATCCTTCTCTAATATTGGGCTTCAATGAATTCTTATCCGATTGCCAAGCCCCTTTCTCCTCAACCTAATTCTGAAACTTGAAGCTGGTAGGTGCAATTGGCCATGCACCGGGTGGGCTTTGTATCTTCACTGTTAGAAAATGTATATGGTGACTTGTTGAAAAGTGCATTGTAAGAACATGGCATGTTCATAGTAATAAGAAAAATCTATTTTCATAATAAACAAGAACTATAACTCACCACTCTCTTCATCAATGGGTTTATTAATTATTATTATTCCCTATGTTTTCGATTCCTACAAAATCCACTCATGATTTCATTCAAGGTGTATTTCATTTTATGAGAGTAATTTTTATATGAAGACCAAATACTTAACATTGTAGGCGACCACTAATATATCCTGTTCACAAAGGTTAATTTTCACTTATATTAACTTTCATTTATATTTTTGAGAATATTTCTTTACGTCACAATATAATAATCACGTGCTCCCCGTGAAAACAAGTGGCCATGGGCAATTGATTCATGGGGCCCCTCATTTCAAACAAAAAATTATCTCCTCCCCACATTTATAAACAGAATTCATTTCTCCATGCATCAGAAATAACTTATAGCATTAAATTTGGATTAGATATGATTTTTTATTTATTTTTAGAGAGAAATAAATTCGGGGCCTCAGTTAAGTCGGGCCCTGGGGCAAGGTGTCCCAGCTACCCCCACCCCCTTCTGGTTGCCCCTGATAATAATGTTCTCCATGTATTGCATCTCACAAGATGGCGGGATAGCTGGTCAGCATTCCCAACTCAATATCAGAAATTTCACTTGAATTCTTTGTTACTTTTTAGAATCACATTTCAGAAGTGAACTCTATATTGTTGATATTGTTTTTACCCAAAAATATTAAATAACAAAATAGAAGAACAAGTTTAAAAATGAAACTCATGTCCAGTTTAATTTCAAAACAAAACTCATGTTCCTCTAGTACAGAGTTGTCCAAATGGCGGGCGAGAATATTGCGCACCTGCCCTTGTGAGGTCAACACATCCTTTAATGTAAAAATTGGTTAATTTTAGATTTAAAGAATTTTTTCTGTTAAATTCATAATTTCACAACCATTTCAATGTGTTTCACTGCATTATGCATAGTACGGACTAATATCACGCATGGTTCGATTGCCAACGACCGGGGAGGCAGTGAATATAACGATCATATTAAAGGTTTTAGTTGTGGTCCTTGCGATCTTGCAAATTGGACATCCCTGCTCTAGTACAACAGAAAAGTAAAAGAATAACCAAATGCAAATTGAAAACTATTTGTTTTCTGACATTAAAATTGATTAAAGAGAATATACACAAAATGAAAGAAATAAATGTAAAAACGGCAAACGTTTCATGGCAAAACTGGCGGAACGGTTTAGTCGCTAGCGTTCTTCACAGCCGGACGGACAGACAGACAAACGTTTTGCCGTCATTCACTTTTTGGTATTGTGGCGTCATACGGGTGTAATCAAAACACAGACGAGAGTGGGTTGTAATAACAGTGAGTTTATTCATAAAATAGACCGTAGTCACAAATAACAATCTTCACTGCTTACAATTAACTAAATAGATCCCACTACTAGGAGGGATTTAATCGAACGGCTACCACACCGCTCTACATCTGAGACCTAATGCATGTCTCGCTCGTCACGACAATGAATTGTCGGCCCCTTGCCACTCGCACAAACTTACGCACAACCACACGCCGACGCTGCTGAGAAACAAGAAGACGGAGGCATTGTTCTCGTGCCGTTATATTGGCCCTACGGCGCTACCCGCCGCCCCCATTGCCTCCGCCGTACCACGCCGTGTCCGCGCTGGGCAGAAATTCCCAATGCGTCATCTTCTGCGCCCAAGAATATCCAACCATTTGCCGCGTGTTGTCACTGTTTCAGCGCGCCACGACGCTACAGTATCAAGGACCCACAAAACATCGATTCTGGATACACCACGTGTTAGAGGACTTTTTCTAAATTTAGCAACTGGATTTATCCACTTTCTCGTTATCAGAGACCTCTAATAATAGTTTTCCTGCTGAAAATTCGCAGTTTTTTCGCGCAGCATTACTTTACTTCCTCACTACTCCGTAGTGAGAAAGTAAAAATTGAAATAAACTTACTTTATGTGAGAACTGCTTTAATTCTAAAAATAGCTTTTCAGCTAATGAAACTATTGTCCATCATCCTTGTTAGTGTAATGTGGACAAATATCTGGGAATCAGTATTGAAAGATTACAATTATTTTTCAACGATTTGATTGGTTATTGCATCAAATTCGTTTATTAAAGTTCCAACATTCATTACATTACGTATTTAAAAAAATTGAATTTAATGCATATTTTATATTCGGATAATCAATCTTTGAAGTTTAATCATAAAATAACAAAAGTATTTTTCGTTACTTTTTTTACATTTTGGGTATATTAGACCAATGCATAGCTATTAATGCATTTCGGAAACTGTACATCCATTGTAAGGTTTCACCATTTTCCCCTCCAAACTACAGTGGTACAAAACAAACGCTGAACCTTAATGGTTGGAGCAACTAGAGGTAAGTATTATTTTCTCCATTGTTTTTTGCTGCGTAATATTCAACCTTCCTATCTGTAATAAATTAGTTTATCTGATCAGATGTTAATATCAGAATGAGTATCAATAAAAGTGTTTAGCACTTACTTCTCATTACATAGGAATTTACAGAATGAACACGTGCATTTCCCCAGCTGCCGTCTATCGGCGCCTCAAATACCCAGTGGCGTAGCGTCATGAGACGCTGAGATGGTGAGCATCCCCGTATATAATATTAATAAAGAACCCTAAATACTGTATTGATAATCTTACAAGTGGTCCGTTGAGCGAAACACGTTTTGTATTAATTTTAAATTGATTTCCTATGATTGAATTCGGCGGGTTGTTGAAGCTGGCCTGTGATTGCTTGGAAGCTAAAATACTTCTAGCGTCTGCCGCGAGATAGCGTCGAGCAATGACGCATGCGCAGATGGCGAGGTTCCCCTCTTCACCCTTGGCCCAGAGAAAACCGACTGCTTTACGCTAGCATCCACTGCGGAAAGCAGAGAGTATAGAGGAAAGAGTCTAATGAGCAAGATGCTCGTTTGTGCACGAGAGCGCAGCACACTTCAGGCGGTCAGTAAATTCTCTCTCTCTCTCTCTCTCTCTCTCTCTCTCTCTCACTCTCGGGAGTCCCCGCCTGGTCGTCGGCACAAACTGTAGAAATAGTGCCTGTGTACTATTTCTTAATTAATACCCAAAAAATTGAATTATTTCTTAAATAGATTACATATTATTTTACTCTGCAAAGTATAAATTAACTAGTGTTCTCATTGCCATTCACGTATAACAATTAAAGCTAGGCCATTGTATAATTTGCTTTCAAGACATCGGCAGTCCTGACAGCTGTGAGGATTTTGTGGGAAGTGCCTACACCGTCGTAAGCAATCGAGATCGTGGAAATAGTTCCAGTGTGTCTGCCTTGTGTTGCGTTCGCCTGTTAGATGAAGTAGTTGATAGTGACATTTTGTGTGTTATTGTTGAGTATCCGCCCAAACGTGCGAGTCACGCTACGCCACTGCAAATACCACAGGCCAATATTCAATATAATTTCTCACTAAAGCAGCTTTCCTTAATACTGTTACTGCACGCAGTTCCTCAATTATATTTTATTAGAAAAGTAAACAGTAATTTGGATACTTCCTAAAACTTTCATAAAAATAAAAAACTAATAATAAATGTTAAAATAATTCGCTCACTAAAGGGGTGTTGTTCCAAAACGGGACCCCATCCAAATTATTGTTTTGCTTCATGGCAAATCTTCCATTGACGGTAAGGCTTTTCTCAAGCGGACTTTCTTGGGTTGGCATTATAATCACAAGCTCTGCCACGTCAGCACTGTCTCGCTTAATCCGTACATTTCCCAGCGCTCTGATCTTAAAAAGTTTGCCTTAGTCTCTCACAAGATCTCTGAAGGGCGAAACCCTGGGTAGGTTTACAACAAGAGCTAAGTTTCTTCAATTCTATCGATGCACGAGTGCATGCGTATATTGAAGGAGGTAATACATTTAACTTAGAACCATCACTCTTTGATACCTGATTCTGGTATTCAAAAATTGAAAGCTCACTTCAATGTAATCAAAGCAGGCTTGTGTAAAATTATTCTTGTTTTTCTGTAACTACAAATACGGTAACAGTTAAATTTATTCATGTTTACTTTATTTGTTAATGTTAGAAATGAATACTGTTCGCGCCTAACCAAATAAACGCAGGTATGCACCACAGGTGCTATGTTTTAATTGGTTGAATTTGACTTTTTGAGATTATTACTGACGTTTTAGAATGGAAGAAATTACAATATTTCAATATTATTATCTATTCCAAATAATGCGAGAAATTATGTGTTGTTGTAACACATCTGGTTATATTTAATTAATATACGAGAAAGAAACCAGTGGTACTACAAAATATCACAGACTTTGTCCTGTAAGTTAGTTACCTTTTCTCTTGAACCGTGGCTAGCATTATGATTTCGCTCCATCCTCTCCCCAGCTGCTATCTGTCGCCGACTAAAACCTACACTTGGGTTTTTATTTCTTGGCGCGTGGGGCCTGTCTTCATCACGGAATATTTCACGGCATATCGCGTCTTTCTCAGTCGTGCCACTAGATCTCCCATGATCGCCAGCACTGTTCGATACGGTCACGATCATGCGAGATCTAGCAGCACGACCGAGAAAGACACGAAATGCCGTGAGATATTCCCTTGTGAAGACAAAGATTAAATTGTTTTAATTTTTTATTGAATTGTATAATATAAAATTGAAATACATACATATTATACATTTAACATTCCATATTATAAATCTTATCCAAAGGTACGCGACACCTTACTTCGTTTCGCCAGTTTTTGCATATAGTTTAATCATACTACATCACTTTTTATACTTTATTTATTTATTTATTTATTTAATTTAGTATTAAATAATATTTTTAAGAACTATCAGGAGCCCTTGAACGTTCTTTTTCTTTTTTACTTCGTATACTGAGTATCCCACCAACTGTGGGCCGCCCTCATATCTTCCAAACGGTTCACGATATCGAAGTACAGTTTTCGCTCAACAATGCGGAATTGTGGGGCAAGTAATAAGCTCTAGAGATATTGTTCGTAGTATTTTTCGTTTTCGAGAAATTTAATCTTTGATTCTTTAAATGGAACTGTTATTTCCTCATCAGCGATGAATAGATCATAAACAGAAAAAAAAACAATGATGTATTATTTGTTAGTATTTTTATAGCAATTTAAGAATAAAATTAGACTTTTTGATATGTGATTGAAATGGACAAAATTTCTTGTAGCAGCCCTCGCAACTGTTGCCTTTGGGAAAGGTGGCCTTCACTTTGCAGCGCCGAGACTCAGCGTAAAAGTAAAGTTTCTCTTTATTTATTTATTTACGTCAAAAACAGTTAAAAACTGTGTGTGATGAGCTATGGGGAGAAGAGAATTTTGTACACGTTTTCATAATTCTGTGGTCTCTATCCTAAACCATATTCTAGTCGAATTTTGAATACAGAAAAGAGAGTTTTTTTTTCGAGTTTTGTTGACAAAATATTCGCTCCTATATAATAAAATATATTTTCAAAGGTAAATTAGCTATAAATTCATGCCCTGAACCCTCATGTTCTTCATGAAAGAATAATACTTTTTGCTGCGATAATATGAAAAACGATAATTTCCCACTGAAATTCAGAAGACATGCACAAATAATGAAGTTACATTTATGTCCAGAAGCAAAACAAGGGACCATCTCAGCATTTGCTCAAGGATCAGGGAAACTGGACGAAACACCTGATCGAGATGGGGGCCATCAACCCAGAAACTGTGGTAGAATACTTGTTACAGGTTCTTTAGAATTATACAGTCCAAATGATAAATAATTACATTAACCATCATTGTTAAAATTAATGCTACTTTCCTTTTTGATGCTCGGTATAGTCTCGAATTATATAGAAACAGTTATGCAGCAGAAAAGATTTTACTTGGGACTTAAACTTTTCTATCAAATTTAATCCTTTAATGTCTTCTGGCAAAGTAGTGTAGAGAAATGTACATGAATTGTATGTGAATTTTTTGTAGTGATCTGTTGATACTGCCACCTGGTGAATATGATTACTACGTCGTGTGTTATACTTATAGACATCGGCGTTTGCTGAAAATATATTCCCGCCCTTAAGTAAATCATTTTTGACAAAAACTACTGATTCGTAAATCAGGAGACAAGGTAATGGTAAAATTCCTAGATTAATAAAGAGAGACTTACAAGAATCACGTGGGTTGGATTTGCTTATTATTCGGAATATATAATACATATATAATATAATCCAGAATTCTTTCAAATTCTGTCAGCCTTCATGCAGCTCGTTGCGTTTATTTTGCAAATGTGCATTCCCGCCTGAGATATGGCATAATATTCTGGGGAAGCTCATCCTGTAGTATTCAGACCTTCAGATTGCAAAAGAAAATTATTCGAAAAATGAAAAAATGCCTTCCACGTGATTCCTGCAAGCCTCTTTTCATTGAGCTGGGAATCCTACCATTGCCTTGTCTATTTATTTACGAATCTGTAATATTTGTCAAAAATGACCTACTTAACGGAGGGAACATATTTTCATGCAATATTGATATTTATAATTACAACACACGCCGTAGAAATCACGTGCATCAAGTGTCAGTATCAACAGCTCAGTACAAGAAATCAACATACAATACATGTACGTTACTTTACAACGCATTGCCAGATGACATAAAACAATTAAAGTCGGTACACAAATTTAAGTTAAAAGTAAAATCTTTTCTGCTGCAAAACTGTTTCTATACAATTAGAGACTATATTGATCGTGAAAAAGAAAAATAATGTTTAATGTAACAAAACAAAGATATATAATGAATTAGTTTATGTTTGCATTGTATACATTTAAAAAAATATTTAATACGCCTGTAACAAGTAATGTACTTCAGCTTCCGGGTCAATGACCCCCATCTCGATCAGGTTTTTGTCCAGTTTCCCTGATCCATTGAGCAAATGCTGAGATGGCCCCTTGTTTTGCTTCTAGACGTAAATGTAGCTTCACTGTGCGCACGTTTTGTTGAGCACTCCTTTTGCTTGTAGTTCATTTACAGTTGAAATTGATTTTCTATAACTCGGGAAAAAACATTTTTCAAATATCTTTATTTTTCTAAAATAATTATTTTCTAAATTCATTTTTTCGTTTTTTTTTCGTTTTTTTTTTAAATAAAATTCTGACCCTCAAGAAAATGTGCGCAGATAAATTTCTTTCCCCACACGTCATATACAGTTTTTACTGTTTTTTGACAAATAAATAAAAATAAAAAATTCGTACAATTCTTTTTTGTAATCTGAAAGTCTGGGATCTGTAAGATGTGTTTCCCCAGAATATTATGCCATATCTTATGCGGGAATGAACATTGGCAAAATATCCCCAACGAGCTGTATGAAGGCTGACGGAATTTGAAAGAATTCTGGACGCGTAGCATAAGGAACTTAATTTTGTGTTCAAGTCATTTAAGTGAGCATTCCATTTGAGGTTTGACTGAATTGATAGACCTAAAAATGTTGTTACTTTAACATCAGTCAATGGCACACCGTTCATTTTCAATGGGGTACAGAATTTTTTATTTGAAATGGAAAACTGCATTGAAACAGTTTTCTTTTCATTTACTATTAATTTGTTATTACGGAACCAATTTGAAACATCTGATATTATACTATTTACGGTTTCTTTGTTGCAAAGAACATTTGTATCATCCGCAAAGAGTACTGTTCTTCCGTTTCGAAACGCTAAGGGCATGTCATTTACATATAATAGGAAGAGAATAGGGCCTAAAATCGATCCTTGCGGGACTCCACGTGCAATTGGCAAAGAACTGGAAAGGTGTGTACATAAAGTTCCATCATTCCAGTAAGGTATTTCTACTCTCTGAGATCGTTGTTTAAGGTACGAACATAGCCAATCTAGAGCAATACCACGGATTCCATATGAAGGTAATTTTGAAAGTAAAATATTATGATCAATGACGTCAAAAGCTTTTGAAAGATCTAAAAATATTCCAATAGTTGCTTCGTTTTGATCCAATGATGAGGCAACATCTTTAAGAAAAGAAAAAAATGGCTGTTTTTGTAGATTTTGATTTCCGGAGTCATGTTGGCAATTTGAAAATGCGTCGTGTTTATTGAGAAAGGTTTCCATTCGCACATAAAAAAGTCTAATATTTTAGAAAAAACTGACAAAAGAGAAATTGGCAGGTAATTTTGAATTTCATTTTTGTCTTTTCTGAAAAGCGGCTTAATCTTAGCTGTTTTAAAAATATCTGGAAAAATTCCGGTGCATAAGGATTCATTAAATCTGTGAGTTAACGGGTGTGTAATGGCTGGCGCACACGAAAACTCAACCGTTTTCTGTGAAAACTAGCTCAAAATTCTGCATTTTCAGAAATGCTCAGACGCCATTTAGTCATAAATGGCTCCAATTTTTTTTTTCAAACTTTTGGAACGGATAGTGCTAATTGCACTCTTTAATATGGCGTAAAGTTTATTTTCAGGTTTTTTTGTTGTTGTTTTTGTTCTTTCAAATATTACATAAAAGATCTCTCACTGTTAATATGCACATTACCAGCAATTTGTAAACATTATAATTGTGAATGTAAGTGCTTTAAATGACTTCAAATGAACTTTTTTAAAACTCAAAACTTTTCTGTCAAAAAGAGCTTCAAATTTCGCATTTTTATTAGCGATTAAACGCCATTTTCTTAAAAACGGCTACAAATTTATAAAAGAAAATTGCCATTTAGGATGAGGTTTTACTGTTTTTTAATATTCTAAAATTAATATTTCCTTGTTACCAATACCGAAAAATTAATAAAATGTCCAAACAAAATGTACTTTTGGCGGCGATAGATGGCAGCTGGCACTAGTATGTGGCAATTCCGAATAGCTAACGCAGATCCAAGGAAATATAAAACTAATACGGGAAAGTCTGAGCCATTCTGTAGCACCAGTAATTCATTACTAGGGTCTGGCAATGATTTTTTTTTCTGCTGAAAATTCGCCGTTTTTTTGCGTAGCATTACATATCTCTCTCTATAGTACGTTTGCACGTACGTATACGGGAAAGTAAAAATGGACAACCTTCCATAAAACGGAAACCTCCCTAAACCGTAATTTTTTTGTGTCCCGATTGATTCTGTCTTAGGCAGATTTTACTGTACATTAAATTAAAGCGTATTTCATGAAAATTTATTTAGTTGGTAAATTTTGGGGAAGGGGACTCCTTACCCCCGGCCACAGTTTGTTAGAATAACTGTATATTCCTCACTGAGCTCAAGAAAATGTACATAAATAGGGAAGCTACATGTACGTCCAAAAGTAAAGCAAGGGATCATCTCAGCATTTGCTCAATGGATCAGAGACTTTGGACGAAAAACGTTTGTGGAGATGGCGGTCATCAGACCCTCAAGCAAAAGTACTGATTTCTGATGAATAGGATATGTTTTGTCATTATGTGAAACAACAAAGTATTATATATTCCTACATGTGTTGTAATTATAAATCCCTGAATTGCTTTGCATGAAAATACGTTTCCACCCTTAAAGCAGTATGTCAGTTTTGACAAAAACCACTGATTTGTAAATTAAGAGGCAAGACAATGGCAGAATTCTAGCTTAATACAGAGATGTATACAGTGGATGTCATGGGTGAGATTCACTTGTTATTCATACAATTATCCCATATCGTACCCTTCATGAAGGAATTGACCATGACACATAGAACAATAATTTGAATAACATTATTTCCTCTGAACTCGAGAAAACTTGCACAGATAGTGAAGTTACATTTATGTCCAGAAGCAAAACAAGAGGCAATCTCAGAATTGCTCAAAGGATCAGGGAAACCGAAAGCGACCTCATTGAGACATACGGACAGTATGACATACAAGAATTTGAGGAAATTTTCATTAGATGGCCAGATGATAGACTTCGAGGACATAAAAAAGTGGATTGCAGAAAGAGAGAGTGCGGACCAACCTTCATGCACAATTTATTGCCAATAGAACTGTAAATGCCTGGAACGCCTTACCACAAAGTCATGTGTCTGCGAGAAATGTAATGGCCTTCAAGAGGAAACTGGATCAAGCCAACTAAGAAATTGATGTGTCCTGATAAACTCTTTTAAGTGTCCTAATGCCCACGAAGTGACATTATAAACTGATAAACTGTGTATTATGATTTATGATGTGAAGTGCTGTGTAATAGTAGATGTACGCATATCAGCTTTGCTGCTGCCGTATAATAAATAAATAAACTGGATGGAAACCCCCGATCAAGATGGGGTCACTGACCCAGAAACTTGGGTACAATACTTGTTATAGGATTTTAGAATTATACAGTCCAAATCATAATATATTTAATATCATTGTTAACATTAATAATACTTTCCTTCTTCTCATACACCTTTTCTTTAGTTGCATATTAGATGTTATTATTTCCAAAATTATACTTTATTTATAGAAAGCAATTAAATGCAAAGATCACTTTGTGGAAGTATAACTTGAAAAGACGTATTTACAGGTACAAGTAATAGTCATGCTGGTGCAAGAAGTCCCTTGATACTTCAGGGTGCTTAAAAGGTGAAAAGTCCATGTTGAATACTGGTCTGAATAGAAAATCCTAGGCTCTCCCAAGTTCAGGAATTCTGAATTACTAACTACCTCCACAAGCTGTAGATCAATTTTTCGAAACTGTCAACGTTCTATTGTTGGATGATGTCCCAAGAAAAAAGATTCTACATATACAATGTGTAATGATCAATAATGTGTCCAGTTCTAACAAAGAAAATAAAAGTAATATACAGAATGTCAAGTAACTTTAGCACCTCCTGTAACTTTTGAACCGTTGAAGTTATTGCAATGCAGTTTTCACGGAAGTGCATGAGGGAATGGGGCTAATTGACATGTGAATTCATTTGTTCTATCTCTTGTATTTTATGAGATATTTGAGGTAACTGTTTTTTCAAATGAAACTATACATATTTTTTTCAGTCTATCATGATGAGCGTAAAAAGATTAATCCAATGATATACATATTGTCATATGTTAAATAAGCATTTTTTTGAGTAATTTTGATTTTTGCGACTAGGGTTTAACGGATATTTTGAATGTACTCCAAATAGTCTGCCACACAACGTCACGCAGCGCTCATTTCTTGTATGAAACTCTTTGCAACATGCTTTCAGAGATCACCAGAAGATCGTGCCACCTCCCGGGCACCACACAGGCAGCATTGGGCTTTCTCAATACATTCTCAGAAGTCAGCTTTTTCCACATGACTCGACAGTATCATGTCGAAAAATCAGAGCAGCAAAGAGGTCTCACAACAGAACACCTAGGCAGTGTAGAAGCTAAATAATGTGTGTGTGTTGACTGCACTGAAGTTTGTATTACTACGTAAAGTTGGTAGCGATTCGAAAGCTCACTGACATTGCGTTCTCTGGGAACCAATGCGTGTCTCGGCGTGTGAATTTCTGGTCCACAGGAGTAGCAAGATAAACTGAAATGAAGTAAATTTCCTTCCACCCAGACAAGTTAATACTGACAATTTCAGTACTTAATGACTCTTACACTGAGGTATGCTAATAGTCTTGTCATTTTCAGGACCTTCCCTTGTGTCAAACGATTAGAAAGACTTATAGCAGTTTCTGCAACATGATATCTTCAGAAGCTCTCCCAAAAAACTCAAGATATATTCACAGCCTCAACAGGCCACTACAAATGCCCGGGTTTCAATGATTTCTTCCTCAGCAATATCAACTTCTACCTTCACATTCACAATTACAAATTGAACAAAGGCAATTTTTTGCGCAATTCATACACATTTTTCCTGTCACTGGAAATATCTTCACTTAATGGGATAATAAAAATGGAAGGAAAAAAGATTTTTAACAAAAAAAAAATTTATTTTAGATTTTTAAATTTTAACGACTGACAAATTACTTTACAATCATTCATTACTTCAGCTCACTTGCATGAGCACTACCACACAACGACCGACAACAAAACAAGAGCATTCCTCTTCAAATTACTCATCAGTCTGTCATCTACAATGCTGAACTAACAAATTAAAATGGTGTCTCAATACATTTGGGCTAGGCCCGGGCGAGGTCTGCGTCCTGTTTCACCATCTCTTCCTCCTCCAAATCCTTGATCCCTTCCTCCAGGCCTTTGTCTGTTGAAGCTGGCAGCAAGAAACCTTCGATCTCTATTGAAGTTTGGTGTCTCAGCTACAATTTCTACATATAACCATTCATCTTGACTCTACAACAGAACCACCACATCAGCATTAACATTTGACTAATTTTGTGTGATTATCAAGTAAAAACATTAAGGCATATTATTAATTACAGATCCTACTCAACATTTATGCATTACCTGCATTGAAGTTGGAACAATCCCTCTGATTGTCATACTACATTACAATTAGGACATAGGAATTAAAATTAGGAGAGAAAATGAAGAAAAAACGGGAGAAGAATTAAGAGGAGGAGGAGAGGAAAGAAGGAAGAAAACAAGAAGGAAAGAAAGATAAAATTAGTAGATGAGAAAAAAATAAGAAAAGAAAAAGAAGAAAAAAAGAGCACATGACTTAGCTTAATATTGTATGTTCTGTATTCACTAAACAAATCATGTATTTGGCACATTCTCAATTATCACATACGCAGCTCAGGGGCCTGATAATTGAAAAATTTTGAAGTATTTGATTTTTAGTATCAAATATAATGCAGAGATAGAATGAGCACATGTGGTATGATGAGGTTATGATTATTGTACTTCATATATTACAGTTTCTTATTCTATTACTGGAAAGACGTTTGTTTTCAACATTAATTGACTGCTGATTCAGGGTGATGTCTAAATTCAGGAATAAAAATTATGATCCAAAGGAAAATTCAAAACTAATTAGGAGCTTCAAAGTTCCAAATAACACACCTGGTCGATTATATGTTCCCCAGCATTAAGCCGTTTCTCAAGTTGATCAAATTCCAATTGCAGATCTTGTTTTTCTGAATTTTTAAGAGCATCCTTCACTTTATCAATCTGTATATAAAAAAAAGAACAATAAACTTTAAACAAGTCAAAACCAATTTTCCATGCATTGATTAATGGTATGTATTATAAAAAAAGAACCAATAACAATACATTTCTCTAAATTTTATCATTTACAAAATACACAACAAAAAATTAATTAAATAAACGAAACACTTCAAATAAGGTTGTGAAACTTACAGATTCTTTAACAACAGTTAATTTCACTTGAGGATTATCAGCTTCGAGAATAGAACGAAGCAATGGGAATGTATCCTCAGGTCGCCCCAAATCAGCAAGAGCTGCAATCTAGAACAACACAACAATACAATATTGACAATGGAAACAATACAATATAATCAATTCATTACATCACTGTTATGAAACATAGTTATAAAACTGTATTTCCTTTCATCCATAATACATTCCCATAATTTTGAAGGCTGGCTGGATGTTCACAAGTATGTTATCAAAATTAATATTTAAAAGGAGTGCCTATAATACCAACAGCTCATGATTTAATTGCAAGAGAATTTGATGCAGAATTTACTCATCAATGTCTAAAGCCACACCTCTGCTTTAAATTTAATATCAACATATTAAATGTTGAATAGAATCATGTCAAGAACCACAACATACAACAGGTTGGTGTTGTATGTAATGCAATTATTAAATCAATAAAAATTGCCTTATTTTACTTGGCGAGGCTGTCATTAAGCCGGCCCTTCTGCCTGACCACACACATTCCATTACACTCCTTCTGACATCTAGCAGACACAAGGTATTGCTTGGGTGATGAAATAGGCACTATGAATTTTGATCAAAGGCTTCTTTTAGGCACGAGGATGTTTTACAAGCAGTAAATTTACACAGGACAGCCAGATTTACCTCCCCTCTAAAGAAAGGTGGTGAAGTGAAGTGTGGTGAGATGGAGTACTATGAAAGCTCATAAGGTGAAATTTTCATATTCATTTGCAAAGTGTAAAATTTGTAAAGATGTTAAGTTCTGTAATGTTAAATTAGTGTATTCCGCCACCAAGTTCTCAAACGTAATTAATTGCAGAATTAGTAATAAATCTACTCTAAAGGATTTTTTCGTACACAACCGAAGCCACAATCCTTATCACATCCACACTTGTTAACATCTTGATAGGATTTTTATTCAGAAGGAAGATACATTCAGATGATGACAAGAAATCAGTTCTTCTATTAGGTGAACTTTATATCCTTTTCATTTTTGCCGTAGTTAGCAGCTAGGCTGCATTCAACTATTTTCCATCTGATGGCATCACAGGTGCAGCTAAACTTAACCTTCCAGCACGCAACGCATTTTATCCCCTCTACCCTTATCCCTTTACTCCTTTTTAATAAGTTGGGGAGCACCATCACATTCAAGAGGTTCATTGTTTCTTCCATGTTTTCTTACTTATTCCACATTCTACTTAAATGTAGATCATCAAAAATCGTAAAAAGAAATACCACTGTTGCCATGAAAATTCATGATTTTGCTCAATGAGTATTCAACACCCCAACAAACGATGACCAACTTAACATGTTTTCCATTACAGCTGGAAATCACTCAATATGTTAAAAATGTTAAGTTTAATATGCTAAAGAGTTAGGTATTTGCATCATGTATAGTAGTATAAAACCGGCTTAAGGCAGTTCATTCCGTTACTAAACATGTTCTCTTGTAAAAAATATAAAAACCATTCTTCAATGATACATAGTATGAACTATTATGATAAACAACACAATACACAAAAACAAAAAGCATTTGATCTACTCAGTTGCCCTGAATGTTTCATGTATGAGCGAGCCCTGAAAGTTAGCTTGTTATTTTTTGTGGAGGGGTGGGTGGGGAAGAGGGTGAAAAGGGGGCTGGAAATGGGATATGGTAAAAGGGGTGTCTCCTTGTACTCTCCCTCAAACATTAAGAAAAGTTCTCTGAAATAAATGAATAAAATTTACCAAAGATAAATTTCTTCATGTTTCATATCAGTTGGAGACGTCCCCAAGGAAAGACAAGAATCCTCCATACTCTGCTCCTCTCGAATTACGTCCCCTTTCTCCCAGAACAGTTATGCATGTGAATGACCTTTCTTCCTACTTTTCCAGTCAAACTATCACACAACTCATTCTTCTATGGACACTTACACACTGTACACATAAACCTTGGCAATCAATCCACGGTTTTGAATCCACATAATCACGTTAACACATCCCTTTTGTCACTACATTGAAAGACCTCTATTTATTCTCATGATTGTAACACAAACACTTGACAATCACAAAGAATCTGAAGAGCACAAGAAATGTAATTGTTTGACAGAAACTTAGCTAACCACTTTGACAGCTACCCCACCCACACAAAAAATTAATAATGTAAAAATTACAGCTATGCAAGATCCGCTTCAATAGACAGAATATGTAGTTATTGTGTACTAGGTACTAGGAGTTGAAAAGTCATAACTAAGAAAGTAACCAATCAAGAAGCATTAAAATTATTTTAGTAGTTTAATTTTCTGATTTTTTGCCTCGGTGGCACAAAGTGCCAGTTTAAACCATTTCCTTGGGTTATACCACATTCCCAACTTCAGCCCAATACATGATCGCATGTGTTGAGGTAATATCGAGGATTAAGAGGTGCTTTATTGACCATCGCACCTAGGGAATTAATGAAGCCAATAATCAAAGCATTGGCAATAGTTTACCTTCAGATTGCGTATTGTTACATAGTTCGGACGAGAAACAGATGATAGCATTTCAAGTGCAATGTGTGGGGCTTTTTGGTTAACTGCCAAAGCTGCAGCAAAAGCCACAGCTCTGCGCATAGGTGTGTGACCAACATTCTGCAAGTCTGACCACAGTTGTGTGGCCCTCTGCAAACTTTCTGGTGAATTCTGAAAAAAATAAATCCATATATTAAGCAATGGGAAATATTTTGCATTTATCATTGGAACAGATCTCTCTCCCAAAAAATCCTTCAACAGCATTAAAAGAACTTATTATAGATGCATAAGCTGGAAAAACTAACAAACAAGCCCATGTACCTGAAATAATTTACCACGACAAATATAGGAATTCAGCTGGAACTTTAAAACAACAAAGAATGTGTGTGAAAAATATTTTTTAATGCAAAATGTATAAATTAATTTTCACTGTAATTATTCTGATTGTAAGTAATTTTGTGTGTTCATGAATTACTCTGAATTAAAGATAAATTAATTAACATTAATTAATAATCATTAATAAACAATTGATAAAAAACACTTACCATCTTATATAAAGTAGCAAGCACTAATACAACTACATTTTTGGGATACTTAGCACCTTCAATTTGCTTATTCTTAATTACATCAAATGCTTCAAGAACTTTGTCATATAAATTATTTCGGATAAGAAGATCTAAAAGAATCTGATAACTCATCAATTGGTCAAAAAAACCTTCCAATTGAGGATCCATAAAAGCCTAGAAAAAAAAATCACAAAAAATATTTAAAATACAACATTAAGAAATTTCAAACAATGCTAAATTTCTATATATATATATATATATATATATATATATATATATATATATATATATGTGTGTGTGTGTGTGTGTGTGTGTGTAGACACATACAGGAATATAAACTTTCACATCAACTGAATGTATGTTTCAATCCAAGTATAGAGCTCTACAATGAAATAATTGGAATAGGAACATGAAGATACTAATTTTAAGTACTGCTCACATTTGGTGATAAAACTGTTCTACAAGAGTTCTATTTCTGAGATAAAAGTGTGTGATTCATTATGAATTTGCAATGATAAGTTCATATCTGAAATCAAAATGTCGCGTTCAGGGATAGTTTTTCAGTAATTTTACCTTTTATATCATGAAAAAGGCATTTTTTTCTGTAAATTGAGGAAAAGTTTGCAAATAACACTTGGCATCATGGACTCCTGTATTTATGTCAAATGTTTTAGTATTCAAATGGTATGCCTCTCTCGACTGTATACTTTCATAAACATTGCTTACCTCAAACCCAGCCCCTCTGTCACTGTCAGGAAGCCTCAAATAGGAGAACATTTAAAGTGATTTTTTTTGTTTTTCATGGTGATACAGAAAGTGACAAGTAAGTGAATAAGAAGGAAAGCCGTAAATAAGAATGCCTTTGTACAGCATGAATTAAAGATTACGATAAAATTTTAATTTTCCTAGAAAATGTCTCGTCGGCGCTCCTGTCAAGACAACATTTGCTACATGCGGAGAATTCACACTTGTAAGAAACAGGAATAGATGTCGTAAGAAACAAGAATAGAATGTTGTGCATCTTTTTCTTGTAAATTAATAAATTGATGGAAAGGAAAAGAAAATACCATGTTATTTGCTGTACCTATGGTATGGCGAGAATCAAAAGACCATAGATCAAACTTATTTCTGCATCACGAAAATTCGAGGTTTTAAAAACAAGAAGTCAAAGAATAACATTGCTTACCCGGACCTACCTTATGCGCCAAGGCCACACTCTAAAGTCCTCCGGTTCCATTTTAGAAAATATTTTCAAATTAATTATATACAGTGAGTATAAATGGAAGATATGTAGCAATTTCAAAGCAATTGCATTGTTATTAGGCATGCAACAAGGTTACACAAAATATGCTTGTTTTCTTTGCAAGTGGGATAGGCGCGATGGAAATTCCCATCAAATAAGAAAGTAAAGGCCAGAACAAAATTGGAAAATAAGTAAAAAAATGTCCAACGTCAAAGTCTGGAGGCTCGTGAAGATATCCTTCTACCACCTCTTCATATCAAATTCAGTTTAATTAAACAATTTGTAAAAGCGATGGATCCAACTGGCGAAGTGCTTACATATCTTGCTGACAAATTTCCTCGTCTTTCAGCAGCAAAGATAAAAGAAGGTGTATTTGTAGGCCCTCAGATCAGAGAACTTCAGATAGAAATTTTGAAACACACCTCACTGACGCAGAAGCGTAAACATGGCAATGTTTCAAGAACATGTCAGAAAACGTCCTTGGAAGAAAAAAGAGTTGAAAATTACAAGGAAATAGTTAATCACATGATCAAAGCTTATCAAGAATTTGGCTGCACAAAGTCTTTAATAGTACATTTCATGGATTCTCATATTGACTTCTTCCCACAGTTGCAGCGATGAATCGGACCAACGCGAAGAGAGATTCCCTAAAGATCTACGATGGGAAAAAGGTACAAAGGGAAGTGGGTGCCTACAATGTTGCCTGACTACTGCTGATTGCTGTAGTATCATCCTAAACAAGGAAGACACTCGTCACAAAAGAAAAAATAAGATATGTAAATTGTTGTTGCCACATTTGTATCATATTCTCTTTTACTGTATGCCTTCCTTTAAAATACATGCTACAAAGTCAATTCTTTTGTGAATATTGCCTCTGACAGCACCTTCCTCGGCTTCCCTAATATGATAGAGTTAATGTAACTGAAATCAATCATCAAGATCACTGTAAATTATTTCATTGCTATTCCTTGAATTCCGAAAAATAAGTTAACATTTATAGAATACCGAAAGATAAAAACTGCAATTCCGGTTAAACCATCCCTGACAGAGAAAAACTGAAAACAGATTTGGAATCACCTTTGAAATTACTATAAGAATCACAACTTTTTCCCCCAGAAATAGAAAAAAACATTTTTTTTGGAGAACAGTGTAATATACAAAATAAACAAAACAAAATAATGAAGTACTATAATAAGAATTACAGGAATATTGAGAAAAAAAAGGAAAATCATACCAAACATTAATAACATAGTAAAAACAATCATTCCAACTTAAAGTTTACTCTTCACAACATTCTTCCACACTGCATCATTTGACAAATAAAAACTGACAACAAATAAATCTAATTGTTTACCATCAATCAGAAAACAACTCACATTAAATGCAGCCTCCGGCTGATTCAAATGATGATACATTCTCATAACTACTGGTCCAAAGACAAAATTTCCAAATCTTAAATTCTTGTTCTGTTGATTAAACCTGATCACAAATAAAAACATGACAGTAATTTGTAATAAACTGAAGTAAAAGACCATGAAACACTTAATTTCGTAATTACTTCTGCATCATTTTCAAAATCAAATCCAAATCTTCTGGCTTCGAATCTACTAAGTGTAACATATTTTTAAGATCTTCTGTAAAAATCATTGCTGCTGATGACTGATTTTCTGTGAACTCCTTCATTTTAACTCGGAACTTTTCAGAAATGTTTTGAAATTGCATGTTCACACGCTCACGAGTTTTAACATAATTATCTACACCTAATGCAGAGGCCGCATAAAGACAGCGTACACCTGAAGCAGACAAAACAAAACGTTGACAAGTGCAGAGAAGGCAAAGCGAGTAATAATCTCTATAAAAGAAGTCGCTAACAAATTCTACAGCGAAATGAGAAAAAAACAAGTATCCCCTCCAATATCACTCTTACATCCTCTTATCGATAGAACATTTGATAAACCACGAATAGTTAACATAAATTACCGCAACATGCATAAACAACACAAATTATCTTTAAGAGTATGATGTAAGAGTTCACTGTACATGTGACCCAGTATAAGTTACTAATTAACATCCTGAAAGCAGCTTTTTTTTTATATTTAACTCAAGTAACAAAAACTAAAGGTACAACTCATGAGAGTTTTCATTAACGAACAAACTCGAAGAGATTTACATGGACATGATCAAAAATTGGCGGAACTTTGCAGGTAGCCGAGAGGTTAGGCCGCGCGTATGAGTTTTCAGAAAGTAAACAAAAATACACGAAAATCATTATAGATGAAATACTTGTGAAATTAATTATTACCTTGCCGCTGAAGCGATGTTGCACATACTGCTCCAAATATATTACGAGAAATCACATTAAATTCATACGAAAAATGCTTGCATAACGCCGCCATGTTGCTAACTCTGTGCGGGCGTCGTGGGGAGCTACCAAAGAATACTCCGAGGACCACACCGCATCACAGAAATTGCATTGTGAGATGAATCCATGATATGAGCCAGAGAGTATAAAGGCCCGTTTCCACGAGGCGGCATACGCCATCGTACTTGGGGTGTTGGACGGTCAGCCCGCTTGGCGCGCCATGATCGCGCGCGAAAGTCGACAGTGCGCGTTGACACGGTAACATCAGGTTCCACGACTTTATAACGACAGTTATAAGTATCTAGTTTCATTATATGGAAAGCAATTTGTTGCAGCGTAAGATCCTGAACATGATCCATTCCTGCTGCACATTTATTTTATAGATTATTTATTACTCAGAAAATGTCATCTGGTGAAGTATGTCATATGGAAAATATGAAACTCAAAGAAATCAATATCTTCACTAGAGACCGACTTTCCTCACCAAATGTGTACATGCACCAAACAATTATGTTTATTGTAAAACAGTTACAAATACATTAGAAGTATGCTTCAGCACATTCTTCATCAATTACATGATCTGTTCATCTCCAACATTCTGTTAGAAGTGGCCCTACTACTTAAGGGAATTTAAAAAAATTAGAAATAAACTAAGGAGATTCCTTGAGGTGACTCATTTATAAATAATTACAAATAATATTATATTTACACACCCATATAATATTATTATATATTTGTGTGTGTGTATATGTTTGTATGTATGTGTGTGAGAACGTGAATGTATGCCCCTATTATTTTGTACAATTATTGTACAAAATAATGCAACATGTTATTGTTATTGATATTATCATTACCATTACCATTATTATATTATTATTATTATGATTATTATTAATTGCCCATGTCTCTTTAATTGTGGAAACTAGAAATTACTGTTTCCCAATTACAAAGAGCTCATATTTTAACTTCAGAGGAAAGGTTTTTCTGTTTTACTCTATTACTTCTAACTTATTCTACAAATGATACATATCAAACTGTAATAAATATGAACATAAGTGAAGATAATTTTTTTGCTTATTTTAATGTCTAAACATTAAAATTTGCAAAATGAAACTAGGGAGAAAAGTTCTAAACTGACTTTATTGTAAATAGGGAGCGGATTTCAATGATTTTGCATATTTTTGTTTGTTGCTTCATGGCATAGCCAAGTGAATTTCTTGACATTTGGTTAGAATTGAATGCAGTGGAGATCAAAATGTTAATGCATATTTGTGCCTATTTAGCCAATTTTTTCTGTTGGTGCATATTTATGTAATTATTGCAGCATAATTTGCTTATTTCATTCAAATAGAGACTTATCTGTAAAATGTTTCATGTTTTCATAAGGCCGGTATACACGGCCGAATCCATTGATTTGTGAGCATTCATTGATTAGAAAGAGCTTGTCACAGTTCGAGTTTTCTTTTCCTTTCTATGGGGCAGGCAAGTTGAATTTTTTCCGACGACACTGCTCTCTAGCGGCAGCAATCCGCAATAATCCGGTGATCGAAGTAGAAGTGAGTATTGCCGCGTGTACAGTGAAAATAGGTATATCGCACAGGATTCTCGAATTATACATACTATTAATATATATTATATTAGACATAATGCTAATAACTTGCAGTTTTCAACCAGTTGATGTCGGAATATTCCAACAGAAAAGTTTAAATTAATGGCAGAAACTAGTATAAAGTTTTCATGTATATAGTGTAAAGGAAGTCCAAGATGGGAATAAGACGGGTCTTATAATTTCTTTTAAGCAGCCATAGTTAGCCTGCAGTCCTAATGGGATAATTAAGAATGGTCAAGGATTTGAATTGTTGGAAACCAAGTGCCCTTACCAGTGGTGTATGTAGGGGGGGGGGCAAGGGAGGCGGCGCTCCCCGGGTGACACCAATTAAAATATTTTATAGTTGGAATTATACTTGGAATTTAAATCATTTACTTAAAAATGTTATATATTAATGAAGACTATCTGATTTGGCTCTATTGTCAATAAAAAATGACATTGCAATAAGATAGATTTTCATGAAATTATAAATATGTTTGCTGCCCTAAAAGCTCGTTAACAGGTTTTATAAATAACATTTGTTGATAAGTTATGTTTAATTGTAAAGTATTTATTTAAAAATTATATTGCAATTATTCTTAATATCATAGAATTTTTTAATATACTATAAATAACTATTATGTGCAAATATGTTTGTATTTTTAATAAAATAATGTACAGTCTATGCAGCAATAGATATTTTCATACTTACTTTATGGGGGGAGGGTGACACCATTAGCTTTGACCCAGGTGACACCAGCTGAAGCTACGCCGCTGGCCCTTACTCATGTAAACATGGTGCAGTAGTGGACACGGAAGAAAGAAATTGTACCTTTCCATATTTGGAATTTAATGAAAACGGTGATTTAAAGATAAAAGTTTCTCATGGTCATTATACTCGGCTTCAAGTATCTATGCACATACTTGCAATACACATTTGTCATTTTTTTGTCTATTCATCAGTCGATCAGGTTCATATTCTTTTTCATCGGGATGAAGAATTTTAATCATCTATTATTCCCAAAATTGAAAATTTCTATTTTACTTGTTTTATTCCAGATCTTGAAGCTAAATTATGAATCTCAAAAATCGTTGTACCTGCCTAATTTAAGGACCATTTTGTTTGAATGAAGTTTACATGATAATCTATATTAGAGTTTTTTCTTTAGATTACACATTTCTTTACAATGTTATCACCTAAACCTAATAAAATTTAATTAAATTACTTATGACGCAGAAGCGGTTCTTTGTTATTTGCTAGAACACAGGCCATGTACATTATTTTGTCCACATGTGTCATTAATGCTCTCTTTCCCACTCGCGATTTGGAAAACAATAAAATTCCAATTGAGGTTTTTTAATTTTGCTCAGTGAAGAACACAATTTCTTCCGCCTTTCCTCTTCTTTTTATTCCGGGATTTACTCATTCAAGATTTTCTTTCTATGCATCAATTTACTCGAATACTTGCACTCCAACATATACAACTTACGATGGAATATAACTGCGGTCACCGAACAACTTATAACTTTCGCCACCAGATGTCACTTCGGGCGTTGCTTGTCTGCCCCATAGATGATGAAATATTTTTATGTAGGATATTTCTTGATATATTTTTGAAACCAGACCCAAAAACTAAAACAACACATACAACGTCCTTCACTGAGGTGCATATTTTCTTCAATTCTACTGTGAAGTACGCTAGGTTGCTATATAGAAAAGTAAATCTTTTCATTCCAGGCATGCTTCTGCTGAATTTTAGCAAGAAAGGTTCAGAAAGGAAATTAAATACTATTCATTTTAACTGCATGTTTTATAATTTTTAAGTTTTTTAACAAAATATTTCCAGATTTTTTTGAGGGCATACAAATCCTCTTCCTAATTGTAACAAATATGAGACTTTACTTCAGGTAAATTTTGTAAATTGACAACAGTGAATCAAGAATTAGTTTGAGGTATGAAGGAGCAAATATTATTGATTGGGAAATTATTAAAAAGTATAATGCTTACATACAAAATACTACCTGGCAAGTTTTACTAACAATTTAACAATTACATCTATAATATGACCAATGCATAGCTGTTTTTATTTAACTACTTTTCACTATCTTTACATTTTAATTCTATTTTAAATTACTTCGCTAGGTATTCGGTCTTCAAAAAACTTTTCTTCTATACAAACATTACGCCAATTGAGGTTACGCAAGTAAAAATTTTCATTTCGTCTAAAAATTTGCAAAATATTTTAATTTTGACGATAAATGACATTGCGCACTGAAGATGAAAATTCAACGAAGATTTTCACACAATCGAAAACGCTAGGAACAAACCACAATTAATGCGCAAGCCACTGTTTCACGCCAATCTAATCCAGAAACAAAAATGTATCTATTCACGTCCGTATGCTAATTGTATGGTCTGTGAGGACATTATTAAAATTGTGGAGTACGTTTCCTCCGAGGCAAGTGGTTGTTAATATTACTCACAACTTCTATTCAAGCAAAGACATAGCCACAGGTTAGGCCAGACACGTGAAATCTTCAGCACGCCGCATTCCGCCCAGCCCGCCCTGTTCCCGCCCAACGCCGGCCCCTGGCCGGCCCCGAGACCGCACCGGCCCATCCAGGCCCTGCTTGGAGCTCGTGAATAGGGATGTGTCGATCGCGAACGAACTAGTTCAATTGAACTATTCTTGAAAAGGAACGGTACGATACTGAACGACCATTTAGTGAACTATAGTTCATCTGTCACGGATTCGTAGTTCGCCGGTCACTATTCCTAGTTCGTTTAGTTCAGTAGTTCATTTACATAGAGGAGAGATACAACTAGAGTGCGCGTGAGCCTACTGCGCAGTTTTCAACATGAGGTGGTCGTAAGTCACGTGACTTCGGGACACCGCAGCTCGTGCTGTACGCTGCTGTATGTAGCGTTTCGTGCTGTTTGCTGTTTGTGGTGCTACAGCGTAATTATTTTGGGACGTTGTGGATATTTGTTCACTGCTTACGATCCAAAATTCTTTTTCTTTTCAAGAAGTGCAATAACAATTTAACTTTGCAAATTGTGTTCCACAGGATGAAGCAACTGTGGTACATGTCAGTTCATGCCAGTATGCAAGTGTGCCACAAGTAAATGATCCTGAACTTGGCAGTGAGGTACCAACTGACCATAAGTACTTGCCATCAGTACACAATCTTGAAACTAGATTGTCTCCCTATGTTGTGGTCATTGTAACTTATATTGGAAAAAAATTTAGTTAGAAAGTTGCAAAAGTCTCTTGCTTATGTGAACTGTAAGCTTAGTTCTTTGCTGGACTGATACTGATGAAGGATCATATTCCTTCATTCAGAGGAAAGATGATTATGGACTGAAATACCCTTCTGCAGATGTTATAAAAATCTGCAAAAGAGCAGAGGTAGAAGTAAAAATACTTCAGGGGAGAGGTGACATTTTTAAAAAGGCAGCATGTAGTACAATTGTAAATAGATGTCTGAGAGAATTTGTGAATAGTTCTGTTTTTAGTAATTTAACATATCATATTATTGGTCAAAGGGTCATAATGAATCACAGGATGTATTTAATAAAGGCAATATTGTTTAAATATATTGACATACGATTAAAACATTTAGGAAGAGAGCACACCCAAATTTACCAAAAAATAGTATGGATCAGTTAACAACAATGATTTTATTTAGATGACATTAATCCTATGTGTATTTACTGGTGTAAGTTGTGTTTATAGTATGTTAGAGTTAGTAATTTGTATGATTGTAGTTGATTTTTATTAGTAAATTCTTTGAAAAATATGTACTTTACCTTCCAGGTCAAAGACCCTCATTTCGATCAGGTTTTTGTCCAGTTTTCCTGATCCATTGAGCAAATGCTGAGATGTCCCCTTGTTTTGCTTTTGGATATAAATGTAGCTTCAATACGCCCGTGTTTTCTTGTGCTTACTTGCTACTAGTGGTAGGAGTAAAGCCAGTGGCATGTTACTGTTGTTAGTAATACAAAGAAAAAAATAAAACATGCAGTTTGTTTATCGATGCAAATAGGTTTTATATAACTTGGGAGGGAAAATGTCAAATGTTATAGTTAAAATATAGCTTTTGAAGCTCAAGAAAATGAGTGCAGATGGAACTTTTCCCCATATATCACATACAGTTTTTACTGTTTTTGACTAAATAAATCAAAGGTAAAAGCCTTTTTTCCCTCTATAAATCCTTGAAATATCATTTTGATAACTTGCTATTATAAATGTCACTGATGTGGATCTTCAATAGTAGAATGCCTAACATTGAGTAATAACAGAAATTTGGATTAATGCATCCCATGGAGTTAATTTTACAAATATTTTTTATTTATAGACCTATGTAATTGTACTTGTAAAACAGGTTTAGTGGAGTATGCGGTTGAAAGTGACAAGTTTGACAAAAATCGGAATTTTCATGTACTTGAGCAAATAGAGCAGAAAAACTTAAATTCACTTTTCTGCTATAAACAACATTTTTAGGGTTGATTAATAAATGAGAAAAAAACGCTGGAATGAAACATCTTACGTACGTATAAAAATAAAATCATTTAATGCGAGACGGGTTTTCTTGTAGATGCCACCTAGCTGTCCCAAAGTCACGTGACACTGGCGCGAGAGATGTTGATACCCGGCCGGGCCTTCTGCGCAGCTCGGTGCGCACTCTAGTATATCTCTCCTCTATGTTCATTTAGTTCTCTTAGTTCGCCGGTCATCGTTCTTTAGTTCAGTAGTTCAATTAGTTCTCTCCTATATACTGCGATTTTTGTAAGAAGAGCTCTCAAGATAACTCAAATCCCATCTTCGCGATGGAATATGTCACGGCATTTCGCGTCTTTTCTCGGTCTTGCCGGTAGAAGTCGCATGATCGCAAGCACTGCTTCATACGGTCGCGATCGTGCGAAATCTAGCGGAACGACTGTGAATGACACGAAATGCCGTGACATATTCCATCGCGAAGATGGGATTTGAGTGGCCTTGAGAGCTCTTCCTACAAAAATCGCAGTATAGTTCAGCGGTCACAGTGCGCATGAGCTCACTGCGCAGGTTTCAACATGCGGTGGTTAGAAGTCACGTGACTTTGGAGGTACTGGCTGCTTGTATTGTGTGTAATGTAACTTTGCGTGCTGTTTGTATTGCTGGAATTGCATTTTGATAACTTGCTGTACATAAATGTCACTAATCTGGATTATTTTCAAGGGCAAAATGCCTAGCATAGAGTAATAACAGCTACTTTGATTAATGATTCCCATGGAGTTATTTCTTTTACAAATAAGAATATTCTTTATTTGTAATCCTACTTGTAAAACGAGTTTAGTGAAGTGCGCAGCTGAATGTGACAAGATATTCTATCTGTCACATTCAATGCACATCTTTCACGTACTGCTTGTGTTTGCAAGTACATGGAAATGAAAATTTCATGTACTGGCAAATAGAGTAGAATTCACTTTTCTGCTATAAGCAACATTTTTAGGGTTATTTAATATATGAGAAAATTGAGAGGAAGGAGGGAGAAAAAGGAAGCATGTTTGATTCTTATCAAAAGAAATCATTTAATACGAGACGGGTATTCTTGTAGGTGCCACATAGCTGTCCCAAAGTCACGTGACACGGGCACGAGAGAACCTATAAAAAGAAGTTACTTTTGGGGAAAGCAAAGCGTTCTGAGAATTAAATTTTTAGCACTAGCGCTAAAAGTGACATTTCATTACATAGTGACATATTCATTATATTTAGATAAAACTGTGAATATAACAATGAAAACAAAATACTTTCGTCTGATCGCATGAGCTACTTAATACAACGTAGATGTAATTAATATGTTTGAATTAAAATATAATGAAAGTCAGAAAGGCTGTCTACAAATAGTGTATGACACACGCAGCAAAAGTGATTTTATTTAGTTCGTAGGATTACGTCACTTGGCTTATCGGCCTCATGTTGCCACATTTCACGCAAAATAAAATGAAGTATTTACCACTCGTATCATAAAAATCTAATTCTATATCTTTGTCTACAATAAAGGCAGATTCTACGCATTGTTAGCTGGGTATGAAATAGGCTAATTTTTATATCCATTAAAAAAGACGGTTTCCAAGACAACTGTCTTGTTACCGTGAAAAAAGTACTTCATTCATGGGAATTTAACAAAGTAATGCCCCTTAATGTCCCTTAGTAATGCTCTCTAACCTATTGCTCTTTCCCGAGATATCAAACACTTTATTGCAATATAAAATTACAAACTTTTCCACATATTTTTATATTATAATTTTTCTACAGATGTAGAAAAATGTTCTTATTTCCTGAGCTAAGTGTGTTTTTTCATCGTCTCTGTAGATTTTTTGGCCTCGACGTACGGTGTCGGCAAAAATTTCAACTTCAACGCTGAAAAAACACCTTCGTCCAGGGTTGCCAGATCCCTTCTGGGAAAATACCCCAAATAACCCAGAGGGGAAGAAAGGTAACCGGTGAATAAAGCTCGACTCTGACACTGCGGCTGATAATTTCAAAATAGCTGCACGTTCACGATTCACGTAAGAAGTTTAAAAATAAATATTCTTGTGTATAAAGCCTACCTACTAATGCTAGCCTTATGACTTAAATACTTGTTGAATTGCTAGAAAAAGGGGCAAAATGTATGTAAAAAAAATGGGCTCTGACATTTTCATAATAGCTGCATGGTGTTCAAACTCAAACATTCGTACATACGCCATTTCTGTCAGAAGCCATAAAAATTTGTACAATTTGTGGGAAAATGCAATATTGACGATTTAGTATGCGAAAAAAAGCATACCGCCCACAGCCCTCCCAGGATACAAAGAATTACGCCCAACGGACGGAATCCCCCAAAATGCATTTTCATCCAGTAAGTCGACGCTTGCTTTTCGCCCAATTGGCGGTATTCCGCCCAATATGGCATCCCTGTGTACGTGGCGAAAATAAATGAACTATTTCGTTCTTTTGAACTAGTTCAACGAACTAGTTCACTAAAAAGAACTATCTTATAAAGAACTATTCACATAAATGAACGATTTTGCCCATCCCTACTCGTGAAGTTGCTCCAAACGTGCACGCAAGCAGACTTATAAACTTACAAATTCTACCGCAAGGTGTCTCTGCTATCGCAAGTGCGACGCGAGGAATCAAGCAGAGCTAGATCGAAAGTCGCGATCATGGCGCGCCAAGCGGGCTGACCGTCCAACACCCCAAGTGCGATGGCATATGCGCTCGTGGAAACGGGCCTTAAGTGATATGAGCAGATATGAGGAGTATCTTTCAGAGAGTAACAGGATGTCTTCATAGACATGTGTGGATGCTCGTTAAATAACTCATAAACGACGCGTCTTGGGCCTTAAAACTAAAATTTTGAGGTCGAAGGCCTGACGGTGGCAGGATTTTCGACACTAGCAACATAGCTATACTGCGATTTTTGTAGGAAGAGCTCTCAAGATAACTCAAATCCCATCTTCGCAATGGAATATGTCACGGCATTTCGCGTCTTTTCTCGGTCTTGCCGGTAGAAGTCGCATGATCGCAAGCACTGCTTCATACGGTCGCGATCGTGCGAAATCTAGCGGAACGACTGTGAATGATACGAAATGCCGTGACATATTCCATCGCGAAGATGGGATTTGAGTTATCTTGAGAGCTCTTCCTACAAAAATCGCAGTATAGGACGAATTCAGCCGCTTTCTGGAGGAGAATTCTAGCGGTCGGCTGCTCTGATGGGTAGTTTTTCGTGGTTTCTGCGATGAATACAAGGATAATACCGGTGCAGTACCCTAACATACGTGCCAAGGACCGCACGCGATCTTTCCTACCTCTTCCTTGTCATACCTCTTACTAACCAACATTCACATACACTACAGCAAATGACGGGACACCAGTCGGGAACTAATCTGGTGCTGTTCTCCGCTAGTGGGAGATACATGGTTGGGGAAAACAACTATCCGGCCTGTAGGTCGGCACTGGATCTCATTATCCAACCATGGAATCTCACCGACACACGCCGAGGAAAAAATCCACTACATTTACAGGACAAACGACATTCGTTGTCGCGCCCGGAAACACCAAATAATCAGTGGGGGCAGGCACGCCACTTGAAGCATATTTTTTCATAATAAATGAGTTCATTGTTGGTAGTATTTGAATAATTTTCCTATTCATTTTCATTCTCTTGCTCCTGTTCGGTTTCAAAATCATGATCATGATCTAAATAATTGTATGTTATCTCGAAAATATAAGTCTTTTAGTAAAAAAAAACATCTTGTTATCTCATTTTTTTTCTTTTTTTATAGCCTATCGGAACTTGAAAAAACTAGTGGTGCAACAGAATGGCACAGACTTTCCCGTGTTAGCTCTCTATTCACTAGGGTCTGGGCTAGCTATTTGGAATTGCCATATACTCTTCCAGCTGCTATCTATCGCCGCTCAAAGTATATTTTTTAAACATTTTCTTATTTTTTCTGTTTCCTAATAGTAGCACGGAAATATTAATTTTAGAATATTAAAAAACACAAATGGCAATTTTCTTTTAAACATTTGTAGCTGTTTTTAAGAAAATGGCGTTTGAGTGCCTCTAAAACTGCGAAATTTAAAGCTGTTTTTCAGAGAAAATGTTTGAGTTTTCAAAAAATTTCATTTAAAGTCAATTAAATCACTTACACTCACAAATATAATAATGTTTACAAATTGCTAGTTCAGTGCATAATAAAGTTGCGAGAGATCATTCAAAAAATTACATTTGTGTAATTTTTGAAAAAACAAAAAAATGAACTTTACGTCATATTAAATAGTGCAATTATCACTATCCGTTCCATGGAGCTAAGAATACATGGCATGACGTCATAAACTTGAAGCCACCTCCGCCATATTGGTTAGTCCAGAAAGCTTGTAGCATACACAAACCGCGTGAGTGCTCTGTCGCTTGTATGTGCTCTGCACGGTGTAAGAGATGCTCTGTCGCTTGTTTAGCTGTGATCGTGTTCAGTTGTGTTGTTTGGCATCGTTTCTAATATTTAAAAACATTCAGAATAGCTAGTTTGCATCCAGAATTGACAGTAGTTCGTTTCCTCCTAATAATAGAAAAGTAATAAAATAAATTGCGTATAAATAGCATTTCTTTCTGTACAATCCATTCTGTGTTCAAGGGAGTGAAAACAAGCAAGAATTGGGTGTTCAAATGTGCATGCCATTATTTATTACAATGATTACTGATGAATATTACTTACAAATTCCAGTTTTAAGAAAGTTAAATTAATATATCTTTCCCAATGTAATATAAATATTCAAATGTGTGGATTGAGAAAGAGATATGGAAACACATTAAGGAATAAACTACAACACAACCACAAGGAACCCAAAAAGTCGTTTCACCAGTTTCTTATATACTTAAAACAAACAATAATTTACAGTATAAAATTTATTTTTCTTGTAACATTAATCAAAATGTGGCACTTTACTCTTCAATGCAATGAATTGTCTCAATGGCACACACTGATCACATTCTGAAAATTTTCACGCCAAAATTTGTTCTTGCATTCGCTTTCAGTGAAAGACCGTCATTAATTACACGTTGCTGATTTTGATATTTAAAACACTCTCTCTTGATGTTGCTACTGACGATAAATATTTAGAACAATTCGAAAATATTGATGGCATTGTACCATATTTTAATTCCTATTTTCCTAGTGATGTTTGTGTTTTCGTCATAGTACCCAGAAAATCGTTGGATGTCTTCAGGACGAAAATGTGCTTCACAAACCTGTACAAATTTAATGTACGTTAGAAATCATGAAAATTGTTCAAGCGTTTTTGTTAAAAACTTGTAATATAATTATTAATCCTAACAGTATTCAATGACATCATTTAATAAACCTTGGTCATGCCTATTTTCCTTGCATTCATCATATTTTCCGCGTATGTTGAAATCATGAGAGTAAAATAACAAACATAACCTCATAACCTTCAATCACGCAGAGATTTAATCTTACGATGCATCTATTTAAAGTAAAAAATGACCGTTTAATATGATCGTCACTGTGGGGAAAGAAAGCTACATTTATTTTCTAGACGCAGAACAAGGGATCGTATTCGCATTTGCTCAGTAAGTCAAGAGAAAATGGACGAAATGTATTCGATTGATAAGAAAGTCTTTTGCTCTTTACAATTCGTAAATGAGATTTGTGTACTATAATTTTCAACGCATAATCATTTATTTTAAATTACTTCCACATTATTGCTTTAAAATCAATTACAAACGTTTCCCTACCTTGGAATGATGATTTCGTAGAAACTTTCGACTTCTTTTGGTGCAAGTCCATTTCTTTCACAGCCAGAAACACTGATACTCGGTTTCCCGTTTCGAGTCATAGTTGCCCCGTCATTTGGATAACACCATTAAAAATCCATATCCAGGATTTTATGTACAGTAATAATTTAAATATGAAGTTGTCGATAATTGCGGCGCAGAATGAAATTCTAACACAATCCTAGCGTAAACTAAAGCAAGATGGCTGTCGTACATGGTCATAGTCGGCCTCCATACTCCTACGTCACAAGAAGCTAATGACGTATTGACGTGACGTGATGGGGACTAAGCAATATGGCGGACTGGCTTCACTTTCTTAACATTACAGAGATAGGTAAGGGCACTTCCATGTATTCTTAGCTCCATGATCCGTTCCAAAAGTTTGAAAACAATTGGAGCCATTTATGAAAAAACGGCGTTGGAGCGTTTCTGAAAATGCGGAATTTTGAGCTAGTTTTCACAAAAAATAGTTCTTGAGAAACTTTACTAGATATTATTTAAAGCACATGTACTCGTAAATATAATAATGTGAGCAAATCGGAGCTAAAGTAAATATTTACGACGTGGAAGACTTGCCAAAAAAATTACATTTTTGTATTTTATGAAAAAAAAGAATAGAGCAATGTGGCTATTATGCCATTTCATAGAGTACATTAGGCACTATCCTTACCAAAAGTTAAAAGAAAAAATTTGGAGCCGTTTTTCAGAAAATCGTTTTTTGTAATTTTTTTTAAAATTTCACATATTGCACGTAATGTTGCGTAAAAACTACTAAAATTTTCAAATGTACAGGATCTTAAAGAAAGAACTCACTATGGAGAACAAATTTTATTTGAAGAAAAAAATCTCTATCTTTAATTTTGTAGTTGTCGGAAGAAGCCGAATAAAATTCAAACTTTTGCAATTTTCGAAAATCAAGAGTTAACCGCGAAATTCGGACCTATGCCACCTTAATAAGTATATTTTACTATATTCTTTCAAGAAACTTGAAGAAAAAATTTGGAGCCGTTTTTGACAAAATTTTGAAACTGTCCGGAGGGCTTCATGTAAAGTACCCCTAAATTTTACAGAATCTTCTTCAAAATCTCAAAGCTTAAACTCGAGCCAGATTGACAGGGGTTTCTTCAATTAAAAAAACGTCCGTATGGTTAAGTCGCTAGTAGTGTTCACAGACGGACGGACAGGCCGACGGACACACAGACGGGCGTTTTGCTTTCAATGGGTTTTGCGGTATCAAGGACTTACAAAACAGGGATTCTGGCTACACCACGTGTTAGGGGATTTTTTTCTTAATTTAGCAACTGGATTTAATAATCAAATTCGTTCAAAGAATTGGTCGGCCTGACCGGGATTCGAACGCGGATCTTCTGGTTTACTCCCAGCTGCTCTTGACTCGGCAACTGCTCTAACCACAAGCTACCGAGTCAAGAGCAGCTGGGTGTAAACCAGAAGGCCCGGGTTCGAATCCCGGTCGGGCCGACCAATTCTTTGAACAAATTTTATTATTAAAACGCATTGTTCCTTGGTATTAACATGGTCATAACTTGGTAATAACATGGTCACAATTTAGATTCTATCAACACCTCCTGGGTGTTGTTTCTGCATGACTGCGGAACATATTCTCCGAGCGCATAGCTTCCAACAAGGTGACGGGAATGGTGACAATGACAATTACAATATACAACTGGATTTATCCACTTTTTCGTTATCAGGGCTCGGCAACGAATTTTTTTCTGCCGAAAATTCGCCATTTTTCGCGCAGCATTACATCACTTTCCCTATACTACATATCACTCCATATATACGTACGTATACGGGAAAGTAAAAAAAAGCCTTCGTATTATAGAATACGCATCGAAATCTCTCACCCAATATAAGGAGCCTGCAAGTTAACGTAATAAGGATGTTTCACGCTCGTTTCCGATCAGCCCGCACTTCTTAGGCAATTGCACCCATTCCTGGTGCAGTTGTGCTGTTTACAGGTTGAGGCTTATCGCCGCAGCGCGTCGTCTTCGAAATCCAGGCGAGGAAAGACACAGACAGTGTAGTGGATGCAGCGCGGTGTGAGGTCCGTACTGCGAAGCGACTACATACAGGGTCAGATCAGGTTTCAGGGGATTGTTTCTTAGGGGCAAATGAAACGCAATGCACTTGTGAATGAATTTAGTTTAATTCTTGAAATATTGATTAGTTTTACAAGTATGTAGTTAGGCAGTAAGCCGGAGGACTAATGAATGTTTATGATTAAAGGTTTCTTCTTTCTTGAAGTTTACACTTACAGTTTGATGAAGGCACAGCAAACACCAACCCAGGTCAGACGGCTGAGTGTGTGTGCCGTCGGTTGAAATAGGCTGCGGATGTTGCGGCTGGTAGGCTGAATGTCACCATGGGCGCGTACTCGAGTGCTGAAGCGGCCCGTACTGTTGATTTGGCCAGGTGAAGGCTGCTTCACGGGTGGCCCGAATGTTGATCGCGGCCTGCTGGCCGCGCCGATTGATTGCCGGAGCCTTGATAGGCAGAGCAAGGACAGCTGACTCGTTCGCAGGCTGTCTGACGAGTAGAGTAGTAATTGTAGCAGCAGTAATAGTAGTTTGACGTAGAGTGACTGCGTAGAAGTCGCAGTGAGATTGACTTAGTAGTAGTTTGACGTAGAGAGACTGCGTAGTAGCAGCAGAGTAGAAATGACTTAGTAGTAGCAGAGTTTGACACAGAAGTGTGACTGCGTAGTTTCACATAGTAGTGAACAGAGCAGTAATTGTAGCAGCAGTATAGTAGTTTGACTGAAGAGTTTGACATAACAGTTGCGGTAGTAGTTACGACGTAGAAGAAATGACATTAAAGTCGCAGTGAGATTGACTTAGTAGTTTGACATGATAGTTGACATAGTAGTTGCAGTAGTAGTAATGACATTGAAGTAGTGCGTGGGAGCGAAGTTGCCGTATTTATTGAAGCGTATGTTTCCAAAAGCAGAGGGGGAAGAGTCACGTGACAATTGCAGCTAGCCTATGATGTACAGTGAGACGTAGTGTGCCACAAGAAATGCTCGCTATTCGTTGTTATGTTTTGAAGAGTGTCACGTGACTTGTGGCGGCACTGGCTGTGCCCGCGATGGCTGCATCTCATTAGCAAGGTTTGGTATTTTCTCACGGGAACCGCGATGCTGGTTGAGAGGAAAGGGCGGTAAGGCGGGCGCGGGCGCGGGCTCCATTTTTAAATTTTTTCTCTTACTTCCGGGAACAATTTTAAAAAATGTGGCCTTATAGCGCGATGGCGACACGCTTCCAGAATCCAACGCCGTGTCAAACATGCAAATCGGATAAATAGGAGCGACCGAAAGTGAAATTTCGAAAAACACCTCACCCCACTCCCCCTTCCCCTTCCACGCCACCGGGACATCCCCCCCTTTAGTCCAGTCAAACGGTGCTCAAAAATGGCAAATAGTGGAAAGTTTTGGTGTAGTGTTGATTTTTGGGTCCAATATGTTTTTGGGGTCGCTGAAAACGAATATGTTTGTCAACAAAAATTTTGGGTGGGAAATACGTTTTTTTCGCAAAAAACATGTTAAAAATACATTTTTCAGTGTTTTCAACATAGCTCGAAAACCATCCACTTTTCGTAAATAAATGTCATAGATGAAATTAAAGAAGATAAAATTACCTACATTTTATGTCTGAAGGACTTTTTTCTCTAACGTACCATTTTGCCGCTATAGCAACGTGAATTTTGGTCTTTTTATGAAGAAAATTGTGAAAATGGGATTCATCCCATTTTATTGCAAAGTAGCTCAGAAACTACGCATTTTTCGTGAATATTGACCTTACATGAAATGAAAGTTTATACAATTTTCTACATTTTAAGACATAGAGGTTTTTTGTCTGATAAACAGTTGCGACGCTACCGCGCGTCGAACCCAAAGGCAAAAAATACTTGGATGTTACTGTGAGAATGGCACTTACCCTCGCTCACTAACTCTCTCACTCTACATAATTGTTGTCTCTCACTCTACGGATGTTGAATCATTCCTACCGAAAAAAGTAAAGTTTGTAATTAACAAGGTAAAACGAAAATTAAATATTTTCGAACCCGATACACCTCGCCTTCATCGACTTATCTTCTTGTTTGACGGCCCTGGCATTTCATCGTCATCTGTTACATAGAAATAGAGAAATGGAATTTTATTACTCTCGGCATTGTGTATTGTACTATTTGTCAAGGTTTGGTATTAACTATTACCTTGTGGAATGTCCTGTTCCACTTCCACTGTTTCGTCAGTTTCATAGGTTGGGAAATCTAACTTCATCTCATTCTCCAATTCTAATTCATCCTCTAGGTCATCTTCAGAAACCACTGTCATATTATCACAACTATTCTTGCCAGGTATCTGCCACCAGCGGGGCACCACCCCACCCGGGACAAGCTCTAAATCACCGACCGATTTACCTGTCGGCATGCCGGGCTCTTTCTTAACAAGGTATCTCCCACCAGCAGTGCACCGCCCACAGCCGGGAAAAGTTACAATCCTCCCAACATATATGGTAGTGTTGTGCAAGTTAGTGTGTGTGTGTGTGTGTGAAGATAGGACAAGGAAGAGGAAGGAAATATCGCGCGCGGTCCGTTTGTTACGGTATTGCTCCGACATTCGTTTGATGTTGATCGGAGAAACCACAGAAAACTTCCAATCAGAGCAGCCGGTCGCTAGAATTTTCCTCCAGACATCGGTTGGATTCTACATCTAGCTGACAAGCTAGTGTTGAAAATCCTGCCACCGTCGGGACTCGAACCTAGGACCTCTCGGTCAGAGGCATTGCAGTGACACCAATTGATGCACTGAGCCACCTATCCTGGTTGACAATGTTTGAGAAAATGTTGAAAATGTCCCTGGGGCTTAATTATAAAGAAACTCCAAAAATTAATTAATGTTTTTAAAAAACACAGAACTTCGACTCAGACCAGATCGACAGGGGTTTCTTCAGTTGAGCAAAAATTCTACACATAGTTTAGGCGCTAGTGATGTTCACATACGCCCAGACAGGCAGACACAGGCAGATGGACGGGCAAACGGACGTTAAAAAGACAAAACACATACACACCCTTTCGGTATCAGGGGACCCCAAGACGAGTACTTCCGTTGAAATCTCGAAATAGATTTTCCGCAGCATTACATACCTTTCTGTAACTAACACGAGAAAGTAACTAGTGGTGCTACAGAATGGCACAGACTTTCCCGTATTAGTTTTCAATTTCCTATAGTCTCGGCCAGCTATTCGGACTTTGTCGTAGTAAAATTTACTATTTTGTTGGCATGGGCTAGATTTATGGCCTTGCCCCATCTTGGTTCCTGCCATTTAACGCACCCAACTTACTTTTTAGGTTTTCTCAATTTTTCGGTTTCCTAATGGTAGATTCAAAATATCGCTTTTAGAATATTAAAGAAGACTGAAACCTTGTCCTTTACGACAATTTTCATTCATAAACTTGAAATCGTTTTTAAGAAAAGGGTGTTTAAGCATCTGTGTCAATGCGAAATATGAAGCCCTTTTTCACAGGAATCTTGAGAGTTTTTTTAAAAAATTTATTTTAAGATATTTTAAGCTCTTCCATTTACAAATGCAATAATGTTTACAAATCGCTGCAAATGTGCATACAAGGCATGCGAAATATTAAAAAAAATACATTTGTGTAAATTTTGAAGAAAACAACAAAATAATACAACAAAACCTTTTTTGTTTCCTTAGACAGTGCATTTCGCACTATACGTCCAAAAACTTTGAACAAAAAGTTGGAACATTTTTCAGAAAAAATTTACGTTTGAGCGTTTCTGAAAATGCGAAATTTCGAGTTCACTTCAAAAAAATAGTTTTCGAAAAACTTTAAATGATATAATTTAAAGCACATGTGCTCATAAATCTAATAATGTGAACAAATCGCCGATAATGTAAATATAAACGACGTCACAGGCTATTCAAAAAGTGTCATTTGTGTTATTTTCGCAAAAACAAAAGAATAGAGCAAACTAGCGTTTATGTCATCTCTTAAAGTACATTTCGCAATATCCCTACCAAAAGTTCAAAGAAAAAAATGGATCCGATTTTGAAAAAATCTTGCTTTGTTTCTTGCTTTTTAAGTTGCATATATTGCACACAAGATTGCGCCAAAACTATAAAAATTGTTTTAAAAAATTTCATAACCATAATGAAAGAACTAATTATGTACAACAAATTTCTTAGAAAGGAAACATTTCTATCGTCAATATTGTAGTTGTAGGAAACGCCGAAAAAAATCAGTACTTTGCAATTTTCGAAAATTCACAGTTATCAGTGAAATCGGACCTAAGCCATGTGTATTTTATTCCACTTTTACGAAAAATATAAAGAAAAAAAATTGGAGCCATATATGAGCAAATTTTTAAAATATCCGGGGGGATTCGTGTAATGTATCTCAAAAAAGTAATGCACGTTTTTGAAAATTGCAGAGCTTCGACTGACAGTAGATCGACAGCTGTTTTTTTGTTGTTTTTTTTTTCAGTTTGGAAACATTTGTACGCAGTGTAAACGCTAGTGTTGTTCGCATACACCAGAGACACGGACGGACGTTTTTCCGTCAATCAATTTTTCGGTATTAAGGACCCACAAAACATGGATTCTGGCTACACCACAAGTTACAGGAAGTAATTTACTATACAGCAACAGGATTTATCCACATTTTCATTACCAGGACTCGGTTTTGAGAGTTTTCCTGCGCACGATATAACTTTCTCTTAGTATGAAGATTGAGAAGAGAGATAAAGTAAAATAAATGTTCACAATTTGAAATTCCATTAATAAAATATTAATTATATCGAATTTAAAAGTAACTACTTTTTCTGCCTACTGTTTTTTTTATTTCTCTCTATCAGCAATGAAAACAAAGAGATGCACGTAGAAAACTCAGAGACGAACAGAGAATCTTTGAAGCACTCTGTTCGAAATCTTTACGTGCAGCACATAGGAATGTCAGCAATTCTGAATTAGTATAAGACAAAATATGCTCATTGCTAAAATATAAACACACATTTAAATAAAAACTATTTTTCAAAATTAATTAAATATTTTTCGGAAATAATTTCAAGAAAATTTGGTAGATTTGTGAAAATATCTTAATACGTGCAAATAATAAATATAATGTTAAGCAGATAATGATCAACAAAATATGTAAAATACGTAATACAGTACAAAATTTGTAAATTTTGAAAAATTTAGATATTTTGTTAGGATTTCAACAGTTCGCCGAGATTACAAAATGAGAACAGTAGACAAAATGTATGTAATTACATTAGACCCGGACTTCAGCCATGAGATCGTCAAGCAGTACCGCAAAAGAGAATTTTGACGTTACTGAAGATCAGTTTTTTACATGACTAGAGAAGTCTATTTATCCGATTTCAGTGTATGATATGGCTTTAGATTCAGGGTGTATTTCGCAAGCGCGCTATTTTACTTTTTCAAATTTGTCCGAAAGTATAAAAACATTTTAAAAATTCGATTCCGCTATTTTACTGGGAAAAGGATTAACCAGGTGAATTCTATCAAGGTGACAAACGCCGTTTTGAAATGAAAAATCGAGTCGTAGGATAAAAGAGCTCTTGCGTTATCCCTGCTTGTTCTTTCCGGTAGTGAAATGGTAATGAAAGATCTTAGAAGTAAAATATATCTCAAATACGATGTGAGGAGATGGAATATGGGTGACATTTAAGCAAATAGTTCAATTTTTTTTTTTGAAATCGGTACCAAAGCGGGATCGGTGTTTTGAGTGATACCCCAGACATTCTTATGATGGTATTCGAAGGAAGATGGAATATGTGAATAAGATAATAGTTTTATACTACTATTAAAGATGATACGAGACCGTTTGCCCCTATTACAGCATCACTAGTTTCATATGGGGGGAAAAAAATATCTTGAGTTGCGAAGTGACGGAAGCATCAACGAAGTGACGGGGTGCCTGGCTTGCTGCCCCCGAAAGTTCGGCCTTCTTGTCCGTCGCCGCGCGGACTGACAAGGGTCGGATGTCCCGGCGGCGTGGAAGGGGAAGGGGGAGTGAGGTGAGGTGTTTTTCGAAATTTCACTTTCGGTCGCTCCTATTTATCCGATTTGCATGTTTGACACGGCGTTGGATTCTGGAAGCGTGTCGCCATCACCCTATAAGACCACATTTTTGAAATTGTTCCCGGAAGTACGAGAAAAAATTGAAAATCGAGTTTCTGCTAGTTTTTTTTGAAAAAAGGGCTTCGTAGCGTACATTCTATTATAAACAGGAGTCAAATGCCGTTTACAGATCGAAAATCGGACCATTTGTTCTGACGTAATCGGTAAAGTAAAATTCACTAAATTTGGTGCTGCCCCGTGGTGGCGACAAATTGAAGTAGTGTCGGTACATTTAGCTTTATACTGCGATTTTTGTAGGAAGAGCTCTCAAGATAACTCAAATCCCATCTTCGCGATGGAATATGTCAGGGCATTTCGTGTCTTTCTCAATCGTTCCGCTAGATTTCGCACGATCGCGACCGTATGAAGCAGTGCTTGCGATCATGCGACTTCTACCGGCAAGACCGAGAAAAGACGCGAAATGCCGTGACATATTCCATCGCGAAGATGGGATTTGAGTTATCTTGAGAGCTCTTCCTACAAAAATCGCAGTATAAGCCACCATCCTGATTGAAATTTACCTGGGTTTACTCAATCGCTTAAGGCGCATGCCGGGATGGTCCGTTTGTTTGCAGTCCCAGGAATAAATGTAGCGTAAATCGTTGGCTTGCGGGTGAGATATGTCGGGTCGGTTTTTCAGGTCTTGGGAATATTCTAAATGGTTAACATTTTCCTACATTATTAAAATTTCCAATTTTCTAGGTTGGGAAATATCTTTATATTGTAAACATTTTCTTAAAACTGAATTGATCATTTTCACGTTTTTAATTATATTTTTTTACTAAATAGATTGATAATACATTTTATTATTACCAATTTTCTTATTATTACTGTTATGAAATACACGTAAAATCATTTTACCATTATCTTTCAATGTTCTCCGTTTCTCTTAGGACCCGAACTTTTGCCTTGATGTGTTTTCGCTTGTATGCTGACGAGATTCCCTCCCTTTCTAGATTTCATTTAGGAGTATTTCAGAAATACGTACGCAATCATAGCTTCTACTAAAACCTCTTTGAAACAATTAGACGTACATATTAATACTTCACCGATTTAAACAATCTCTATCAAATCCACTTCAATATGTAACTTGCCTAGTCACAGAAAGATAATTTCTCTAAATTTTGAGTAAAATCTCGTAGTGTATAACTTTATATATTTGGGATCAATTCTTAAATTACATCCCTAACTTGAAATTGATAACTTTAAACATACAAATGCTGTGACAGCATTCCTCCTCCACCAACTCTTTCCTCCCTCGCTTTCATTCCTGTCTTCTACAGAGAGTATATATCTTCAGAGAGAGTATATATACAGAGTATATATATACAGAGTATATAAACTTTCACTCAAATTGCGTACGTATTTTTCACTGAATGACCTCCTTTTAGTATGCACTAATGTAATACAATTTTGAAAGTGGTTAGGCGGAAGAGCAGGCTAAATGGCCTGAGCCTCGCCACAAATAGACATTTATTTATTTATTAACTCGGGAAGCTGTGACCTCATGTAATGACTGTGGGCGCTCGGACTAAGTTTTGTTCTTATTATTTAGTTTTCGGTTTAATCTTTATTATAACTTAATAAACACAGTCAATGTAAAATTACATTTTGGTCCCCACAAATTTTATTTTAGAGATTCCTATCGATGTTTAAACACACAAAAACATTTTTGATCAATGTTTTAATCACGAAGTCTACAATGAGGAGACTCAACTCCGGTGTTGGAGGCATGGTGGGGGTATGTATGAAAAACGTCGGCAGCTATTTGAAAAATAATACAAAAAAAACCGAGTCCCTTCGCCTTCAGCGACATTACGCGGCGAAAGAAGGAACTTATCTCGGACACCAATGGTCAAAATTCGTTTGGTCCAAGTGGCGCCCACGAAGTCTACAACCAGGCGGTGTGCGGATGTGCTTAACAGAAGACAATAAGTTCAAAAGGAAGTAGTAAGTAGTAAATAATTTTGTAGAAAAAAATGTTTGAATTAAATTTTGTATACGATGCTTTGCTGCCATGGGCTGTTTTGAAAGCCTTCGTAGTTCTTTCAATTGCCACGTGAGGTCGCTGAAGGCGAAGGGACTCGTTTTTTTTTGTATTATTTTTCAAGTAGCTGCCGACGTTTTTCGTACATACCCCCACCACCGGAGTTGAGTCTCCTCGTTGTAGACTTCGTGGTTTCAATGTTGAACATCCATGTTTTGTCAACGGAATAAAGATCAGTTCCTTATGTATTAACCCACAGTAGGTAAATTGCAGCAAAGGAGCCAAAAAAATTGTGCCAACAAAAATTTCGAGTCCTTTTAGGAAAATTTTGATAAAGTCCCAGGGGTTTCATGTAAAGTACCCCAAAATTCAAAGAATTCTTCCCAAAATCACAGGGCTTCAAGTCAGGCCACATTGATCGGGGAATTTTGGAAGAAATGAATATTGCCCAAACAGTTTAGGTGCTTGTGTTGTACACAGACGGATTTTGGGGGGAAAAAGTATTTTTATTATCAGGGGATCCTAAAACATATTACTCTATTACACATATTACACCTCTGTTTTGTTTTCCCAGTAAATTGTGTGGAAGTGAGGTACACTGTCAAAGTATGGGATAAAAACTTAATGAATAGAATATCAAATATTTTCTATTTGTTATGTTTAAAGATTTAACCCACATAAGTTCAAAAGCATTTATCCAAATTACATTTCGGTCATTCAATTTGAACTGCAACCAGGGAACACCAACTGCCACTGGGAGTAGCGTCCAACAACTTACTCAATGTCCCTTATAAGACAAAATATCAGGTAATAAACATTTAAAACATTCAAGAAAAAATTCTGAAAATAATCATTCAAGAATTTTGAATACATAATTTCTAAATAAGTACTAAAACTCTGCAACACTCAATGATCCAATAAGAGTGAATGTAAACATATTTAACAAACATGCTATGGAATTAAATAAAACAAAATAATGTTAAATTTAAATAGGACACTGTACACAAAAACAATACCCTTCGATACTATATAAATGAATCCAAACAAAACTATACTTCTAATTAATACCGAGATGATACCACTAAATCACTGCAACCCAAGCAAATCTATTATCATTTACACAAAGTAATTTATTGTACATCATCAGGTACTTCTGTAATTTTGTCTATTTACATCCTGTCTTCTTTATGAGAACTCACTTTCTAAGACTGAATAAAACATCACCTGATGTTATTGGAGCATACTTAACAGTGCTTCTACTTTTTGATCAACAGCAGTTGAAATATATACCGTAAATCAGGGTGACTTGGGTGCAAATTTTGGGCATTTTTTTCTATTAACTGCTATTTAAACTAATATTTTTTACAAAAACCAATACACCATTAGAAGAAATAAGTTTTTGGCTATTTCTTAATGCAAGGGTATTTATTTTGTTACTTATTCCATCAGAGAAAAATGAAGGCAAAGTTGTACCCAACTCTATTACCTTGATTAGCCTATCGAAATGGATGTTTCCATCTTGCCCCACTGGAAATATTTGGGGACAAATAAAGAAAGTACAAATAAATACATTTTATTTTTATTACAAATATAAATAACAAGGAATTATTATTTCAAGTCAACAATGTAAATCTGAAGAGTTGACAATGCCTATATGGGTTTATCCCTCCTGAATTGATTGAGAACAAACTGTCTCTTATGTGGTTTTCTTCTTTTCTTATTATTTTTCTGTATGTTCATGGCATCTGTTAAATGTGTGAGCCTAGCAATGAATATAAAACATTGTCCTCAAGTCACCCCAAAAATGTTCAACATTTCACTAATATATCAACAACTGCTAAATAAAAGGTTTTATTTACATAAATTATCACTCACAGTTACCACAATATATGTACTTACCAAAGCAAAATTACTTCAAAACTAGAAGATATAACAAGTCAGTACTGTACACAAAGTTCTGCAATGCTTCCTTGAAATTTTGAAACACAGGTTATTGTAAAAGTACGAGTAGGTAGGGAAAAAAAGGAAGCGTGTGTGTGTGTAGGTGGGGGTAATTTATGTGATGTCTGAGAATCACAATTTTTCATGGAGGCTCTTTCTAGCAACTAGTTTAAGAATCACTGCTCTATTTCATTTACAGAGGCTATGATGTCATCTGAAATTAAATATTAGGTTATGTCCCCAAGTCACCCCAGTTTATGGTACTCTTTTTCACTCTTCCACATAATTTTTTGAGGATTATATCAGCAACAACTCACTAAAATTGTTCAATGAGTCAGGATCAAAGAGTATATAGGTCAGGATCTCCTATAAGTGGATAACTTTCTTAACATTGTCCTCCATGATAAACAGAGAATTCATATCGATGCTAAGAAACTAAGTTATTAAGATAATAAGAAGGCACTATTGAAAGAGATGTGAATATTATTTTCTTCAAATGCCATTTTACTTTTTTTGTTTATCTTACATGTACATCCAAAGGTTCATTGAACTTTCTAACTTCAAGAAATGAAAAAACATTTCAGGAGTTTGATCATTCTATGATATTCTCAATAATTTGTAATAAAATCAGAATAATCTCAAAAATTATCAAATAAAATAACAAATATAATCAACACGTCATAAATAAAAACAATACTTAGAGAAACTCACAAGTCATCTGCATTGGATACAAATTGGAAAAATTTGTATTATGAAGGCTAAACATGGGATTTATAAGCATCACTAAAGAAAACAGAAAGAAACAGACATTTTTTGTAATTTCAGTCATGATACTGCACAGGTGGATGCCCACATACTTTAATATGCTTTCCTTCTCAGAGAAGCTCTTCTTAAAAATGGAACAATGAAAAGATTTCTCTGCTCCAATTACTTAGTAGTATACCTCTATCCTACTTGCAATTACTTTAAAGGCTAATTTCAGAATCCTATGGATTGCATCCACAGTTCACTCAATTATAGTGGAACTAAACTAATTCTCAACAAGACCACACATTTCTTTAGTGAAAGGCTCCGATTGCAAATAATTCTCTGAAAATCCTTTCTTGATGTATCAAACCAGTACTTCAGTCAATATGATGAATCATTGGGCGCGCCTGTGCTTGAGCAGCAGCACACATCATGCCTACTTCCAGTAACAGTGGAAGATACATCCTTGGAGGAATGTCTAGTAAACAGTTGATGATATGTACATGAATCTTCATAAATCTTATTTTTAAGTTACTCTGTTTTTATAGGTGAAAAGATTTCTCTTCACTATGCATGCTCACAGAATATCATTTTTGCATATAGTCCCTCACACATATATAACACTTAAGATGGTCTCTCACTAATGTGGATACGCATGTGACTTAGTAAGGATCTCTTTTCAGAGAAACTCCTCTCACAGAAGGTACATGGAAAAGGTTTCTCACCAGTATGGATGCGCATGTGCGTACTTAGATTTCCTTTCACAGAGAACAGCCTTCCACAGATTGTGCACTGAAAAGGTTTCTCGCCAGTGTGAACACGCATGTGAGTATTTAACGCTGGTTTTTGTGTGAAACCCTTTTCACAAATAGAGCATTTGAAAGGTTTCTCACCAGTGTGAACACGCATGTGTACATGCAAGTAAGATTTTTCTGTGAAGGTCTTGTTACAGATTGTACACTGAAATCGTTTGTCACCAGTGTGAACACTCATGTGTGTATGCAGATTTCCTTTTACAGTAAAACGCTTTTCACAAAAAGTACACTGAAAAGGTTTCTCACCAGTGTGGATACGCATGTGAATACCTAAGCCAGATTTCTGTGTAAATCCCTTTTCACAAACAGTACATTTGAAAGGTTTCTCACCAGTGTGGACACGCATGTGCACATGTAAGTATGATTTCTCTGTAAAGGCCTTATCACAAACTGAACACTGAAATGGTTTGTCACCAGTGTGGATGCGCATATGGTTATTTAACCTTGCCTTCCCAGAGAAGCTTTTCGTGCAGATAGTGCATTCAAAAATATCCCTGCTAGAGTCGATGCGCATATGCTTTAGCAAATTTCCTGTTTTGGAGTAGCTCTTCTTATAGATGGTACTCTGAAAACCTCTCTCATCAGCTTGAACGTGCATGTGCTTACAAAATTGTTCTTTTTCATTGAATCTCGTCATACAGGTAGCGCAGTGACATTGTTTGATGCCTCTTTGGGTCAGCCTGTAAGGGTTTGGATTTTTTCTTTTGAAACTCTTTTTGCAGGAGCAAAATATTAATAAGTTTTTAATTTTTGTTTGCCTCAAAATGCATGTATTTAACATTCTTCTTTGTACAACAGGTTTTGTTTGAATTTTCTTGCATAAGAGTTTTTTCACATGCAGAATTATTGAGCTTTTCAATGAGAATCTCAATTTGCATCTAGCACATTGATAGGGTTTCACACCTCTGTGGGTCCCCAGGTGCAAATATAAGTATTTTCTATAAGCAGAGCTCCTAAGGCACTGGAATGGTTTACCTACTCGGAGTGATTGTTTATGGGTCACAGTCTCAGGAAAGCTTGACAAACCATAGTTAGGGATGTAAAACAAGACCAAATCTTTCCTCTCTTGATGTGTCTGCATCTTGCTGGATCGCCATGGTGATACACTTCCTTCACCTGTTGAAAGGAAACACTTGTTTTAGACAAATTACGAGATTTGAACTGGATCAAGCCATTCACTTTTAGTGAAGGACAGTGAAAAATATCTTGATAGATTTACAGGGATTAACATTGGGAAATAAATAGGATGGCATAAAAAAACAACATAATTTTCAATTTTAAACACTTTAAATGTTGACCTTGAGAACTATTTAAGCACATAACTTACGAGGTTAATTTCCATTAACTGCACATCCATAAATCTACACAGAGTCAATATACTTAAAATCTCCATTGACTCTAGCTCTGAAAGTTATACTTTTTTTGCAATACTACTGGCATTTCATCCATCCTATTCACAAGATTGGAGAAATAGTACTCCTAGTTTCAAGAAACCTTCAAAATGTGCCAATCAACTCTGTTTATATTCAAGAAACCACATCAGGAAGAAACAATGTACAAAAGAAGTTTGGCAATGCAGACCATGCAGTAGTGATTGAGCACTACCTACTAGAAAATGGCATATAAATACACATTTCCACTTGGTTCAAGAAATAGAATTATTAATTAGGTTTATTATTAAAACAATTAGGAGTGTCGGCAGAGGATTCATCTTCTAGCCTCCCAAAATAACTCAAGAAATACTGCTCTATTATATTCCTTTTTTATGAATAGGTTTACCTAAAAACCAATAAGGGTGAAATGATTGTCTTTCAGACAACAGAAGTATAGATTCATTTTATGATCTTTATCAGAGCTACATGTAAAAATTTTGACTGAGAGACTAGTATTCAAATAGTCAAAACCTCATAACACTTTTGCACTACTATGTTTACAAAATTATTAAGGAAATATGTAATTTTCACTCACCTGGGGAACATAAATCAATCTCCTGCTTTATAGAAGCAATAAAAACACTTTGAAAGCTTGGTGCAGGAGGATCCTACAGGGAAAAAAATAACTTCAATTAAAACTACATGAAAGAGTAATTCTGGATTCTCCAAACTGCACCTTGCGTACCCAGCCTGCTTACCAATTTAGACTAGTCCTGCAAAGAAATTCAAAATTGTAGATATTTTTCAAAATGAAATTCAGTTCATAAATAAGTGTTTTTATTTGCAATTAGCTCAGGCTAAGATCTGCACCTCTCCCTAACCACTTTTGAATCTGTTTTCTCCCCCTCTTTTATGAGAGTAAAGAATATATACAATATTATTTAAGATAATCACTTGAGAAATTCCTCAAAATTTCAGATTTGCAAGACTTTGTTTCAAAGAGAAAACAGGGCACACCTTAACCCACATCTCATCTCATTTTCACACGTCATCCCATCTCATCCCATTATGTTTAGAGTGCAAGCTGCTTCGAAGAGATTTTCATCTTCACCATCATTTTTCGAAGGTTAAAACTGTAAGCTCCTGAGGAAGTTTGACGCAAGTCTCTGCCCACTGGAGTCAACACATTTCTACATCTTTATCTCAGGTAGCCACATACTAATCAACCTTAAATTGAATTATCTTTCACCTGAGTTAAGAATTTTAACCCTAATATATGAGCAGTGAAAGTCATTAAACAGCCATATTTACTGCACAGGTTTGCTCAAGGGGATGTTTCTATACGTGTGAATCAAAGAAATTTTTTCAACAGGTTATATTTCACCAACAGATGGGCGTGGTTTTTTTGCAGCTGGAACTATAAAATTATTTAGATGTTTTTTTCATTCTCATTTTGGGGAGAAAAATATAAAACTAGTAAAGATTTTTGAAAATTCTTCATATTTTCAACACTCAATATTTGTTTGTTTATGTGAGGAACTAAATAATGTTCATTTTAATTCATATTTTGAAGGTCACTACGTTCCATGAAGTAAGATTTAAAGTTCTGGGCTAAAATATAAAATGTTATCTGATGTAGTTTATTGATTTAGTGATTGTAGTTTATCTGATGAAGGAGCCAAACAAATTCTGAAACACCATGAAATAAATAATTTGTTAATTAAAGACACACATATATTTTGCCGTTCAGAAATACAAGGAATTTATAATTTTATTGCACCGTGAACAATAATTTCTTTCAATAATTTTTGAAAAAAAATTACATTTTTTCAGAGATTTTATGGAAAGAACCTTTTAACAATATAAATCCTTGTACACTAATAAAAAATAATGAGCGTACCCGTGCGAGAACTCTCGCATGCTATGCTGCACCCTCTTCCTTATTTTTCCATTTCCATACTAAGCCTGTAAAATATAATTTTCTTCAAGACCCTTCATCCTCCGTCACTTGTTCTATATGTCACCTTGTAATTGATAACAATATAATGCACCCTTGTCAATACAAACTATTATTTAACTTCATTATCGAGCAAAGAGGTATACCCGTGTAATTCAATCGCACATAATATCAAGTAATTATTAATTTCACCTAGTTGCAGATTCTATAGGCTCTGAACAGGTGGAGTAGAATCAAGAAGCGTCAAACCAGCAAAAATGTAATAGTATGGTCAAGATGATCTCATTCTGTAGATTACGGTGTGAAGAACATTTCTTTGAGGCCTTTGGCCTCAATATCGTAGCTTTTAAGGCCCTAGAGCGCTTCGTTTAGGAGTAATTTAACGATATAGATTCAAAGGGAACGTATGCTACTGAAATAATATAGATGATTGAGTATATACTTTTCATAGATAGATTCCAGTTTCAACAAGGCACTGTGCATTATTTCCTAGCAAGCACACCAGTATCTTACAATAGTATTCGATAGTAGGCAATTATTCGTACATTTTCTTCGAGAGAAGTTTGCTGATGTTTCTCAAATGGCTCAAAAAGCACAGCCAATGGAAGTTCCAACTCCTGCACAGTAGAGGAAAATATTGAACATATTTTGGGTCAATTGACAGATTTTTTCCCAGCAGCTAACAATGTTTTCCATGCCTGGACCCAGTTTAATTCTTTCACTTGGGGGTAAGAGAGACATGTGTCGAACATGATGTATTCCCTTCACCGTAACTAGCAAACTGCACTTGCTTGAGCTTTTCTTCATCACACAGCTACAGACACTGAGATGATTTTAAAGAAAAACTACAATTCTATTTTCGCCCCCAACCAGGAATCTAACTCGGGATCACACTGTGGGAAACTAGTAGGCTATCCATGAGACACCTGAAAGACAGAGAAAAATATGAGCCTACACTTACCTAAGTACCAAAAAATTGGTTTTAGACAGGGCAGTTTAAACAAAGACCAAAGGGAAATGGTGGCACCTTTCTTCTGTAACGAAAGCACTGTCTTCCCTAACAATAACAATTACACAATATTTCCTTGTTCTTTTTCCACATCTCTATCCTGCAATTTATTTCCCAGCCTGATTCTAAATCATCATTAATTGCATCCAAATAACAAGGCTATTCTGAAACCAAATTAGTTTCAAATGAGGCCATTGATTTTGTCGATGAAGGACTCAAACCCGCTGCAAATAATTATCTTTGAAACCTTTCTTGCCAATTAAAGAGGCATGTTGGTCAACACAATGATGGATTGTAGGATGCAAATTTGCACCTGGGTAGAAGCAATAAGTCATGGTTCCCAAAAGAAGTCACCATCTTCGAGACAAGCGAAGTAAACACCTGGAAAACACTCTGGGAACAACATCATCTTGGGAGGTACATTTTGCAAACACAGATGATAACTGCACATTTTCTTTTTCTTTTTGATTGAAGCTTTTCTCATGAGTACACTGAGAGTATTACTCTTCTAAGAAAAGTTTACTAGTAGTGATTATTATTTTTTGTGGTTATTTTCTGCAGAGTTGGAGAGGTCTTTCATGTACACTGCAGACTTTCATAATTAAATGTGCAACAATGGTGTAATTATATGATTATACTCACTTGTTCTGCATCATTTTCTGTCTTTACTGTACACTGTACTGATTCATCTTGATCCTGCAAACAACCGCATTGCTCATTACAAATGTAGTAGCTGAAGAAAAACAAGGTCTGAAAACATCACCACTGATCGTTATAAAATACACCGATAAGGGCTCCACACTTATTTCATTTGTCACTACATTAGTCATTTTTTTAAATACAAACAACATTTAAAATCTTACCATGTACTGAATAAAGGAAACTGATAGGCACAAGTGGATTAGAAAGTATGTTCAGAAAATCTAGTACATAGGCTGTTTTCAGAAAACCGACAGAAATAGACAAAAATATATTAGCTGTGCTCAATACTTTTGTAGGAAGAGATATTAAGTCATTTTTGGAATTTTTCTAATATTAAAGTTTCTAAATGTTTATTTATTTACTTGCTCACGGGATATCAAAGAGTATTGCGGTATTGCGGGATATTCCCTTTATACATGTAATTATAATATGAAAGTACAAGATACACATTTGTTAATGAAGTCACAAAGAATAAATTTTGCCTAACATTCTGTTTCTAATTGTAATTATGTTTTATTGTTATGAAATACCATGAAAATCAACCTAATTAGTTATACTTGACAATACTAATAGTACAAAGACTCAAGAAATATTATTTTTAATATAAATCCCTCAAGGTTGCACATTACTTTTACTCTTAATTGTTATGGAAATAGATCTAGAGAACGGTGTTCTCCCTTTCCCTAAGCACCTGTGTCCTACAATATTTTTTTATCACTATCACAAATAATTGATACAATTACTACTACTCCTATGACAATAGAAACATGTAAGAATTATAACTCACAAAGGAATTCCAAAAATACTCTTCTTCAATGTCAGTCGGTTCTTCTTTCACCTGGTGATAACAAAAAGAAAACAATCATAACTAATTTCCACACTAATACGCAATTTCAATTCCCCAATGTTTACATTTATTAAAACAAATTACAGTTCACTTTCAGCCGCTTACATCATTATTAACACCCATTATTTTTCAAAATAGTACAACACAGCTATTATTTGCAATTGGAACACATTTTAGTTGCCGTAAACTTCCACAAACGTAACCTAAATTAAATATGTTGAAACTGCTTACATCTTCTATTTTAATTATAGTCTCTGCTAAAACGTTAGTCTCCTCCATTATTATTATTATTATTATTATTCTCGTTATAAGTCAAGTTGTTGAAGCTAACGAAATACTGCCAAGCATTCTATTTATTCGTCTGAAAACAAGCTGGCATCAATCACAAAAATTGCTTTGAATACTCCTGACTCCTATATATACAATAAATACGAAATTTCAGGTCGACTCCTCTCATTGGTGCACATTATGTGTGCTTCCAGCGCTCCCGTGGCACGTAAGTAGAAGTATGATGGAAAGGCGGGTGAACTGCGCATCGTATCGACTTCAGCAAATGTGCTTCTGGCCCCAGTTTGCGTCACAACTTAGCGGGAAATTTAAATGCAGATAGATTCCAAAATTATCACCATTCAAATCATTGAAAACTAGTGGGACTACAACAGCACAAATTTTCCCGTGTTACTGGAAACAGCTACGTAAGATTGAAATATTGTACTTAGTGCGCTACTAACATCTTAGCTATTATTTGAAAACGTCCAATTCAACCAAGAAGCGAACAACTCATTGTTTCTATTGCAGTGTTGTCAAAACTATGTGAATTATACAACTTCATAAAAATATAATACAAAAGTTTTGTTAACATGTATTGGAAAAAGAAGCCTAATATCATAAACCTATATCGTCACAACAATGACACGCAATTCGCAACAGAGAAACGGAATTCCATTGTTGCATTCCCTGCATTGTCGATACTCCCTTAAAGAGCTAGAAACTTTTATTTCAAATATTTCAAAATAAATAATTTATAAAAGATTAATGTGTAAATGCATTACAAAAGGTTGTATGTAAGAAACAAACAAAAAATAATACAGAAAATTGTAAATTCTAATTTGCGACGCATCCGGCTGTCTGAAGCGCAGTAAATTTGCAGCGGCCAATATGTTTGTCACAGAATTATAGAAAAACTACTCGTATTTTCAAAAGTATTAAGCTTGAACTTATTTGAACACATAGTTTTGATAAACACATTTCATTACGAAAACCGGCAGCCATCTATCGCCACCCAAAGAACATTTTTTGACATTTTCTCAACTTTTCAGTTTCCTAACGGTTGAACGGAAAGATTAATTTTAGAATATTAAAGAACACAAAAACTTCGTCCTAAATATCAATTTTATTTAAAAAATTTGTAGCCGTTTTTAAGAAAATGGCGTTTAAGCGCTACTAAAAATGCGAAATTTAAAGTTATTTTTTACAGAAACTTTTTGAGTTTTCAAAAAACCTAATTTGAAGCACTTGCACTTACAAATATAATAATGTTTACAAATTGCTGGAAATGTGCATATTAACGGCACGAGAGATCTTTCAAAAAATTTCCATTTGTAATTTTTGAAAAAAACAAAAAACTCAAAATTAACTGTTTGTCATTAAAGAGTGCAATTAGCACTATCCGTTTCAAAAATAGCGCCAATTTTTTTCTTTAAACTTTTGGTAGGGATAGTGATAAATGTACTCTATTAGATGTCATAAACGCCATATTAATATAATCTTTTGTTTTTGTAAAAATTGCCAAAATGTAATTTTTTTGACTTGCCTCTCATATGGTTAATATTTACATTAGCGGCGATTTGTTCACATTATTATATGGATGAGTACATTTGTTTTAAATAATTTCATACGAAGTTTCTCGAGAACTCAACCGTTTTCTGTGAAAACTAACTCAAAATTTCGCATTTTCAAAAACGCTTAAACGTCATTTTCTCATAAATGGCTCCAAATGTTTCTTCAGACTTTTCTAACGGATAGTTCTAATTGTAGTATTTAATAAGACGTTAGGTTCAATTTTGGGTATTTTTTTGTTTTTCCAAAAATTACAGAAATGTAATGTTTTGAAAGATCTCTCACATCTTTAATATGCATATTACCAGCAATTGCGTAAACACTATTGTATTTATAAGTTAAAGTACTTCAAATGACTTCTAATGAAGTCAAAATTTTCTGTGAAGAAGAGGTTTCTAGTTGCGCTTAAACGCCATTTTCTTATAAACGGCTTCACATTTTTCAAAGAAAATTGCCATTTAGTACAAGGTTTGACTGTTCTTTAATATTCTAAAATTAATATCGTTCTGCCATTAGGAAACTGAAAAATTAAGAAAATATCAAAAAATGAAACTTAGGTGGCGATAGATGGCATCTGGCAAGAGTATTTGGCAATTCTGAATAGCTAGCCCGAACCCAACGAAATAGAAAACTAACACGGGAAAGTCTGAAAGTTTCTAGAATTCTCAACTATTTCCTGCGACAACGGAGAATTGAGACAAATAGTCACAATTCTCCCCGACCAAGATTCGAACCAGCGAAACTTACCTCCGTAGAAAGAAGTCTGGGTCATTCCATATTAAATCAAAACGGTTTTAATTAAAATTTTACCTCACCATTTTAGATTCAGATGAAATTCGACACATAGGTAGTATGAATTAGGAACAAAAAACACTAAATTAATAATTGGTATTGTGATATACCAATATATTATATATTTTGACAGTAACATTTGCTGTAAATGGGTTGAGTTAAAAGGGTCTGCAAATGGCAATATACAGCCTTAGCAACGCCGGCGTAGTGGTTGGCAAGGCCAATAAACTACATTCAGGCCTTGAATAGGTGGGGGCGCTGGCTAGAAAGACATATAAGATAATTTGGGATTGGTCTAGAAAGGAATGACTATCGAGGGCGTGGCTACTTGATTTGGTAAGAAATGGATAGATTGGCTAAGGGAGAATAGACTGTCAACTCCTGAGAATAGACTGTCGAAGTTTGTCGTTTTGTTTAAAAAAATAAGAATGAAGGATGGATACCGAGGCGTTGAGGGCTAAAAACGAGGGAGTAAATGGCATTCTGATAGAGGTCGTCGAGTGGTACATATCGCTCGCGAGTTTAATATTAGGGGAGTGGGACTTGTAAGTTTGAATCAATCTTGAATCAATAGTTGTCGGACTCTGAAAGTTGATGTGCAGCAGTTGAATTCGCTTAGGACTTTGAAAGTTGTTTTATATTGCGGTTTTTGACTTGAATGTTTTACCCCGTAGTAGGGGAGAACTGGGAACTGTGAATATTAAGTAAGAACCGGTAGATATTCTAGGCAGTGAGGGCTGGATTCGTCGGCAGCGTTGCAAGATTAGAAGAGAGAAGCTGGACTTGGGATTATCAGCATTCAAGTGAGAAGATACTGTGGGACGCCGTCGGTCAAGATCACGTTTAGATAAGTACTGCAGTACATAGGTTTTCTTTTAAACGAGGTCATGACCGAAAGGCAGAATAATTTTTCACAAGTCAATAAATTGTTAAATTTTCTTTTGGAAATGAAAAGATGATTTTCATTTAGTCAATCACAACTGATAAGTAGTTATATATATATATATATATATATATATATATATAAAATTATTTCCTTTCAGATTCCTCGCCATACTGTATAGTTGGCAGATCAAATAATCGGCTATCTAGGCGATAGCGATTATCCATTACGTGACCCATTGACCCAGCTAGCCGGACATTTATCCATTCGTTAAGATTAGCTGTGGAAGCATTGGTTTCAAGTATCAATTATCGTAACCTGTTCCTGGCGCCCATAGTTTTCTATAAATTCGGAACGGGTCACGATTATAACAGTCCTAAGGTAAATGATGTCATTTAAAACGACACAATCTCGTAATAATTTATGACGAAACATTGTTGGTACATTTCAGTATATATTAGGGTTTATAATTTGAAATAAAATGCATGTTAAATAAGTAAAATCTAGAGTAAGTAAATATTGTGCATTTTAAGTAAAGATTACCATATGAACCCATTGCAGTCCCATTTTTAAACTTGCACCATATATTTGGAAAATATAAGGATGATTTTAGAATTTTTCAATGTTTTTAAAGATGAGCATTTTGAAAAAACTCAAATCAAAATGTTATGTTCAACTTTGAAAAACGTTTTGAACGCAACCCCTATTGAGTTGTATACCATATAAATGGCCATAAAGAAAGCTGAAAAATGACCCCTGTTCGAGCTCTCTGTCTTAATTTGGTGAGGTGCTACATCAATTAAAAAATTTTCGGGAACCCAATTTTGCAAAATTTTACATGACTGTATTTCACAAACGGGTGGAAATATTTACTCAAAATTTGTAGCTTTCTTATTCTTCATTCATACCACATATGTGTCAAATTTCATCTGAATCTGAGATGGCGAGGTAAAATGACTGTTGATTTAATATGGAATGACCCGTCTGCGCCCGTCACTTAGTCATTTTGGCCACTGTGGTTATACTTGCACTTTGGTACTTTTAGAATGGTAATACGTGTATGATGGTTTCATTTTAGCGTTAGGGAGCCGAAAAATTCCCAGAATGTGAAAAAATGTCGTTTGGGCGCGGTCTATATTCCCGATTGGATCATATATCCGTTGTGTCAGTCTTCGCTGACTTTACCAACGCGAGACATTGGACCTCAAGTTCGGGCGCGAAGCTTGATGGCTAGCGCACTGCGTTTCAAATTCATCATAATTCTCGGAACAGTTATTGATTTCCCAGGGCATAATCTGTTCTGAGAAAAGGAAATGGTGGCCTAACATCGAATTAATAACTATTTTGTACATGTCAGGTGGTCCTATTATTTTTCCAATACCTGTATAAGATCCTCAGTTCTTGCTTTTTAATGTAACTTCACTGTGCGCACGTTCTGTTGAGCACTACTTTTGCTTGTAGTGGTAGGAGTTGAACTGGTGTTCGTTACTATTTCGTTAGCAATGCTGAAAAATCAAATCAGCAGTTCATTTACCGTTGAAATTGATTTTCTATAACTCGGGAACATTTTTTCCATTTTTTTAAATAATACATTTTCTAAATTCTTTTTCTAGTTGTTCAAATGTTGCTAATTTCGCGCTTTGTTTTTTTAATTCTGGGTCTCAAAAAATGTGCGCAGATAATCTCTTCCCCCATACGTCATAAACAGTTTTTACTGTTTTTGACCAAACAAAATAAATAAATAAGAGAGGGGGAAAAGAGTCTTGAGTGCTTTTAGCTGCGTTCACACGTACGTCAGAGTGAGGCTCGGCAGACAAATTTAAATGTAGAGTGAAACTTTCCTTGTCTGGAACAGATTGATAGAAGATATAAAAAATTCTCAGAAAGTAATTTGGAAAAATAGTTGTGCCTGGCGTCTTAGCTCAATGGTCAGCGTGCTCGCTTTCCATGACGCGTCCCCGGCGTCGGGCAAGTTTGTGTGTGTTTTTCCTTGCAATGCCCCAGTATACATTGCTGTGTGACTATGAGAACTGTGAGAACTATAAGAACTCTCACTTCTCAGGTTGAGAGGACCAGAATACGGCATATACCCCCTTAACCCATGGCCGCGAGGCCAGGAGGCTGGAAGACCATGCTCGGTACGCGGGCTGTCGCGCCAAGTACGAACATAATTGCATATTATATTAAAAACATTTCTTCTGTTTAATTCTGTCTTAATTCGTTTTGATTTCTGAAGGTTTATTTTTTGTATTTACTTTCTTGTATTTGTATGCTAAATTAATTTTTGTGTGTGCATAATATTTAAAATGACAAATGTTTGATTAAACAATATGTACAAAATTATAAAAAAACACTAAAATCATAATATTTCAATCTTTCTAAATATCACATCCCAAATATAAAATAAGTTGATAAATGGATTAACTGGAATTTTTAGGTTACAAAACACAGTTTTGATCTTTTTATTGCATGTTTTTGCACATTTTGGTGTTTTCACTGCAAGTTTTAGAGAGTTTTACTGCACGATAATCCGGTTTTTAGTTATTACAAAAGTGAAAAGAATTTAAAGAAAAAAACTTGGAGCGGTTTTTGAGAAATAAAATTTTGGTAAATTTCAATCGCAATTAACGCAAAAACTTGTTTTTCCAAAAAATGAGCATTACCTTATTTAGAGTGCTAATTTTGTACAACCGACTTTGAGGCAAAAATCTCTATCTTTAATTTTGCAGTTTTGAAATTGTTTTTTGCAATTTTCGAAAAATTGGGGATATCAACGAAAATGATACCTGCATCATTCTCTTAAACGTCCTTTGCACTATTCAACAAGATTTAATAAAAAAATTGGAGCCATTTTTTAAAAAACTTTGAATATGTCCAGGGGGCTTAATGTAAAGTAAAAGTACTCCCCAAAGTTAAAATATCAATTTCAAATTCCAGGAGCTTCGACATCAGCCAAATCGATTGGGGAATATTAATTTTGAAGAAAATCGGCTGAACGGTTTAGGCGCTAGCTTTCACCACAGACGGACGGAGACACGGACAGACGGGTGTTTTGCCGTCTATCGAGTTTTCGGTAACAAGAAGCAACAAAACATGGATTTTGGCTACACCTCGAGTTAGAGGATTTTTTCTAAATTTAGCAACAGGTTTTATCCCCTTTTTTGTTACCAGACCCCAACTATGAGTTTTTCTGGCAAAAATTCCGACAAACCGTTTTCCGACGAACGACAACTTTCTCTTCTCACGAAGTAATCGTAAGGCGATAAAGTAAAATGGATTGAGGTGGGGCATAGCACCTATGCACCCTTTCCCGAGATCCGCCGCTGTTAAGTATTTTTTTTGTTTTTTTGCCTACACTGAACATTTGTTCACGATCCGCTTCTGCCCTATTCAAAGAAGAAAATTGAAGATAATATTTGAAATATTTTTAAGAAAAGTTCGAAAGTCGCTTGAGCTTCATTTTAAGTAGATCGCCTTTAAAATTAAAAGATTACTTTTAAATTTCCAGGACCTCAAATTGAGCCACATTGATCAGAGAAAATGAATTCTTCTTCTCCCTCAGGCATTAGACCTGTTGGTCTGTTGCGACTCGTTGATCACTCCGTCTTCTTTTGGGTCTACCAATGCTTCTTTTCCCTCGAGGTGTGTAGAAAAGGAGTGGCTTAGGTAAACGATTATTTTCCATTTTAAGTTGTAGTGCGTTGAGGTTAGCAGACTGTATGTAACGTTAAGACGAGGCCAAATTACGCTATCACGTACATCCTCTGGTTACTACTTACATGGAAGACCACTGGTGATGAATGGATTGTTGTTGAGCAAGTCACCAGTCTCGCGGATCTGAAAATATTCTTTCAGGTACTGCCATCACCACAAAAGAATTGAGAAGCGTATAGAATGAATGCATTTCAAGGAGTTGAATAATACTGCGCTTCTTAAATCAAAACATGAAATTATTAAGAGTTGAATTATGTGACTGAAATTGTTAACTAAATTCTTGGAACAAACAAAATTAGGAATTTGAGTTTAGATAAACCGTGAGGCTGTTGTATCACAGATAGTTATAACACTGGTGATTACAAACGCTTATGTATCTGCATGACCGAATGACCTGTTTGTGGTGGCGATGTCGAAGATCGCTCTGGCTGAGCTGAAGTGGTGGGGGATGCTCGGCAACACTCGGTAAAAGCGACACGCGTAGCACTATGTTGTAGCAATGTTGCCACACCGGGAATTAGATGTTGAATTAAATGTCCAAGGCGAGAATAAACTTTTGCTTTACGTAGAAATATTCAGTCACAGTCTCGTGGCTCAGAGCAAAGTCGCTCGCCTTTCACCTCTGAGGTCCGGGTTCGATTCCCGTCGATCCTCATGTGAAATTTGCGACAAAAAATTCCGACAAAACGAGTTCGGCTGTTTCATAGGGGCTAGTCCAACCTTTGTGAAGTGTCCTAAATCTTACCCCCTTCCTTATTCCTTCCCAATTCTGGCCGCTGGATAGTGACGCAGGAGTGCGCGGTGTGAAGCGCGTACGCGGAGATGCTACCTGGCGGCCCTCTTGACAACTGACAGACGAGACACAAATATAAATATAGAGCGCCCTGTGAAATATAGAAAACACTGATATCAAAGTAATGGAGGATTACTCCGCAATCAACGCCCAACATAGGGCTTTGGAGATGCGTTGCGTAAAGACAACAAATGTTAAAAAAAACTACAAAATTGTAAGTAAATTGCCGTTGCGAATGGCAGTGCGAGAACACGAATTACATAGCACTTAAGATGCAGTTCATGGTTCACACATAACAACAGTTTACTTGAAAAATGTTAATTTCCAAACCACGTGATTGATAGCACTGATTAACTCGTCGTATGACATTGAACTACAATGAATAACAGTAAAGTCTTGTGTATGCACACGTGTGTGCATGTTACGAGTGAAGAAAAACTGAGTGAACGACACGTCTAAATGTTGTGACGGCGTATACTCCACTGTAGTTCGTCGTATGACATTGAACTATAAAGAATAACTAGTCTTGAGCACGTGTATGTATAACATGTTACGTGCGAAAAGAAAACTGAGTGAGTGACATGCATGTGATCACATTGTAACGGCGAGTTCTGAACTGGTCTGTGCAGGCATGTGTGGCTGACACAACGGACGGTGACCGCACCCGAAGGATGGCGGACCAATAAGCGTGCATGTTCTTTTGAGAGGTTGTAACTTGAGTCATTAATAAAACAAATTACATAGAAATGTAAGTTATTAAATGTCAAAATTTGTATTGTGTAGTTAAGTTTATAGTGAATAAAATACTGCGCAAGATTTGGGTTCGCTGCAAGCAGTTCTCGGTATGGGCAGCGTCGGCGGTGAAACGGCAACAGCGTTTCTGGGAATCTGAGGATCGCAAGCCGTTGTCAAACGTACTTTCGTAGTTGAATATATAAAATGACAGTTTGTACAAATATCTTATTGTAATGAGATGCTCATAAATTAATTTAATTAATTGTAACAGCTTGCTTGCTCGAACACCATCCTTAGTACACAGTCTTTCCATTTCTCTCTATATTCTTCGATTTTGTCGTTTAGATTGTAAATTCCAAGGTACTCCCGTATGATCTCGTTTTCAAATCGACCCGGCAGGAAAATTCATTTTGGAAAGTATCCATACATGGTTTTAGCGCTAGTGTTGTTTACAAAGGGACATATAAGCCTCTTTGAAAACATTAGATTTTCTGTATCTATGACTCCCAAAACTACTGCGGACAATTTAAGCTCGAGATATATTTTCAGCGTTAGCCTACTACAATCTCTCTTTACAATTCGCGCGAGATAACTGTGCACTTGATGACCATTAAAGCGCCAGTGAGACACGAAAGAAGGGAGACATTAAGCATGCGCAGAAGAGCCATGTATACATATTATCGCTGTTTAGAAAACATCTAGTAGCCAAATGAGAGCTAAGGACTAGTAGCTAGTAATCACCCAGAAATTAGTTTTGGCTGACAGTAATTTGCTACATTGGTTTTCTTGAGTGCTTTCTTACACGAAATGTGAATGTAATTTTTTTCGATGCTCCTGTCGAAAAGCTAGGACATCGATGTTTTCGAAACGGCATTCAGAGTAGCCGTCTCCTTCTGTTACGTCAGCCATGTGCACAGGCATCATGTGCAGGGGCATCCTGAACCTGCTGATGCATTCGGAGCGTCCCTACCGCCTCTTCCTTGGAAAGATTCCTCTTCTGTTGCCCGCGACATCCTCAGCTTGAGTGGGGTGTCGCTGGGGAGAGGAGAGGCAGAGGCATTAGCGACTTGTCGACTGGGTGTCGCCTCGACGCCCTCTCACAGAGCCTGCGGAGATAGAGGGGGGGAGCAGCCAAGCCAGGGACGGGGTTCTCGTCCGCGTAGCCGTCCTTGAGGGAGTCGCCTTCATCGTCGCCATCTTCTTCATCCTCGGGTTCGGGGGCGGCAAGGTCTCCCTCGTACTGTTACTCGCTCCGCTGCGAGACTCGGCGGAGCGGAGTCCATCGGATAGTAATACCAACCGGCGGCCGCAGGCGCGAGATGTTTTTTTTTGTTTTTTGTTGTTGTTTTTTTCGAGGAGAGTCATTCCAGCCTGAGGCGGCGCGATGCCTGACGGGCGCGATACCAGAAGGATGTCATCAGTGGCGCCTCCTGACTCTGAACCTCGGGTGTTGGCAGTGAAGGAAAATGTTAACCTCCACACTACTTTTTTCGCATACGTATTTAGAGTAAAATTGAATTGTATAAACAAAATTATAATTATTTTTAATTATATTGGAAAAAGAGCAAAAGGTAGTCGCAAAATAACAAGGAGGGTTTTGTAGTTTCTATTGCACATATTGAAATAAGACAATTTCAAGTACTTAAAAATACATGCTCGATATTTCCTCCATCGTTTGGTTCTCATTTAAAAATTACATTCTGAAATATTATTAGGTTAGGACATGATCTCCTAAAATCAATTATTCGTTTCTCTTTTTCATATAAAAATGAAGAAGCATTTTTTTCAACTTTTGTACTATTTTTTCACTATCAATATCCGAATAACACAAATTTCATGTGACAGTTCTACTAAACAAGTAAAACTATTAATTGACAATGGATAAAATTAATTACGAATTACATAGTACTTGGAGAAAGTTACGGTTTCTTTTTCCAAGTTATTGAATTCTATTTGGTATCCTCTAAATGAACAAGTAACTTCTATTACGCCTTTGTTATAGCAGGAATTTTTCACAAAAATCAGAAACACGGGTTGGTAGTTTTACACAAACCAGAAATGGTTTATACACTGAATTATATACATTAACACGATATTTTATTCTCTGTAACATTAATAACACTGTTCTACAAAGGTTCTGTTTCTGAGATAAAATGTGTGATTCATTATGAATTTGCAATAGTAAGTTCATGTCTGAAATCAAAATGTCGCGTTCAGGGATAGTTTTTCAGTAATTTTAACTTTTATATCATGAAAAAGGCATTATTTTCCGTAAATTGAGGGAAAGTTTGCAAATAACACTCGGCAACATGGACTCCTTCATTTATGTCAAATGCTTTAGTGTTCAAATATTGGTCCGCCTCTCTCGATTGTATACTTTCATAAACACTGCTTACCTTAAACCTAGCCTCATTGTCACTGTCAGGAAGCCTCAAGTGTGAGAACGTTTGAAGTGATTTTTTTGTTTTTCGTGGTGGTACAGAAAGTGACAAGTAAGGTGATAAGAAGGAAAGGAGTAAATGAGAATGTCTTTGTACAGCATTAATTAAAGATTATTATATAATTTTTATTTTTCTAGAAAATGTCTCGACGGCGCTCCTGTCGAGATGCTCTTTACAACCATTTGCTATATCTGCGGAGAATTCACATTTGTAAGAAACAGGAATAGTATGTTGTGCATCTTCTTCTTGTAAATTAATTAACTGATGGAAAGGGAAAGAAAATACCATGTTATTTGCGTACCTATAGTATGGCGAGAACCAAAAGACCATATATCAGACTGTTATTTCTGTGTCACGAAAGTTCGAGGTTTTAAAAACAAGAAGTCAAAGAATAACATTGCTTATCTGGACCTACCTTATGCGCAAAGGCCAGTTCCACATTCTAAAGTCTTCCGGTTCCATTTTAGAAAACATTTTCAAATTAATTATATACAATGAGTATAAATGGAAGGTATATAGCGATTTCAAAGTCATTGCATTGCTATTAGGCATACAACAAGGCTACACACAATATGCTTGTTTTCTTTGCGAGTGGGATAGTCGCGATGGAAATTACCACCACATAAGAAAGAAAAGGCCGGAACGAAATTAGGAAATAGATGAAAAAATGTCCAATGCCAAAGTCTGGTAGCTCGCGAAGATATCCTTCTACCACCTCTTCATATCAAATTCGGTTTAATTAAACAATTTGTAAAGGTGATGGATCCAACTGGCGAAGTGTCTACGTATCTTGCTGACATATTTCCTCGCCTTTCAGCTGCAAAGTTACAAAAAGGCGTATTTGTAGGCCCTCAGATCAGAGAACTTCAGATAGATAGAAATTTTGAAACATGCCTAACTGACGCAGAAGCGCAAACATGGCAATGTTTCAAGAACGTGTCAGAAAACGTCCTTGGAAGAAAAAGAGCTGAAAATTGCAAGGAAATAGTGAATCATATGATCAAAGCTTGTCAAAAACTTGGCTGCAAAATGTCTTTAATAGTACATTTCATGCATTCTCATGTTGACTTCTTCCCAGAGAGTTGCAGCGATGAATCGGACCAACACGAAGAGAGATTCCGTTAAGATATATCTACAATTGAAAAAGGTACAAAAGGAAGTGGATGCCTACAATGTTGCCTGACTATTGCTGTAGAATCATTCTAGACAAGGAAGACACTCGTTACAAAAGAAAACATAAGATATGTAAATTGTTGTTGCCACATTTGTATAATTTTCTCTTTTTCTGTCTGCCTTCCTTTAAAATACATGCTACAAAGTGAATTCGTTTGTGAATATTGCCTCTGACAGAACCTTCCTCGGCTTTCCTAATATGATAAGAGTTAGAGTATGTAACTGATATCAATCATCAATATCACTGTAAATTATTTTATTGCTATTTCTTGAATTCCGAAAAATAAGTTTACATTTAAAGAGAACCGAAAGATAAAAATTAGAATTCCGGTTAAACTATCCCTGACAGAGAAAAACTGAAAACAGATTTGGATTCACCTTTGAAATTACTATAAGAATCACAAACTTTTTCTCCAGAAATAGAAAAAAATATTTATTTTGTAGAACAGTGTAATCCGCGGAATCCGGCTAGACTAGCGGAATCTGGCAAACGTTCTGGCCCTCATCTCCCTCTTTCCCTTTCCATCTCTCTCTCTTTGTCCGTTTCTGTCCCTGTCTCAGTATGACTATGTGTGTCTCTGCTTCTTCCTGTACCTTTCATTCACATTTAGCTGCAGATACTGCATGTCTCTGGGCGCCGGATAGGCAAGAATGTAATACAATGTTCATGAATGTCTTATCCTGTAGATTAAGGTGTGAGTTTTATTTTTAATGCCCTAGAACGCTCCGTTTAAGAGTTATTTAACGATATAGATTTGACGTGAATATTTAGTTTTGTTCTACCAGCGGCATGTAGTGGAGTTACAACAGAATTAACAGCACATAAACCTTCTGGGTGAAAAAACACGTACTTGTGCCAACTTTCACGGAGACCGATCGCACAGTGTTGGAGTTTACCTCTTTTACACACACGCACACACACACACACATATACACCAACATCCAGTTTTATATACACTCATCGTCATAAAAAACCACACCCCGAAGGACCCTACTGATCCGCTGCAAACTCTGAGGGTGCTTTGCACACCATTCGCGAAGCCAATGATTTCGTTTTCACGGTCGGCCGCGCACCCGGGGGTAGATGGTAGATGCGTGACATCGCGCCCACCGGTCTAGATAAGAGGGCTTCAAACGGCCACGCTGGTCATTGCGACATCGGGTTGCGTCACCAGAGCGTCACCTGCACGTACACTATGTCTCGGCGAAGCTTTCGACAGCCGGTTGTCCAGTTAGACGCGTTCGAGAGGGGCTGCATTGTGGGTGTGCGGGAGGCTGGTTGGTCCTGTCGACGTATTTCGCACCACACCAGTCGTACAGACAGCGCCATCACCCGCTGTTAGCGGCAATTGATTGAGGAAGGCATGCACACACGAAATGCAGGATCTGGACGTCCACGGCGCACCGAGAGGAGGGAGGACCGACGGATTGTCCGCCACGCGCAAACAGATCCAACAGCAACGATTGGTGCGATTCTGCGGGCTGTGCAGCCTGCACTGTCACATCCTGTAAGTGCCAGTTCCATTCATTAGAAGGCGGTTGCATAACGCAAGGTTCGCTGCACGCCGACCGATACGACGCCTGCAACTCACACTCTATGGTCCGATCAAAATAAGTTGGTGATTGACAGTTGGGAGTGGAAGGGACGTTGACTGTTTGCATACCACTGATCACGGGTTCCCGGGACACGCAGATAAACAATTGAAATAAATACTTATTAAAGTAACCAAATCATACACTTATATTGAATGAAGCTACAGCTTCAGAAGTGGAACTGTCAATTACCAACTTATTTTAATCAGACCATAGCATCGTCGCCTGGTGCCGGGAATGATGGACCTGAGGCCATGCAGACTGGCAGCGGGTCATCTTCAGCGACGAGTTCCGCTTCAGACTTGATAGCGACGACCACCGGGTTCGAGTCTGGATGTGCAGAGAGGAGCGACACGTCGAGTGAGTATCCCATCACACGTCCCGCCCGTCTGGTGAGATGGTCTGGTGAGATATCCCATGGTGTCCGTTCACCGTTAGTGTTATAGGAGGTACCGTGACAGTCAGACGGTACATTCAGGAGACCAGGGGCTCCGCGGTTAGAGAACGCCCACGCCCATGCCCTGTTCTGACAGGATAACGCGCGTCCGCATATAACACGTACTGTGGTTGTGTTTGTGTATGTGTGTGTGTCTTTGCGTGTGTGTCTGTGTCTGTGTGTCTGTCCGTGCGTGTGTCTGTGTCTGTGCGTGTGTCTGTGCGTGTGTGTCTGTGTGTGTCTGTGTGCGTGTCTACGTGTGTGTCTATGTATGTGTCTATGTATGTGTCTGTGTGTGTCTGTGCGTGTGTGTCTGTGTGTGTGTCTGTGTGTGTCTGTGTGCGTGTCTGTGTGTGCGTCTGTGTGTGTCTGTGTGTGTTTCTGTGTGTGTGTGTCTGTGTGAGTGTCCGTGCATGTGTGTCTGTGTGTTCGTCTGTGTGTATGTGTCTGTGCGTGCGTGTCTGTGTGTGTCTGTTTGTGTCTGCGTGTGTGTCCGTGGATGTGTCTGTGTCTGTGCGTGTGTCTGTGCGTGTGTGTCTGTGTGCGTGTCCGTGTGTGTCTGTTTGTGTCTGCGTGTGTGTCCGTGAGTGTGTCTGTGTCTGTGCGTGTGTCTTTTGTTTACGAGGGTAGGTGGAAATCTTCAAAAGACACCATGTGTCCCGTACCACATGATAGTGTGAGATTTTTACCCACTAAAACCACCTCCCTTTTCCTCCATCCTCCCCGCGGAACCGCCGTTAGGCATTACATCACGGGGAGTGGATCAGAGTGGCTCTGTCACAAGCCACTTCTCTTTCCCAGATCGTAGGAAGGATCCAAGGAGGATCAGTCGACTTCCCTTCTTTCCCTTTCTGTTCTCCTGAGCTCAGCTATTGTGGTCTGCGCATATGCGCTCACCGCAGCCAAGTTGGTTTCTGAGGCGAGCATGCACCCGACCATTGCTTGGGGTGTCAGCGGGTCGATCCCGAGTATACTCATAACGTGCCGTCGCTGCAGATGAAATTGTGGGCACTCGAAAAACACATGCTCGGCGTCTTCGACAGCAGGTTCACGTAGTGGACAGAAGGCGATATCCTCCAACTTGAACCTGTGGAGATATGCCAGAAAGCATCCATGTCCAGACAACAGCTGAGTCAGGTAGAAGTTTACTTCACCGTGTTTACGGTTGATCCACAGTGCAATGGAGGGAATCATGCGGTACGTCCATCTTCCTTTAATAGACTTGTCCCAGCGATCCTGCCATTCAAGCAGTGTTGTCGAGCAGTTTGGGTTCTCCTCTTCTTTGTGATATCGCCTCCGTCTCTCCTGCGCTAAGATATCGACCGGAGGCATCCCCGCGATGACACACACTGCATCGTTTGACACAGTGCGGAATGCATAAGCTACACGCAATGCTGATAACCTGTACACTGACGCCATCCCTCGGACGTAGCTATTTCTTGACGTGGAGTTAGCCCATACTGGGGCTCCATAGAGCAAGACTGAACTGACAACCAAGGCCAGAAGCTTCCGTTTCTCCTGATAGGGACCTATGTTGGGCATTAGCTTCGACAGTGCAGCATTAACTACCGCCGCTTTATTGCTGGCATACGTCAGGTGATCCGCAAATGTCAGACGGGCATCAATCATGATACCAAGATATTTTATTGACGGCTGCGATGTAACACGGTGGCCTCCAACTTTCATCGTGATGGTTCGTAGTGACAAGGATAACCTCAGTCGTATGCTCAGCTAACTGCAGCCCTGAGGACTTCAACCACCGACTAACAATAGCGATCGCTTCGTTGCAAATGTACACAATTTCCTCTGTATATTTTGCAACGGCTACGATAGCAATGTCGTCCGCGAAACCAATGATATTGGTGCCTTCTGGGAGGAGAAACCGAAGGACCTCGTCATACATCATATTCCACAATAGTGGGCCCAATACCGACCCTTGTGGGATACCAGCAGTGACATTGTGTACCCTCGGCCCATTATCTGTATGGTAGATCAGGGCTCTATTACTCAGATACTCAGCCACCATCTTCCTCAGATGCGTTGGTACCTTAAATCGGTGGAGAGCTAGGTGAATATTACTCCACCTGGCCGAGTTGAATGCATTCTTGATGTCCAACGTAACGACAGCACAATACTGTTTTGGGCCTCCCTTCCATCTGTGCGTGTGTCTGTGCGTGTGTGTCTGTGTGTGTCTCTGTGAGTCTGTGTGCGTGTCTGTGTGTGTTTCTGTGTGTGTGACTGTGTGTGTCTGTGCGTCTGTGTGTGTCTGCTGTGTGTCTGAGTGTGTGTGTGTGAATCTGTGTGTGTCTGTGTGTGTCTGTGTTTGTCTGGGTGTGTGTATGTGTGTGTCTGTGCGTGTGGGTCTGAGTGTGTCTGTGTGTGGGTCTGTGTGTGTCTGTGTATGTCTGTGAGCCATTCCACGTCAAATCGCACAAGAATTGACACGACATTTTTTTTAAATGTACGATATTTTTTTTTCCTTAAGTTTGGACATCAAAAAAAGAGACACGTATTTTTTATTTGCTTGAAAATTGATTATTTGTATAGTTATGGCTATATCAAATTTTGGAAGTTACAGGTACTTCACAAAATAAGATCAATTATCTCTCCGAATGTACTAAATATAAAAATTTCTGGTTTGTGTCATTGAATACTTTGAAATGTGTATTTTATTCCTCTGTAAATAAATTTTTCAAAAAATATTTTTTTCATTTTAAAAAATGTATTTTTTCAAAAAAAATTAAAATTTCTATATAAACTCGATGAGATAAAAATTTGAAAAAAATATAGGCGTGTTCCTTGTTCAATTTTCTATGAAATACAACAAGAAAAAAAAGTGGGCACTCCACACATACAGTTTTAAGAAAATCAATTGTAAGTATGAGGGCGCGCTCTGCCTACCCATACACTAACGAATTGTGTTCGGCCAGTCTTTGATGCAAGTGCTGAAGAACTAAAAAAAGAATGACCGTCTGCCTGATAAGGGTTTCAAGAGTTAGTAGTATTTCAGATGTTCACTCTGCCCCCAGAATGTATGACATTGTGTCATACATATTTTTGTGGGTAACATCGTCGGTGACTTGTGGGTCACCTATGTTCTTATGGGTGAGAGCGAAACGAATTGAAATACGAGCCATTCCACGTCAAATCTCACTCGAATTGACACGACTATTTAAAAAAAATAAATGACACGAATATATGGCATTCATTCTGGACATCAAAAAAAGAGGCACAAGTTTCTTTATTTACCTGAAAATTGTTTATTTGTGTAGTTTTGCCTTTATTAAATTTTGAAATTTACGCGTACTTTGTGAAATATGATTAATTGACGCTCTGAAAATACTTAACATAAAAATTACTGGTTTGTTTCGTTTAATTTTTTAAATGTGTATTTTATTCATCTGTAAATTACTTTCTCAAAAAATAAATATTTCATTAAAAAATTGTAATTATTTCTAAAAAACGAAAATTTCTTTATGAACTTTCTCAGATTAAAATTAGAAAAAATAAGCATATTTCTTGTTCAATTTTCTACAAAACATAACAAGAAAAAAGTGGGCACTCAACACGTATAGATAAAAAAATCAATTGTAATTATGGTATTCGGGCGCGTGGTTCCTGCCCCTGCACTAACGAATTGTGTTCGATCAGTCTTGGATACTAATGTCGACGAACAATAAAAGAATGGCCCTCTGCCTGATTTGGGTTTCAACAAACATTAGTAAATTTATGTTCACTCTTTCCCCAGAAGGGATGGGTGACAACAAAACGAATGTTTTTCGTCCTGTCAGCGAAACGAATTTTACTGCGAGTCCCTTTGCGTCCTAGGGACGGGGTGCCCTCCTGACCTTGCTCGTGAAGTACAATCGACCACTTGTCAAGGGACATAGTAAACTTTTCTCAACATTAGTCGCAATACGCAATACTTATGAAGACAAGAGTGCTAGTATTTGTTCTGTGAATCGTGTTTACACTGTGAAACATGAGTGGCGATCAGCGTGTGAGATAGATGTTTCAATCCATTTAAACTTTCTGATCACGATTTTTAAAAAAGAAAATCTCCAAGACGCGTAAACCACGATTTGCTGGTGAATTTACAGGAGTCATTAGATTGGCAAATTTGTGATTCATTTCGGAAGAAAGGGAATCGGCTTCCAAAACGGCCTATTCTTAATGAAGATAGCATCGAGATCAGTGGCTCCCGTGGCATTAACGAAAGTAGCGGAACGTCCAGTGAAAAAAGTGGAAATCAAGGAAGTGACAATTTAAGTTCTTCAGATAGTTCGTCAAGTGTCTGCGAAATGAATAAAGAGAAGATAAACATGAGTTTAATTGCAATAGGAGAAACCCCAGCCACGAAAAGAAAATTGGAACAAAATGGCATCCCCATGAGAAATTTTAAAAAGTACAAAGTGCCAACACAAATAAATTTTTTTCACGTTGAAGATCCTTCGACGTCCATCGAAAAATCAGACAAAGTACTATTTAGTAACTTATCGATTACTTTCACTCAACAGATGACATGACGTTGAAAATTTAAATTTTGACAATTTTTGAAAGTTGGACATACAATAAAATTAAACGACTTTTTGCAGCAACCGAACGCATGATAAAAGTGTCTAAAACTTTGGCTGAAGAAAATGGAATTTTGTCCAGAACTGAAGTAAATTCGGTAGGGCATTAAAACTGTGCATTGTGACGAAAGTTCATGAATTCTATGGTACGCGAGTACTTGTATTTAAAGTGAGTTGTTAGGGACCAGAAATTTTCAAAATGTCAGTCAAAACCTGAATCAAGAATCCGTCATTTAATTATTTATAAGTTTATAAATTATCTATAAATATATTAATATTATTTATATGTATTTTAATACGCATAAATATTATTATTTATAAATTCAATCATGAAGTTTCACCACCTCAAGAAGTACTTAAATTACTGCTTCATCCAAAGAAACCGACGACCAGTAACGCAAAAAACGTGTCTATTGCAGCAATCTATTACACACTGGTTCGTAAAATATTAATATCTTTTAAAGTTACTGAGATCCCACTTTGATTTTTTCAGGAATTATTATCAGTACTCTAGTGCGTTTATAAATATTTTTTAAAAATTTTTAGCTCATCGAGTTTAAAAAATTTTCAATTTTCAAAATTTCCTTTTTTTAAATTCAAATTTCAAAAAATTAAATATTTTGCAAAATCTTAAAAATTAAACATGATTTTAAGTTTCGAATGTTATTTGAACAGAACTGTAATTGGTGTATTCAAATGTATGATATTTTTAAGTTAGGGATGCGCGTCATTTTTAGCAAATTTCAATATACAATATTTCCGAAAATAATACAGTTAGAAAAAAATAAAAATACACGTGTTCACTTATTTGATCCATATAAGAAATAGAATAAAATTAGAAAATAATTAAAAATATGCAGGTCAAATTTTGGTCTTTTTTGTGGGATTTGTCGTGGAATGGCTCCTGTGCGTGTGTCTCTGTGTGTGTGTCTGTCCGTGTGTCGGTGTGTGTCTGTGTGTGTGTCTGTGTGGATGTCTGTGTGTGTCTCTGTGTGTGTCTGTGTGTCTGTGTGTGTATCGGTGGGTGTGTCAGCGTGTGTGTGTGTCTGTGTGTGTCTGTCTGTGTGTGTGTCTGTGGGTGTCAGTGTGTGTGTCTGTGGCGTCTGTGTGTGTGTCTGTGTGTGTGTCTGTGCGTGTGTGTCTGTGTGCGTGTCTGTGTGTGCGTCGGATATATATATTGAGACGAACCGGACGAAGTCCGGTCGTCCCATGAGGAATTCATGCTGTGACCGCACGCAATGAGGACCAACGCGATTTTGAAAACCGCGCGCCGTCAACGTCAGAGAGTGACGCAGGCAACGGTTGATTTCAAAACCCGCGACCAGAACGACGTTTGCCAATGATGTGAGAGCAGATAAGCCCCAAACTAGCCATTGGCCGGTGCAGGTCACGCCAGGCGGGGGGGAAAAGGGCATCCTGAAAATCTGCGGGGAGAAACATTCTTGTAAAAATTTCCAACGGAGCAAGACTTTCGAAAGTGCGCGGAAGTGAAGTTACGCGAGTAGGATTTCAAGAGAGTCTGAGATTCTTCAGTGAGCTACTAATCGAAGTTCGTATATGAGGAAAATTCCGGCCAGGAACAAAATCGGACTGTGAGACTGAAGTTGTGCCCGACAGAGAATTTATATAGTTCCCGAGGCATCGAAAGCGTGGAAGCAGATGCCCCACGCCGCTTCCTCTTTGTCGACCAGGCTGCCGAGAACGAGTCGCCGGCCGCCGGAAAACCTCCAAAATGAATATCAGCTCCAAAGAATAACGACATCCAAATTCCTGGAATTCACAAACAATCGGCACGTGTATGAAAAAAAGACCTGATTCGCATCCGAGAAGCTGGTCCGATAAACACGGAAGTCTGCGAGGGGGAGAGACGCTGCGGAGAAACTCGACGTTTGCATCGCGAGGTCGCCGCCGGTGCCGCTGATACTCTGCGAACGCGCGGAGCCCAGCCCTTCGCTCGGCCGTGAAATCGGAGAGGTAATCAACCCCGCCCAGCCCCGACTGCTAGTCTGCGAGCCGACGCCCGCCGGAGCGCGAGAGGGAAGGTCACTAGAGGTATTACACCGCCCTGTGGAGAACGAGCGTGAGTACCCGTGAAATTCAATAAATTGATGAAAAGGTAGAACATTCTGATAAACTCAGGAGAGACTATTATGAACAATCCTAGTTTGCAAATATCTTTTGCCTCAAAGTGTTTTTGTAAATTAAATTTAAGGTGGAAGGCGCTGCTAGCCGACCACAAAGCAGAGTAACAATTAATGTTAAAGGAAACAGTGTGAAATCTAAATGTTTAAAAAGAGTAAACGTGAGGTTAGAGCGCTGAACGTTTTAATGTATTATTCAGGTAGCTCCAGCTGGAAGCAAGATTTACGTAATTAATTCGTGCATTGATAAGAGTGATAATCGCGTCAGGCATTGAACGTGAATCACTCAAGTCATTTCTAGGAAGTAATTGCATGTATTGTGTAACGCCAGAACGAGGCAAAGCAGTGGTTTGCCCGCTGTAACTTGGTAAATGGTGTATGACTTATTTTGGTTAATGAATGAATTTTTAAATCACTTGTGAATTGTGTGATTCCCCCTATCACTAACCAAGTAGGATTTCCTGGAGGGAGAATACCTTAGATAATTAATAAACAACCGGCAGGGCCTGGTGACGGAGCGGCGACAGGAGCGCTGCACGGTACCGGTGACACCCACGCCAGAAAGATTTCTCGTGGGGTATAAACGCCCTGACCCTACATAGGTTGATTGATGCCGGCGCGTCGCACAGAGACGACGTGTTCCGTCGCAATATATATATATATATATATATATATATATATATATATATATATATACCGGGTCTTTATCGTATCTTGCAACCCAGGTCTGGAAACCAACTCTTGTTTTGCCAATTTGGCAACGCGTGAAATACCTTCGACGCCCTTTCACTTTTAGCGAAGCCCGGTCGCGTGCCCTCAGATTTCGGGCTGAGAGAATGTGTCTAATTTTAGTTGGAAGAAAGAGAAAGCACGTATTCTGTCCTTGTTACTCTTCAACGTACTGCAGCCACTACTCTGAAAAGAACGAACGCCTGTCTCTTCATAAACGGTGGTCACTTTGAGCATTTACCCGACTGTCAGTTTTTGTCATTTTAAGATAATTATATTTTATTACTTTTTATTAATTATTTTCAATAATTATTAATGTACTACTTAGTTACATTTTATTAGTATTTTGAATAATTTTATCGGTCACATGCGTCTTTAGCCCATTTTAACATGCAACCCCACAGGCGTGTACCTATCTGTATGTTAAGCAATTTAACATCCTTAGCATCGGGTTTTAACATCTTTGGCAACGTGAATAAACAACCATTGATTCATCGCTAGTCAAATGTTTATTAAGAAAGAAACAAGTCGGTGTAGAAAACAAATCAGATTCAAATAATTCAGAATAAAAGTAACTCATATTAGTTTTTGAGATAATTATTGTTCATTGTAATAGGTTTTAATAGTGCAGTTAAAATGTGTTTTAGGTAAATTAATTTCATTTTCCTACCATTCCATCAAATGAAACTCTTCTTCGGTAATCATATTTACTGACGATCTGAGGTGTCGCCACTGGAAATCGACGCGCCAACTTCCTCACTTAACGACATTTCTTTAGTTATCTTTAACTTCAGGAGAATTATTTGTATCCATCTTTTTTCAAACCACGGTATACGAATATTGTTTAAATAGATAATTCGCAAGCAATACCCCACAATATCATAGTAACATGCCGCAACAACAGAATTCATATGTTTACTATCGCAGTAATATAAATTTTCGCATAAATCGTGAGATTGACCGATAAAATGCTGAACATACCACAAAATGTTACAGTGTTATTACTGCCTCGTCCAAATTAAAAATCTCGGCTCTGCTACGCTCCACCTCGATTTTTAACTTATGGCCTCTGCGGTAATTACTCTCATAACATTTCTAGTTATGTTTATTGTCTGTTACTAAAGTTTTCTTATTTGCTTAATACGCAGATTCCATAATAATAATAATACATTATTATTATTATTGTTATAAAATGAAGAGCTAGGCGGTAATATTTCACGATATATCTTTTCGATTTCTCTCTGAGCTGGCTTTACTTAAATAATTATTGTTACGTTGCTGTAAATAAATCGATAACTCCCCTCCACATTAATATTACAGTTTTGTTTCTTCAGCATACTGGGCAGAATTGCTTAAAGAGACGTTTTGTTTCCATGCTCATGCCTCAGCCCACCCCACCCCACCCACTCCGTGCAGCGTGAAAAGATTTCGGCATGAGAGCCGTGTACCTGCCCGCCGACACCCTTGAATGGGATCAACAAAGAAACAGGAAACTTGCTGCAGCTTATGACCTGACGGTTGCCTCCTCTGCTGTCCCGACGTGCCAGGCACGGCTGTCTTGAAAGGTGTAAAAGAGACGCGGTTGCCAAATTACCAAAACATGAACAAGTGCTCTCAGACATGAGTTGCAAGATAAACTAAAGACCCTGTATATATATATATATATATATATATATATATATATATCCGAATCTTACGATAGCAATGTCGTCCGCGAAACCAATGTGTGTCTGTGTGTGAGTCTGTGTGTGCGTCGGATATATATATATATATATATATATATATATATACATATATATCCGAATCTTCTTGTCGCTTGTTAAATATATATATATATATATATATATATATATATATCTTGTGTCGAACGTATGTGTGGAAGTTCGTCACAGGTGCCCACACATCATATAACGCCAAGAATAGAACGGGGAAGTGAGCGCGGCGCAGTTTGGAAAGTACGCGACCGCGGCCGAGAATACTGTCGCCTGCAGCGTCCGCTGAACGATGCGACGAAAATGACGCACATCAGCCAGAGAGGGGAGGAGGAGACGCCACGTTACCCCTACCAACAGAGCACATAAAACGCGAGTCCGCGAGCGGAAGCGTTTTCTTGGTTCACAATCGCCGAAGCGGCTGCTTCTTGGTTTTCGATCGCCGAAGCGTCTTCTTGGTTGCAGATCGCCGACCCCTACGGTCGTCTTTGATATTGTACTATTCGCCTTAACGACGTTAGACAGGAGTGTCCGATGTCAGAAAGACGTTCTAGTTAGTCGTCCGCGAATTTTGTGGGATGATCAGAGAAAGTTTTCTCCAGTTACGACGGAGTGGCGAAATCGCCTATTAAATCGCGATACTAGTTCGCGATGAGATTTAACCAGATTTAATCTGCAGCAGGAGAGAGAGAGAGACTGGTACGCGGCGAGAACCGTAAATCACGCCGGCGTAACGGAAAGCACCGGGCACGCGCAAAGGACGTGCTGGACGAGATTTGGAGCCGGGCGTATATCCTTCGAAATTGGACGAGGGGTCGGAGCCGGCATCAGAAGACAGAAGAAGCCGGAGCCGGGAGCAGAAGAGAGAAGAAAACGGAGCCGGGAGCAGAAGAGAGAAGAAGTCGGAGCCGGGAGCAGAAGAGAGAGAAGACGGGGCGTGAAGGCAGCGAGACCACAGAGGCGAGGCCTCGACTTGGTTTGCACGTGCCGTCGGCGTCCGCGCGGCAGCCAGCGCCCGGACGCAAGGCCATCTGAGCGCAAGGGGGAGGTAACTGTTTGAGCACGAAATCTAGGTCAAGTTCGCGCCGCACTAAAGGAAATGTAAAGAGAAAAATACGGGGAGGTAGTGGACTCTGGAAGCAAGATAACTTTCAGTTCGTAATTCATAACGCACTAGCCATTGTTGACGCCTTATTACCTGATAAATTTGTAAGTAGATTGCAGTTAAATTAGTATTCATAATTGCAATTGAAGTGTGGAGGGAGTGGTGCCCTAGCGCACGTGGTTTTGTTCATATAACTTTAGGCAAGAAATTAAATTAAGAATGGTAAAGATTACGAAGTCATTTAGTTAAGATTGGAGGTAAATTTGGCTAATTTAATCACAAAGGAATGCCTTAATTCTTTGAGTAGTGATTTAGTGTGTAAATTTTTGAAGAGTCTTTGGTTTTGTTTTTAACGAGAATATTTTGTGTGTTGATGTTACATTGAAGCTCAAGGAGGAGGAGGATTTTTGTAGTAGATTTAGTGCTATTTTTTGAGGCAATTAAACCTTGTTTAACTGTTATTGTGTGTTCATGTTTGGATTGGCTCTCAACACCCAAAAAGATCCTACTGCCCTGAGGTAACGAAAGCTCGCAAGAGCAGATATCTGCGCACCGCCCTGACGCTCAACAATTGTAGAGAGTATTAAATTAAATTGGGTAGTTCGGGGGGGGGGTTGCGTCAGAATATATAAATATGTTAATTCAAACATTCAATTGTTCCTTATGTTTGAAGATATACTGCGTTTTATATTTCATAAAACATCCGTGACAATTTGACTCGTTACATTACTGCGCTAAAAGTACAACTACTACGCTTGATTATAACATATTATTTGCAAAAAGAGAAAAAAAAGACAATATTAAAAAGAAGAAGAGCAAAAAGATATGTATGTATATTTATATATGTTTATTGTGACGGTTCACATGAACATGAAGAAAACCCATATTTGGAATATTTTAGCATAGGTAAAATAATGACAGTGTAATAGTGACAAACGACGGCGCGGAGACGTGGGAACATTTTGTATGTTCATTACGCCAAAGTCGCAAATTTAGTGAAAATTCGAGCAGACAACGACATATAAATAAGGGTATTTTGAATTGTCATGTGCCAATGGTATTCGAAAATAATAATAATTATGCAAAATTGTAATAATTTTAATTGTCGTCAACAGACAAGTGAATGGCTTACACGTCATGTAAGTAAGGATTCAAGTCATAGTAAATTAGCTAAATAAGAACAGTTTTGAAGTGTTTAAGGAGGTGGGACGCTCGAATAAATTGAAACAAGCAATTGATTTAAAAAACTGTAAATGAGTACGTATCGGAATTAAGGAGAAAACGCCATTTTCACCACGAAACAATGCCTGGGACAAAAGGCGAAAGAGACAGTTTGTTGTTTTTCCATGTTTTCGTGGTGAATGCAAGCACCTAGTTGACGAGACGGCGTACTGATGACGCAGAGGACGGTACATGTTATGAAGGTGTCGGGACTCGAACGGAGAAGACGTTCAGATGGTGTTGTGATTTTTTATCAGTGAAGCGAATGGTGGAAATCGCGGATATTTTGTAATGGAGATCCAGACCTGCAGAAAGCGAGATGATGGAAGCTGGTTTGACTGGTGATGTGGTGCCCAGCGTTGCCGAAGCTTCAAAAAGGGAAGTGTTTTAACTTTCTTTGATTGACTGTCGGTGTTACGTATGTAAGAAGGCCAAGTCATGTGTTGGGAAACGAAACAACTAATAATTTTCAAAAGTAATTGTAAATATTGCCATGTTTAAAGCAAACTCGCGCAGTGTGAATGAGTATTTTGAATGTTAAGTGTGCGTGATGTAAATACTCGTATTATGTTTTGTGTTGATTTGTCTACTGTGTATATTCCAAGGGTATTTCCTTTATTGTATGTGTTTTATTAACGATGTCATTGGCGGCAACGATACCAGTAATAGTTAATGAACAAACCCAATACACCAATTGATGGTGGCTTTGATATAAGAATTCTCATTTTCTTTATTTTTTGCTACGTATTAATATCCTGCAAATACGAGAAAAACCGAATCCTGTACAGACGGCTTCGCAACCCACGATCCTAAACACTTTTCTGTAAACAGTTCAGGTATTGCGACCTCCACCGTCTTCGAGATAAGGGAGAGGGATTTTTAATAATCTCCCTAGGATGTTTGGGTAGCTCAGTCGGGATGACGGTGGGCCACATAAAAAAATGAAATTGGTGGGATCAGGTACGTGGGTTCTCTACACTACGGTCTCGCAAATCATTCAGATTAAAACACAGATTTCTTAAAAACCTTACTATAATATTGAGAGGAAAAATTTGTGGCATAGAAATCTCCTACACTTGACACTCATAAATACATAGAAAACATAAAATACGCTGTCTATTGCTGAAAATAGAATACACAAGAAAATTCTTAAATCTATATACTCTTCTCTTTACTACTTTACTAATTTACACTGTCTTTCTCATCAAATTAAAACGTTTACTAGGCCTTTACACACTCTTTGCTACTATTTATATTCTCTTCCATGTAACACAAAAATTATGTTCTTACTGTTTCTATTTTTACAAAGAATAAGGATAAAGAAAGATTGATTCTGTAAGTTACACAAAATTGCTCTCCCCTCTAACTAACTGAATATTAAATCTTTTCCTCGGTTTGCACAGAATTACTCTATCTGCTTCGTTAAACAAGTTCTGGGCACTAGAATGTTTGTAAAAGGAACTTTCTTACTTTCAAATCCTTTTCAACACGGGGTTTCGTTCGCCGTCTTCTGAACCTCGAGCAGTGGCGACATCGGTGACCTTGATGCTGGGCGCTTCCCTTCGCTGCTCACTCCGCTGATCGGGTACCGTTACCAAAGCTCCCCTGCAGTAGAACTCCCTCTGGGCCAACGGTGTGGTTAATACTTGTCTTTTGCCAACGTAAATTTTTTAACCATATGTCGCTAGTATTCTCCAATTATATCCAGTAGAATTCAATTCCATTTAATAAGCGACGAGCATATAAAAAGAATAAAGACCAAAGGAAAAGAAGAAAGCTGGAAAAGAAGGATATAAAAATCACGTGTTAGATTCTAATCAATTATAAATAACAGGGCTCCTTCCCCTCTTCCCACTGTTCTTAAACATCTTGTTAATTAATCCTTAAATAGTAATTCTCTTCGTACTAATTCAAAGAATTAATAACCTCTTCCTTTTGTCTTTGAAGAGCTTTGATGCCTTTTCTTCGTCTGGATTGATGGCGTCCACGTTGATACGTTACGTCCGTTCAACCTCGCTGCTTGACGGCACGCTTCGAAAAGAACGGGATATGCCGTCTGCCTCGCTGTTACCCTAGCCAAGCGATTCTAGTGAACTCTTGTGATACTTAAGAGAACTAATCAGTAGCTCTCTTCTGTCTGTGCGGCGCTATGAGTACCGAAGCTCTTTGTGCGGGCGATAAATGTGCCACGTTTTCCTGAGCTTTCGGAGGGAAAACATTGGTCACAGTATGTCACATACTCGTGCAGCTATTAGTAAATGAGTAAAGATAAATAATAAGTAATTAAGTAAGTAAAGTGAAGTGCATCGGAAAAGCCCTCAATTTTCGTGCACTTCAGTACGTAATATGGCATGAGAAATAATACGCATAAATATGAGTAAATGATATATATATATTTATATATATATATTTATATATATATATATATATATATATATATATATATATACACATACACACACACTACTGTTTGTGGAAATTGCAACACCGCGAAGGAGCGGCATTGAACGCATCGCATTTCATGGATAAGTTTGTGACATTGAGATCGCCAGGTGATTACATTTACAACGCCGCCAGTCACGTGGTTGCGACGTAGGGACGGCTTATCGCACCATGTTCGGGTATAAATAGAGGCGCCTTGGAGAGGCTACAAACAGTGACAGGTCGACCCTTGGCTCGCACAAGTTGTCTGTAAGTCACACCATGCCTCGTCGCCGACAGCGAGTGCAGTACGAACACTTGACGGACTTGGGATGCGAGAAGCTGGGTTGTCCTACCGCGAGATTGCCACACGTCTGGGACGAGCCGCCAGTACCATCATGCAAACCATCATGCGTCAGTGGTCTGCGGAAGGTCGTACCCACCGCCAGCGTGGGACAGGGCCTCGCTATCACACTACGGCAAGGGAAGATCGACACCTCTACCGTATGGCCATCACCGATCGCACAGCCACATCCACCACGTTAGCGCAGCAGTGGAATACAGTGACAAGTCACAGCATGTCCGCCAGCAGTGTTCGGCGCCATCTTGTGCAAAGGGGCTTGATTGCTCGCCGCCCCTTGTTGCGCCTTCCACTGACTCTCGACAACAGACGCCTCCGACATCTGTGGAGCGTCGAACATCGACATTGGCGGGCTGATTGGCAGCAAGTCATCTTTTCCGACGAGTCCCGCTTCAATTTGTCCAATAACGACGGTCGTATACGTGTTCGACGACATCGCGGTGAACGCAATCTGGAGGGATGCATTCGCCAGCGTCATACCGGCCCAACACCCGGTGTAATGGTATGGAGTGCCATTGGCTATCACTCACGGACCCGCCTACTCCGCATTAAGGGAAATCTCAACGCCCACCGGTACATCGAGGAAGTCGTGAGGGCGGAGGTCGTGCCCTTCGTACAACGCTCGCCTGGAGCGATATTCCAGCAAGACAATGCGCGACCCCATATCGCTCGCATCGTGCAACGTGTGTTCAATGAACACCAGATACAGCTCCTTCCGTGGCCGGCTCGTTCCCCTGACATGTCGCCAATTGAACATGAGTGGAGCATGCTTTCCCAGAGGCTGGTCCGCCAGGCACCTCCGCCAGCTTCCACCGCCGAACTCTGGACGCGGCTTGAAGGAGCATGGCAGGACCTGTCACAAGAAGCGATACAGACTCTTATCAGCTCAATGCCGCGCCGTATACAGGCTCTTGTGGACGCGCGGTGGCTTCACAACTTACTGACTTGGCATGTATCCATGTATTTGATGGTACTGCATATGAAATAAAGTAGTGCCTGTGGCATGGGTGCACAGTACATTGAATATCATTTCCCTAGATCCATTCGTTCTTGGTGTTGCAATTTCCACAAACAGTAGTGTGTATATATATACATATATATATATATATATATATATATATATATATATATTTAATTGGAGAATGCGGAAAATTGTTTTATTAATAAATTATCACGAAATATAGCATAAAGAAATAGGAACATTGTTGACAAGAAGAGATTAGTCATTTATTGATGGATTAGCAATAACATAGGGATTATAAACCGTAGGAGGACTATGGGACAAGAATAGAAACAAGAGGATTTTGAAAACAAGAACGGAGATAGAACATTTTTGGAATTTTTACAACACTTCGTGTCAGGATCTTGTAGCGATCGAATGTCGGACTGTGTACTTGGAAGTTATAGTTTCTCGAGATTAGCGCGTGATAGGATCAAGATGTATGAACAGTAGTCGTCATCTTTAAGATTTAATTTTGAGATTGGAACTCGGTGCAAGAACTACATAGTTAAAATTCAGGAGTATCGGGATCGTAGGAAGTTTTCTTAGCATAATTAATTAACCGAGTGTGGATTGAAGCGGACACCGGAATCCAGGAGAAGATAGGGTGCTGTGAAGCTGAACTGGTATTCAACTGCCAAGTGTGCTGACGCCGAAAGGACAAGGAAGTATTTCCGCGAAGCCCGAATTTGAGAATGACATAAAACAGTTAAATTTTGATGTTCAAGCCCTAAGAGTAATTACAAATTTGGTTAAAGCAATAATGAAAATTTTAAATTGTAATAATTAGTAGATGCCATCAATAGGGAAAATTAATTGTCAAGTAAATAATATGATAATGCATATAAGAGATTGATGAAAAATGTCTAAGAATAAAAAAGAGACGTACGACACTTCATGTCGTTACGTGCGTATATAAATTCTCGTTTCATTCAATAGAAGTTAGGTATTTCAAAATTATTCCCTTTGTATAATTGGTAACCAATGCGTAAGTATAAGATCCATCAACCGAGTCCTCGTAGAGCGGTATTTTCAGCCCACGACAAATGCAGAGAGTAAGTATTCTTATTTGTCAGGAGCATCCAGTGGACGTGGTGTTGAGCTAGTCACCCACATGTACCACGCTCACGTTTCCAATTAAAATTTCTTAAAATTAAAAAAAAACAAGACGGGGGTATTACAGTGGTAAGCCTAATGTGGAGGCGTGAAATTTGGTAGGGAAGAACGGATTATTACCAAAGTATTAGAACCAAAAAAATACCCCCGTTATTAAAAAATTCCGTTATTATTGTTATGTGACTCCAACTCAAGCAGACCGGGAACATGAATGTCTTCTTAATATATAACATCCGTGACATCTTAAGTCGTTACATTACTAAGCTAAAAGCACGCTTAATTCTAACATATTTACAAAAAAGAGAGAAAAGACACAGACAATTAAAAATAAGAAGAGCAAAAAGATAGTTATGTATGTTTATATTGAAACGGTCCTAGCTATCAGTGTGTGTGGGATCTTCCACCACGTTTCACCAATTTTTAAAATCGTTTAAAAAGATATTTCACGTAACCTGTATCCGAATTTCTAAATAATTTGGGCGCCAGGAAATGTTTATAGTTAAATCTCTGAATATATATTATCAATTCTCATAAATAAAAGAATCCTGCTAGCTCGGTCGATTGGGTTCTTATAATAAAATAATTTTTGCTACTTACTCTGCAACCAATTACTCAATCTGCCATTCATACGAAGTGGCGAGGAATCTGAAATATCTACTCTAGGATTGCAAGTAATGGCAAATGAAAATCAGCTTACTTTCAACTATGAATTACAGCTTATTAAACATGAAAGATCAATCGTTTAACTTATAATGGCTTGTTTCAAATTATCATTAGCCAAGAGCATCTTTTTGTTATTGCAATAACAGCGTTATAGAACCTTCATCCGTTCTTCCTTCTTCGCGTGCACGACGCTTTTAATTCGACTTGTCGCTGTAGTCCAATCTTCATTCTTGCTGAAGTCCACGAGGATCCAAGATCAAGTCGAAACTTCTTCTAATCACATTAAAAGCATTACGTACACACTTTATCTTGCCCCTCGGGTGGGTACCTATTTCCAACTAATTACTTTCCCATAAACAGAATAATATCCCTCTCACCTAACTACGATCACTACGGTGCACCCCGCTTTTAAACAAACTCTTATCTCGCGTTGCTACTGCTACGGTATCACACTGCATGTTTGCACCCTAGCAACCCAGCTCTTGCAGTATCTACGGTGTTACTTACCCGTCTTCGAACGAACTCGTATTGTCCGCGTTGCTACGTTGCCACCTGCGTGTTTACCCGCGGTAACTATGGTGCACCTCGCACCTGTCTCAGAATGAACTCGCATTATTTATTTTTCTACGGGGCCACCTGCGTAACTGCACCATAGAAACCCAAGCCCCTTGGTGATATCTAGAATATTTTGTCCCTTATTTACTCAAATAAATGTACGTCATTTATGGTATATCACAATATATTTATATATGTTTATATATTCAAATGCTCATTATCGACGTCCATACACTTCTGAGTAGTTGAACTAATGTTGCAGCAGCATTTCCGAAAGTGTCCTCAAAGATTGCAGTACATACCGTTTTAATTAATTCCGAAAGTGATGTCGGAGTAGCTGGTTTTCTACGGTTTACGTCATTCTTCAGACGTCTCCATAAGTAGAAGACCAAGAGAGTTAGATCTGGAGAACGCGGTGGAAACTCAATGGGACGTCTTCGTCCTATCCAGGGCCATGGAATATTGTCATATTGTCAAGGTACGCACATATATCTTGGTGGTAATGTGGTGGTGCACTCCCTGATAATCATGACAATCTTCCGGGGCACTGAATATGACACTGAACAAAAACCTTTTTCGGTATCAGGGGACCCCGAAACAGATATTTCCATTGAAATCTCAAAATCGATTTCCTGCATCATTACATAACTTCTCTATACTACGTATATTACTTCGTATATGCGTACGCATACCAGAAAGTAGTAGTCTATGGTTTGGAAAATACCGTGTGATGCTGGTAAAGTGGATCACAGTGGAAGAAAAAGTGGATGAGGTATACCAAATTAAAGAGCATCAATATCTAAACCTGTTTGTTTCTTAAAATTTCTTTATCCCATGAAAATAAATCTGTATGCCCCCTTTAATATGCGCTCCTTTGCTTGAAATAGTATTAACGGCCCATCATAAGAGAACAGTATTACCAATTCGCGGTTATGATCCTCTAGAACAACAATTTTAGTAATGTTTCTATGTTTCTCCATTTCTTGGGTATCCCTGGTGATTATTTCCTGAGCAAATATTGTATCTTATTAAAACGGTATTATAGAAGCATTATTTTTTTAAAATCATTCATCTTGACATGTGTGCTAGACAATACAGCTTCTGTGATTCACGTGGATTTTAAGAAAGATATATTTTTGTTGGGTTATAATTTTATTTGAGTGGGGGTCAATTTAGATGGAGGTGAATTGTGAAGTTTATTTAAAGTCTATATTTGCATATTCTTCTGTTCTTCATTTGCTGTGCCCGATGATGACGCAGTCTCCTACTCAGAGGTGATGACGGTGAAGGTGGATGTCAGAAATGGTGGCAGCAGTTTGAGACGTTCGTCGCGATGACGACTGCGACGGAATTGGTAACGGTGAAGGAGGTGATGGCGACCGTGATAACGACGGCGACGACGCTTGTGGCGACGGGGTCGGCGACGATATTTGCGATGACGGTGACGACAACAGCGACGCCCTCGGCGACGGTACTGGCGACGGCAACAGCGACTGCCTCGACGACTGCAACAGTGACTGCCTCGACGAGGGCAACAGTGACTGCCTCGACGACTGCAACAGTGACTGCCTCGACGAGGGCAACAGCGACTGCCTCGGCGACGGCAACAGCGACTGCCTCGACGCTGGTAACAACGACTGCCTCATCCACGGCAACAGGGAGTGCCGCGGTGACGACGGTGGTGATGACACCGGCGACTCCCTCATCGACAGCACTGTCGATGACACTGGCGACGGCACTGGCGACAACAGCGACAGCCTCGGCGTCGGCACCGACGACGGCATCGGCGATGATCCCGGCGATGACACTGGCGATGGCACCGGTGACGTCCTCGACGACGGTCCTGGCACCGACGACGGCAAAAGCGACGGCAATGACCGCTCGGGCGACGGCACCGGCGACAGCACCGGCACCAGCAACGGCAATGACGGCGCCAAGGGCGACGCCAAGGGCAACGGCGCCAGCAACGGCGACGGTGACGGCAACGCCGACCTTGTCCCCAATGGTGAAGGCAACGCCGACCCCACAGGTGACGGCGGCGGCGGCGACGACGGCGGCGACGACGTCGACGACTGCGGCGACCACCACAACGGGGATGGTCTCAGCGACGACGTGGACTGCATCGTCGGTAACTGCAGTGGCGGAGGTAACGGCGAGAAAACAATTTATAGTAGCCGACAAGAATGAATGATTGATGTTCATGCAAGTTAACTGTGTAAGTGTGCACAAGAAATCTACGGAAGTGAGCTATTTACGATATTCTCATTTCTGTACAATAATATCAGACTGGATTTGGAATTTCTGACGGAGTAAGTAAGCCGAAATTTTTCGATCCGATTTTACGACGTTCAGAAGCGATAGAGCGGTGGCGGTGGAAATTTTTGTACTAGCTGTGAATTAGGGCGTGCGGCCAAACAACGAGACAAACGCCATGAGCAAATTGTGTTTTTATCCCGACTCAACTTGGCAGAAAAAGAAAGGTTCCAATAATGACTGTGAATTTGTTTTCTCTCAAATAACACAATGTAAGGAACTAGAAACCAAATGTATTGTTAGATACATTTTTCATTAAAAAAACAAGATTAGTAAAAGTTGAGAAAAAAAGGAAACCATATGCATACGGACGGGAGAAGAAGAACAGGGGCAGTGCCTATCCCCCCACACACTGAAAAGTTCTAAATAAACTATTTGATCCAACGAAATAAAACATTTTATTTACGTTGTTAGGTTCAATTCTTTTCCCCCTTTGAAAGCAGAAAATTTACTCCCTTTTTAAGCAAAGTTATGCACAGAAAGAATACACATTAATTAGGGAAGATGCTTTCCAAATCATCTGGCAACCCAGTACATGGTTCAACGTTAAATACTTTTTTAATTAAGTGTATCTTCAAAGTTATTATTTAATTCTCCTAGTAGTATGTTTCATTTATTTTACAGTAAAATCTTTCATTTGAAAATTTTAAAAAATGTTTAATTGAGAAGGGGACCCCGAAATTTAGCTGTCCCCTTCTTGTTTTAGTATACGGACGACTTTGCACACATCTAAATTGACCATTCTGACCTCGCCACTTTTTGTTCAAACATTCTGAGAGATGATCTAAATCTTCAAGTTCAAGTGAACATTAACGTTTTTCTCATGTTCTCTTGTTTGGCCGCATTCGTTAATTGTCTTGTTTTGAAGCAGACAAGAAGCAAATTGTGGATATGTACCGAGCTCCAAACGAGGATGCATAGATTATTTCGTGTTTTCGGGAATTTTAACTGCTGGAGTCATTAGTTCAGAGGTGTAGTGCATGTTTTTCCTCGGGAGGTGGCGATTATTTTCCCCGGATGGTGAGATCTGAGGCCGACCTGACGATGCGTAACGGGGTTTTCCCCATCTAGATATCTCCCACCGGTGAGACACCGCCCCAGCTGGGACAAGTTCTAAACTCCCGACTGGTCTATCTGCATGCGTGGTAGTGTAGTGCATGTGAGTGTATGTGTAAGTAAGGGAAACCCTGCCACCGTCCGGATTCGAAACCTAGGATCTCCCAATCAGAGGTCTTGCAATGACATCAGTTGATGCCCTGAGCCAACGTCTGTTCCCAACGAGGACCTATTCTCGAAACAAAGATTGGAATACAGAACAAATTGCTAAATTTCACAAAGCAGAGAATTAGGATGCTCGCACACATAAATCGTTGCAGTTTTACTTGATGTTTCGTTAGGAAGGAGCGTGTATTTGACCGACCTGTTTTACTTTTCGCGTGATCAGCTCAGGGGCAATCTGACCGCCTATACTCTGATTTAAACATAGCTGCACTTCAAGGTCACGAGCTGGGAGGAGAAGGGAACGTTATCCAACTGGGAGCTTCAATACCAAAAATTTAAGTTCTAACGAAGTTCCCGATTGGACGACAGTGTTCCCCTCACCTTCCAGCACGTGACATTGAAGTGCAGCTATGTTTAAATCGGAGTATAACCCACTGCTCGGCCAATCCGTGGTTTGCCTTCATTCGGGCGAGGGTCGCTTTTGTCTGGATCTGTGCATCGTTAATGAGCTCGTAGAGGCATGCATGCGTAACATGGTTACGTGACTACACCTTGAGGATGCGGGAAATCAAAATCAAACGGTGCTTGCTTTCAAAAGCAGCTCATTCCATTATTTACCAAAATAGGTTTTTTTGCATTATAGTTATTTTTACGGAGTCAACAGTTCTTGAACGGACCGTGTTCAAATCTAACCGTACGGGAAAGCGTTACCTTTCTTTAGTAAACTTTTTGCTAATGCAATGAGCTGACTGCAAACGCCTCACTTCTCCAGAACACAATCAGCAGACGACGGATATTGTGCGTGTTTTACCCGCCCTAGTATTTTCTTAACATATCTTGAACGTAATCAAGTTTTAATAATAATGCAATTTTATTCATAAAATCATTCTAAATTGAAGAAAAAATTGTTTTTAAATTATTTTATTAAAAAATATATTTTATTAAAAAAAATATATTGCCACACGAATTCCTTCAAGAGTTCTTGTAAGCTGATGTCTGATGGCTCGCTCTGTCTACGTTCACGTGTGTTTGTGGAATTGGTCTTCTTTCCCCATGTTCTTACGCAGCTATATGGGCTGACACCCTTTAGAGAATAAAAATACAATTTTATTAATTTGGCTCTGACAAAGAAAGGTATAATATATTTCAACTGAAAACGAGACATGATTTTCAAAATAATTTCAAAATGATAAACTATTTCCGATATCACCTACTTGAAATAATTTTAAAAGTGATCGCTGATTTGTGTGTATGAGAGCTACCATTAACAAAACAGTAGCCTGGCTTCGGAGATGAAAGCAAAATGTTCCCAGAATTATATGCGTTTCAGAGCACTGAATGTCCTTTTGTACTGTTGACAGGGTAATAGCTAGCAATAATTTAATCACGTATCACCTATTCGACTTCTTAGAGCGCTTCTTCACCTGCAAAGTGACATGGCAAAAGAATACGAAGTGTTTTCAGAATTGTTTAAAAATATTAAAATTTATAACAAACCTATTACAAAATATTATATTAATATATGGTTTAAATAAATTTAAATGTAATAAAAATTCCCTTTTTACTGTAATTAAAAATCATTATTATCATCCAAGAATTCCAACTTACTTTAAATTCAACTCTGCTAGCACTAGATTACTATTTATTTCATTTTACGAGTAGGAAGGCCAATGTTCAAAAACGAAATATACAGTGATGTAAAATATTGTATTTTTACAGATATGGAGAGAGTTTTTTAACTGATGGATTTTCAAGATAGCCTATAAATGGTAATGTTGGTAGTCTTGTCGATGTGACATGCAAGATTGCGATCGGGGGAATATCGATTAGAAGGAATTCATCGTCTAGAGCTCAGTACTTGATCCAGATTTGAGTAATAGCCTTCGGCGTCTTAAACATCTCAAATTACTTCAGTGCAGGTTTTTAATCTTCTTTAAGAATTGAAAATGATTTGTTCATTATAAATAGAAAGCGATTACAAGATTTAATTACCTTCGTAGATCAATTGAACAGTTTCTGTTGCATTTTATAATTTTTAATTTAATTATAATTCTATGAAATTTATAATAAAAACAAATAACATGGCGTTGTTTTCCACATCGTGCACGTTGTTGCTACAACGCGAAGCTAGAATTCGTTCTCCGCAGATAAATCTCTGAAGGTGACTTGGGCGAAAATGATGCAAAAATGATAATATATTTGAAGATTGGTTGTACAGTCGTCTCCGGTTATAGTTAACTTCTGGGCACTAACATTTTTGGTTCACTATATCCGATGACCCCAAAATTAAATAGAATTTTGCCATGACGATTGATTTTATTCATATAAAGATACAGCAAAATGAATTGAAAATTTCGATATAGAAAGGAACTGAAAATTTCAATATCTTTGTCCTTAAAAACCCAATTATTTTCAATTTTTTGCTTCGTACTTTTTCATTAGTAATTTCTCTAGATTTTTCTCCAGAGTTCCTTATATTTCCATATTTCATTATGCTTTGTCCTCTGTGGCTAAGCATTATAATGCAGGATTGCCACCGTTCAATACCTCTAGCACCTAGGTATACCACCTAGTTAATAATGTTAGTTTGTAAACACGAAATAATGCTGTTTAAACACTGTCCCACTCTCCAAAGTCACCAGTAATGACGTACGAGATGCTTTCGGTACCGGGAAGGCGCAAGCGACTAATGTGAACCGATCGCTTTTCCGCGCCGCACGGCGGATATCGCCAGGCTACGTCAGTCGCCTACGTAGAACTCAATGCGCTTCATCCCGTGGAATATTAAGTGACACCAAGATTGAAGCTAAAGAAAACAATCGCGCGTCGCCGCATTTGTAGTTGTAGCACGCGAAGAGCAGGGCCTTCGTTTCCGCAATGAAACTGAATGGCATATGGTCATCAAGAAGATGCCCATTCTGGGTCTGCGGCCTTCACCTCAGGGGAGACTTCTTCGATTATGACCTTTGGCTGACTTTTTTTTTTGCTGCCTAGTGTTAGAATTTGTAGCACTGAAGCGATATATTCTTTTAGAGGAAGGAATTAATTTCCAGGACGTATTTCCTACGTTCTCTATAGCTAAGGTTTTGGTTCACTATAACCGAATTGCCTTATTCTTACTTGTAAGTTGTGATAGTTTATTATCACAATGTAATTAATTAAAGTCACATGAGTAAATTCCGTGGGAAGGGTAAAGTACAATAGTAAAGCAAGTTGACCAATCAGAAAATTGGACAGTGTGCGATAATCGAATGAGAGAGGCGGCGAAGAAAAAAGGAACGTATTTGGGTAGTTTGCGCATGAAACTGAGACAGATGACGCGCGCGAAAAATAAACGAGAGAGATGGCTTTAAGCGTGCTGACGGTAGAACGTAAGATGTTGATCTCTTGGTGATATCGAAAAAACGCGAAAGGAAGTGTCGTAGAACAGCAACAACTGTTTAGAGAACTGTCCGGAAATTTTGGAAGAATTGATGAGAAGTGTAGAAGTGCGTGTCTAAACACGAACATTTTTTGGTGTGAAATAATTGAAAATTGGAGGTGGAACGACTTCACAGCTAGGAGAAACAACGGTCAAGTGGGCTGTTCGACTATTACAGGGAAGTAAACGATGGGGAATTATTCAAAATTAACAAATGTAGCAAGATAAAGTTTTGTTTGACATTTAGAATTAATTTAATATTTGAAGGAAGGATTTACATTATTTGTCATAAATTAGATATTTGTATGTTTATGTGTATGAGCATAGCTGACTCTAATAACCGTGAAATATCCTTGTAAGATCATTTTTGTTCACATCTTCATGGACCATTTTCGCATCATTTTCACTATCGTCACGTTTCGAGATGTCGGTTGAGTTCCAAATCCATCCTGTAATAAGTACATTGGCCGTACTTTGCTTCCAATAAGGCGCTTCTATCTCGCATAAAATATTCCGACCTCATAGCATAAATGTCGGAATTTGAACCATGAGAGTGAAAAAGATTGACGTTTTGATTCTCCCCTCCCCCCAAGCGTGTTAACATAGTTACCGTCGGGGACTTGTCAAGCGCGCCACCGCTCGATGAACTCTTGAAACATGTATACTTTTTCACAGATCTATGGCTGAAATAAATTAAAATCGTGTGTAAAAACAATCGTAAGTAAACAAATAAATAAATTATTGATTTTATGACATCAATCAAACCTTGTTTGAGGCTTCACAGGAGATGGAGGTTTTTTCGGCACACGACGCTTGGGAGGATATTGCTTTCTGAGATCAATTGACAGAAGCTCGTCAATTCTATCCATTTCATAACTATTGTCGGGAATGGGGTTACCCTGAACAAAGAACCGACATGATTATCATGGCAACTGGAGAATGCAGAAAATTGATCCTACTTATAGATGCTTTGATAGATTTTCAGTTCATAGACACATTTGGTTAAATTATGTGCTATTTATTTTTATAATAATGAAATTCTAATATTTTTATTTGACACGTGAAAATAAATGAAATAATAAATGAAACTCGAATCATGATCTGACGTAAACCCAACGCATTTTATGTCTCTCTTGTTCTCTCTTGTAGATGTCATGATTGTGTGTGACTTTCATTACACGTACCTAGGTACAATATTGAGCGAAAATACATCGGTAAATATTATAACCTAATGGTTGTCAGACCTTCAAACGGTAAAAGATAAACAGATAGGAAGGACGTAACATTCAAAAAGGCCGCGCAGTAAGCGGCGAGTCTCGCAGAGCGCGGCGCGACTCGTTCGCGGGGGGTGAACGAGAGTGGAGGAACGCGGCAGCAGTGAGAGCTTGGAAATGGCGGCGATTGGACGTATGCGCGAACGCTGAAGTTTATGTTAAGTGGAAAGTCGTAAGAAGGCGTGAAATGACTTTAGTGGAAGTGTAGAAACGGCGAATGTGTTTCGGAGAAGTTAGCAGTGTTTGTTAATGGGTAGTTGGTTCGGAAAGGTTATTTCATTAAGTTAGGTAATAATAAGTAGTGTTTAGGAGGTATGGTTAATTAAAACCTTGGGGGAATTGTGAACAATGATCCAGATAGTGTAATTTGTTTATGGAAAAATCTGATTAATGCCTAGTAATAATAATAATAATAACAACAACAACAACTCCACCTAGGGAGTACACGACCTTGCAGTTGGTGGTGGAGCTTGAGCACCCCCATGAGCCTGAGAGCTGTGTCAGTGGTAGCCTAGCTACTGGTAGGGTTTCCTTTGCTGAATAGGTTGAAGGTGAGGGGTCAGACGAAGAAGTACTCCATTTTAAGGAGAATGGGAAGTAAGTAGAGAGGGAAGGGTCATGAACCTTTGGACTTCCTGTTGTCGGCCCATAGAGGGTACAGGAGAGAAACTGGGTTGGCACACCAGGCCACTGATTAGAGTGGAGGCCTGAACCTTACATTAGCCAGCGAAGGAGGCTGCCTTCAGCAGTCAGTGAAAATCCCGTAGGGTTTAGTAATGCCGACTGGCGATCGGAGGGACCCCTTGCTGGGCCCTGCGGGGAGATGCCCCGAGGCCACTGTGGGTCACAGTAACGGATGGCAGGAAACAACCCGAGGGTTAAGTATGATCTGTGAACTCGAACTTGCGTCCTGCGAATCTTCAATTCAAACCAATGAGCAAAATGGATAGAACAAGAAATGTAATGAATCTTAACGTGCCTTGTTCTACCAATGTCCCATACCTGCTCAGAAACCGAGCTAATTTCACCTTGTCGACATCTGGCCATCCAACGGATGTTAGTCCCAGGGACCCAGAGCCGGCAGTAGCTCGAAGCCATCGTCAGAGATGGACCCGGGATGAATTAAAGGAGGTGATGTGGTGCTTTTACTATGCAAATGCGAAAAATGGGGCTCAGAAATAGACGTTTTCAAGGTATGGAGAGAGCGAAACCCAGATATAAGACCTACCCTAGACTCAAAGAATCTTGCCAGTCAACGACGATACATACTCAGCAGTGGAAAATTCACAGCAGAACAACTTGCTGACATTGAGAGAAATGCAGAATATGTACTTCGCTCGAACTATCCACATGACGAACATGTAGAACTTGAAAATGATGATCCCGTGGAAGGTTCATCTCATTCCAGTGAAACACACGTCAGTGGTGAAAATTCATCTGGCAATGAATTACCCGATAAGAACATGATGCGAAATCTCCTTCGGCGCGAGATAGAAAGAGTTAGTCAACTTCCGTTTGAATCTCGCGAACCGTTGAGGAGAATATACGAAAATGCCAAAGCTAAAAGAGTGATAGAAACAGTGAATTCTGTCATAAATGAGGTGGTGGAGACCCCAGGCTAGATATTACTGAAATCAATCACATCATATATGCAACTGGATATCTAGTATCTCAGATAATTTTGGGGCCAGCCAAGAACACCGACGGCCGACAGCAAAACAGAGTAAACAGCTCTGTACCACCATGGATGAAGAGAATTATGAAACGGATAGCCGACACCCGGCGCGAAATATCACTCTTAGCTGAGGCATCTTCTAAATCAACGCACACCTCTAAAGTTCAACGAAAAATATTCAATGTTGAACAAAAATACCTAATTGACAATGACACCAGCAGGCTAATGGTAGTTGAGAAGCTAAAAGAGAAAATTCAAGCATGGGCTCAACGAATTAGACGTTACAAACGCAGAATAGATTTCCGTGTACAGAATCGGTTGTTTGAAACAGACGCAAAGAATTTCTATCCCAATCTGACTCAGAAACCGAATGGCAATGCTGTCACTCCTTCAAAAGATGATGTCGAGGCATTTTGGGCAGCAATCTGGGAAGAGAGCAGATTCTACAACAAAGATGCATCTTGGCTTCAATCTGAAGTTGATGCTGCAAATGAACTTGTGGAAACAGTGGAAGATGTTCACGAATTCTCGGAAGAGGACCTCTTCCAAGCAATTAAGAACATGGGAAACTGGAAATCCCTGGGGATTGATAAGATCCAGATTTATTGGATTAAGAAACTAACAGCATTACATCCGCATCTAGCAAAGGTTATTAATAAATTTTAGAAAATCCAAAGGAACTCCCCGAATGGCTCACACGCGGCATCACGTATCTGCTACCCAAAGAGGGAGACAGCTTTTTGGCGAAGAACTACAGGCCAATCACTTGTCTGCCAGAACTGTACAAAGTTATAACCTCAGCCATAGCTGACAAAATGTACAGACATCTAGAGAAGAATCATCTAATGCCAGTTGAACAAAAAAGATGTCGTAAAGGTTCTTATGGCTGTAAGGAAATCTTGCTACTGAATAAAGTCATCTTGAATGATGTAAAGAAACGAAAACGTAATTTGAGCATGGCTTGGATTGACTACCAAAAAGCCTTTGATAGTGTACCACACGATTGGATTTTGAAGACCCTGGAGATCTATCGATTTCATCCTAGACTTATTGAATTTTGCAAGACTAGTATGACGTCGTGGAGTACCAGGTTATTAATACAGAGCAGAAAGGAAGCAGTAGAAACCAGAAGTAGTCAGATCAACAGGGGTATTTTTCAAGGAGATTCACTATCCCCTCTGCTGTTTTACATTAGTTTGATCCCACTATCTAGGCAGTTGTCGCAAGGTGACTTTGGTTACAAGCTCCATGGTGATGAAAGGCCAGTATCACATTTGTTTTACATGGATGATCTGAAGTGTTTGCTAAGAATGAAGCGATTCTCTCCCAGAAGTCGTGGAGGGACAAACCCCTCCATGGATAATATCTAAAAAGAATGGACAAGGTGCAGATCAATAAAGAACAATCATTTATGTGGCTTAAAAGGGGAAGAATGAAGCCAGAATCGGAAGCACTTTCAATAGCTGCTGAAGATCAGGCGTTGAGAACACGACATTATGATAAAGCGGTTCTCAAAATTTCCCAAGATGACAAATGCCAAATTTGCCAGGAGCAAGTAGAAAACCATTGATCATATTGTCTCAGCTTGTCCAATTCTAGCAAAGACAGAATACCTAAAAAAACACGACAGCGTGTGTAGTTACCTCCACTGGCAGATCTGTACCGCCCTCGAAGTTCCAAACACATGCCTCAAGTGGTACGAACACTCACCAAAACCAGTGACATCGGTTGGATTGTGTACAATATTGTACGACCAACAAATTCAAACGGATCGCACGATAGCAGCAAACATACCGGATATTGTTATCCGGGATTTTGAGAAAAAATCGTGTCTACTTGTGGATGTTGCTGTGCCTTGCGATCAAAATGTCGTAACCAAGGAGGCAGAGAAACGTCTTAAATACAAGAGTTTGGGAATTGAGATCAGCCAAATGTGGGGCGTAAAAGCAGAGGTCGTACCGATAGTTATCGGAGCTCTAGGATTAGTTCCGCAAAATTTGTGTAAGAACTTGGCTAAACTTCCAGGTCATTCAAAGGACTGGGAAGTGCAAGAAATTGCTTTATTTGGCACAGCTCACATTTTGCGCAAAGTATTGTAGAGGCACCGACAATCCCTAGATCTGCTCCTTAGGTAGCTGGTTGCAACCTGGAGTAGATTTTATACTCAGCCAACTCATAACATCTGTAGTCGTGATATGGAGCAGCAATAATAATAATAATGTTGAATATGAGAAATGTCAAGTGGTTTCATTTGAGAATGTGCCAGCACATACCTTATCAAGACGATCCCCCAAGAACCAACCCTGTTACCCTTATCATTGTTAAAGATTCATATGTGTGTAGCTATCCATACCTGGCCGATCACGGAAGAAGGTAAAGTACAGTTACAATTTTAATGGTGACATTACTGTTCCCATCGAATATCGAAAACTCTAAGTACGTACATTATTAGTATAATCCTTTTTTTAGAACGACATTCTTCTTTCTGAAGCTGAGTGGTAACATTTTAATGTACTTCACAATTTTACATTTAGGCCTAAATCACTAAAGATTTTATTTGAAGATGAAGTCTTAGCTTCCTACTCTACCAAATTTCGTGAATTGTCCTCTAAATGAAATGTAGTAATTCTTAGGTGTGTTATCGCATGCTCTTATTTATCGAGTATTTAGTATAAGCAATAAATTTTAATAATTTCTTCAAATTCAGGAAGCGTGTGGGCACATGTAAGTGTGAGGTTGTAAATAATAAGCGAAGATAGCGCGTTCATTTTAAAGTAAAATGGAGGGGTTTTAAATCAAATGCTAGAGATTGGGTATAACCACATCGTCCACCAATCGATTGACATATATACTCGCTTACAAAGTAATTTTCAGTGATTAGAATTTAATGCATGCATTACGTTTTGAAGGTAAGGTTGATAGAAGGATTTCATGCTGTAATCAGGGGCGTAGTGTCCATGGATGTGGATGATGTGTTACATACCCTGCCAATATCAGCTATTTTTATTTTAAAATGATTGTTAATTGTCAATTTGTTATTTTATTTTTCTACTACAAAATATTTCATTATATTTCAAACATTGCGCCGTTGAGAATTTGATTCTTCACGAGGATGAACGAATCAGTCTGAAATGCCGCCTAGCCTGCGCTGAGAATCAGATGCACACTGACCCATTACATCCAGGGTACTACCGTAGTGCCTACGAAAAAGCTATCGTTTTACGAAACTTCATTGTTCTCTTCGGTGTTTGTAAGAGAACGAGGTTAATTAATGAACATTGTCGTTTTATTTAAGTTTTATTATCTTATTTTAATGCATTTAGCAACTATATATTTGTAGCCAATTTAGGTTAGGGATTGTGCTGGTTGAATGCACAAGGGTATGTGACTGTGCAGTCCACATCTGTGCCCTGGAATGGCGAGCACCACGCGATCCAAAGTGCCTACATAATTATGGAGTTGTATTTTGCGCCGTGGACAAATTATAGCACATGAGAAACAGTTAAAAAATTTGAAAAAAATATGAGAGGATATAATTTCATTTAAACAACCAACGCAGGCTATGTTGAGCAATACAACACTGATAGGGAAAATAGGCAAATTCTGTCACACTTCATTCGAGTTGCTTTTTGGGACACAAGGACTTGTATTTTCTAGCCATAATGAAAATAGGGGATCATCAAATAGAGAAACTTTCGTGGAATATATAAGCGTAATAATGAAATATGGACGAGGATATGGAAAATTGCAGTGTTTCATGTAATCTCGCCAGAAATTCAGATTAATTGGATTTTAAGTGTGAGCATGGTAATGTTCCATGAAATAAAAAATGAATTTTCTAAAGCCTCTTTTGTCTCCTCGATACTGGATGAAATCCTTGATGTAAACAGCAAAAGACAACTGTCATCTGTTTTTCATTACGTGTCTGTAAATTGATTGATTTTCTCTTTCGTATTATATTTTTATTATAGATCATTACTTTCCGTTTTATAAATTATGCCAATTCTAATGGGTTCGAAATGATATGAATTGGTCAATTTTGAAAATCATTGGGTTTGATAGTGCTCTTATTATTTAAGTATGAGGACACATTTATATTTTGCTAGGTCGTGAACTTAAGTCAACTTTTTCTAACTTTCAACCAGTAAACTACATGAAGTACGTGAGGCATTATTACTTTTACTGGATCAGTTTTTATTTTAAATATACAAATTATTTGTGTGCTGTAATTGACCAATATGACAGAAATGGTATTGGTGAATGAGGAATATTTAGAAGTTTTAAATTATTTTCTCATTTCTCGAGTTAAATATCCTAAGCCGAAACTCAGGCTACACCACTGGCTGTAATCCACATAGATATCTCGGTAAATACAGTACAATATTTCAATTTTATTTTAAGAAACTTATTTATCTCTGTTTTTACAGTGAATTGTTTTGTTTATTATATTGTTCCAAAATCTGTGAAATTTCCTCAATTCATTAGTCTTAAAACATAAATAATGAATAACATGAAACAATATTGCTTGTGTTTCCGAGTTTTAATACAGTACATCCATCCTTTTGGTTGTAACTTTTCTACAATTCTTCCATTTGTGCAGAGTAATCGCAAGGGCTCAGCTACTATGGTGGATAAAGATAAACTCTTTTATGAGCTTCAGACAACACAAAATGTACAATCGACATTAGATACACCACAAACAGACAACACTCGACATGTTTTTTATTTAACTTAGCTTGTGAATTGGTATTGTGGAATTGAAAAGTGTCGAGTTACAATGTGGTGGCTCTTAAAAAAGCACTCACATGGAGAAGTACTTTTAAATCATCCTCACCTGCAGTTTGAGGCTCGTAATACCTTTAACATCTTTGAATTCTCCTTCTTTAATACTTGCTTGATACTCAATGGCCTCAGCAAACTTTTTAGCGCCTTTCGCAGAAATCTCGTTATCTGCAATATAACATTATTTGGGCAAATAACGTTCGATCTACTTTAACCAAACTGAACTAATTTGTCTCTAAAATACTGTAGCATAATAAATGTATATCACAATTGTTGGTACGCATTAAGATAGGCGTCAGGTTGTTGATTATGCTGTATTTAACTCTGTGTTCGGCTAGATACTTAGTAATAATGAACCTGAACATTATGAATCAGAAGAAATGCTGCCCCTTCGAAAGTTACGATATGCTTTGTAATGTTAATAGTCGTGTAGGAATGCATGGTATTTGCAGTGAATTCTTTATGTAATCAATGGTGCAGTAAAATGGCACAGGTTTCTCGCAGTAGTTAGTTTTCTATACTCTTCAGTCTAGATTAGCTTTTCGGTAATAGCCCATACTTTTCCCTGATTCTCCTATCGATGGCAAAATACATTTTTTTTTCACATTTTATCGACTTCTGTCCCCTTATATCAAAGAATTGAAATACGACTTTAATAATGTTAGAGAAAAGTAAAACGTCGCATATACGAATTTTCATTGAAACATTTGGAGCCGTTCATTAGAAAATCTTCAAGCACTTCGGGAAATGCACAACTTAAAGATCTACGTCACAGAAAATTTTCCAATTTTTCGGAATCTTATTTTGAAAAAATTAAGTTTGCAAGATTTTCATGCCTATAAAGTCTGCGGGTTTAATGGCCCAATTTCGAATTTCCATTAAATTTTAAGAAATAAGGCTTGGGATTTGAAATATGATATTGAGAATTAAATGAATAATTTTTAATAATTATTAAACAAATAGGTTAAATTATTGGTCCTGAACTGTCACTCAAATTTGATTTACTACTTATATTAAATGTTAGAATACTTTGGAAATGCTGAAAAGCATAAATCGTGTCAATAATAACCGAATGCAACGACGAGGTAATAATAACCGCATTCACGAGCTATATTTGCGCAGGACCGTCACGATGAAGACAAAGAGGCGCGAAGAACGTTTCCTCGTACAGTTTGTGGGAGACGTTTTTATTATTTTTTTTACTTTCGTTATATCCAGTTTTAACTTTAAAGACTGTTTATTATTTGTAATAGTTTAATGACCATATGTAATGTACCCATGTAGTAGTTTAATGACCTTGTAGGCCTTAGCCCTACATGGGATTGTATAGGCTAATAATAATAATAATAATAATAATAATAATAATAAGGACCTTAATGAGACAGACATGGTAATTTTATAACAATTTATTTATTGTTATAAATTTCTTAACGTTTCGACCCTGTTTGGGGTCTTTTTCAAACTCTAGTGTCCGAAATTTGTTGCCGTCATATATAAAATGTTAGAATTTTAATAAAAAAATTGTCACTATGGTATAAAAACTTGTCACATCGGCAAATACATTCGAATAACTGACCATTTTATATATGATGGCAACAAATTCTAGACACTAGATTTTGAAAAAGACCCCAAAAAGGATAGAAATGTTAAGAAATTTATAATAATAAATAAATTGTTAAAAAATTATCATATCTGTTTTATTAAGGTCATTAAACTATTACAAATAATCAGCTATACAACAGACGTATACAAATTTAAAGACAGTTTCCCGTTCTATAAGTAGAACTTGAACCTCAGCTAGTAGTTCAGCGATATCGCAGCCGGCAGTGACCGAGTATATTTGAAAGTTTTTAATAAAAATAATTTAATATAAATTGACTTTGCTAGAGAAATATATGTAGACCTGAAGTAAAAGTGCCTTTTTCAAAGTTTTGAGATAATGATGTTTTTTCCTCGAGAACAAATGTTTAAATCATGAATACTTCATACTAAAAAGAATAATTTAAAACCTAAATAAAAATTGTACGAGTTATATCTTTATTAAATCTCATTCCATTTTAGAGTTTTTTAGTTTTAAAACTTAAAACGAAAATCGATCAATGTCCACAGTATCAAATGCAAATAGTGATCTAAGTGCCATATAGTTAACATAGTAGTTTAAGGGCCAAAAATGCTTTTATAATAAAGAAGGGTTTGTTTTGAATCATTAAACAAATGTATTAGGTTGCTAATTTTCTATATTTAAATATTGTAGTTATTATTGGTAAAGACAACAGTAAATTTTACAGGTTCATGAGTATGGAATAGTTTTAGGCCTATACCATGTTTGTTGGGTAGGCTACTAAATTAAACTAATAGACTAAACATTTTTTTATTTTCAGGCATACACACAAAGAAAAAATACAAGTCTTTTCTTTAGTTTATTTATGATGTCAGTTCTTCATAAAATTCTTTGTGACTTCTCTGTGTAAGAAACGGAATCATTTTTTTTAATCAAACTTTTTTGATTCAGAAAGTTGAGATCCACACTCTAGTCGTGAAGATCAATGGTTTCGATGCCCTCAACAGTAACACCTTGTTTAAAAACGTTTACTGTGACCCATTTTTAACATTCACTAAATGTTTGTTTCATCTGAAATTTTCCTGGGGACTCATTAACAACTTTATCGAAAGCAGTTTTAAAATATTCAGTTTTTTGGTATTTAAAAATTTTTCACTATTTAATGTTGAAAACTCATTCAACATTCAACATTCTCATTCAACATTCAAGCTAAAAATACAACAACGCTGTTTGCATACGGCACTTCGATCATAATTCACAATTTGCTGCAGGGTACGCATTGTGTTGGCAATGATCTTAACTACTACACACAGGTTTGGCGCTTAGATCAGAATATACTTCAAGTGGCTTGGCCCATGGACTATAATTCCGGTTATAACTCGAAAACTGAAAAAAATGGCACTTAGATCAAAATTTACTTCAGATCTTCCTTTCTCTATGTTTCGTGTCTATATAATTACTTACGACACGTTTTTGACATTTATAACAATCGTGTCAACATTAAAACTCATTTGAATGACACTCACGAGCAAGATCAATGTGCTCAAGGTTTAAGTTGCCCGTGCACCACAAATCCAATCCTTCTGGCCTTACGTCCCACACATATGGATGATGGTATTTGTACACAACTTTCTTTTGTTTTTTATTCTCAAGTTCTGGAGGACTTTCATCAACTGTCAACAAATAAAGTACATTAAAAATAAATCTCACATTTCTTAAAATAATTTTGATTTAATGATTTACGAATAAGCACCTGAAATTTGCAAATTTATGCTTTTAACAAAGTGGGATTCAAAGTGAATATTTAGGATATTTATAAAATATATCCTATGTTTGCACAATGTTTCACAAGGAAACTAGTATTTGGATTTAATAAACATGTTTGAAATTGTAGCAATATGATCATTACGTACACCCGTGCAATCAATCTTTGAAACAAAATTTGTACGTCCGAAAAAGCTGATGGTAATGGAAAACCTAGTCTGTCGTCGAGCGCTTTTTACGCGTCTGAATTTTCAGGATGATAGCAACGGTGATCGTAGTGATCATGGCAGGGTAAGACGGGCAGAGCGGGGTCAAATGAAACAGCACAGGGCGAGGAGTGTGGAAAGGAGCAGGATGGATTTGGGCAGTTCCGTGAAGGCTGGGCGAGTCAGGGCGGGTATGCCCCAGTGGTGTTAAGATCCTCTACTGGTGGCTGTGGCACGCGTCGTGGCACCGTAGCATGCCACGAGCTTCTCTGCGCAACTAGCATCGGGAAAGGAAACTATTAGTAACGCCGCCGTTTTACAATAGGGATGGCGTTGTCTCTGGTGGGGGGTAATGAACTGCGTGGAGGAGCGATTTCGTCGTGGCACTCGTACCACGGACTCCCACTCGTGACATCGACCTTGACAACACTGGTATACACTGAAGATAGAATTCATTCCTTTCCTTGTCTGAATAGATGAATACGATAAATTAACCCGGGCAAGTAAAATTGATTTCTGCTTTATACTTCCCGTGCTATTTAATCGCACGGGTTTCGTCTAATGTAATGAGTAAGGCTGTGATTTATGTGCATTTGCATATTTTTTCTGTTAACTAAAACATCCCGTTTTAACAAATTGTACACGTTTTGAGACTTTTAGAATCAATTTGAGCTACTTTTATTTTGCATATTTCACCATAATTGCATATTTGGGACAAATTTGCATATTTTGGTTGCATATTCACCCCTTATCCGCGTAAAGACGCCCAACAGTTACAGTTCCGTCTGCATGCAACCGGCTCTGACAGTTCTCTCGCCATGTGCTACGGTACATCAGGTGACCTGCTCAGAAGCAATGGACTTCAACTCTCAAGAACATATTCTTGAAGGCTCGAAGTCGAGTGGATATTTTTTAAGACAAATTACCTTGACCTACCTCTACCTTCCCAACCAGTGATCACAAGGTGGGGTACTTGGCTGAAGGCAGCTAAGTATTATTCGAAATACACTGACCTAATAAAATGTGTTCTAAGTTACCTGTTGATTCTGCAGCAGGGAAAAGCTAAATATTTGACAGAAAACTCAATCGAAACAGAACCTAGCATACATGTACTCAAAGGCTGTGTTTCTAGTTGACAAAATAACATCCAAAACAAGCTATTAGCAGATAGTACTGGACTAGTCAATACAATCATTGAGCTAATGGTACTACAGAATGGCACAGACTTTCCCGTATTAGTTTTTTATTTCCTTTGGTCTAGCTATTCGGACTTGACACATACTCTTGCTAGCTGCCATCTATCGCCGCCCAAATTACTTTTTTAAAACTTTTTCTTAATTGTTGGGTTTCTTAATAGTAGAACGGAAATACTATTTTATGAATATTAAAGAACAGTAAAAGGTCGTTGTAAATGGCAAATTTCTTCGAAAAATTTCGAGCCGTTTTGAAGAAAATGGAGTTTCATCGCTACTGTAAATGAGAAATTTGAAGCTCTTTTTCACAGGAGTCTTGGGTTTTAGAAAAACTTTATTTCAAGTAATTTAAAGCACTTTAATTCAGAAATGCAATAGTATTTACATGCATTAATATGCATGCATTAGTATGCAATAATATGCATTAATATGCATTTTGTTGGATATATGGCAAATTAACGGTGTGAGAGATCTTTTCCAAAAAATTACATTTGTGTAATTTTTCAAAAAACAAAAAAAATACCCCAAAATGAACTTCACGTCATATTAAATAGTGCAATTAGTACTATCTGTTTGAAAAGTTTGAAGAAAAAATTTGGAGCCATTTTTGAGAAAATTGCTTTTGAGCGTTTCTGAAAATCCGGAATTTTCAGCTAGTTTTCACAGATGACGGTTGAGTTTTCGAGAACAAAATTTACTGCAACAAAATTTGCCACGTATGTACAAATAATTGTTTTTTGGCGAGCAATTGAGGATATTTTTTTACCCCACATTCTGAGTAAAAAATTCAAATATTAATAAAAAATCAGCAAAGTTGTAAAAAATATTAATTCTGCTTCAGTGAATAGTTTATACTGTTGCTCTATGTAACTGGCCGAATTTCAAAATAGTAGAATTAAAATTTATGAAATGATTGCACTTTCAACAATCGAACACACTGATAAATATTTTTATTAATAATTTTCTAAACAATCATTTAGGAGCTTTGGAAATATTTTTACATGCACATTTACTTGTGTAACAACAACATGGAAAATTAAAAATTTTAGTGCAAACAATTAATGAGAAAAAATATTTTTAATTAGTAATGCAAAATCGTTGACATCCCCCTTAAGGAAACTTATGAAAAATAGTTACGTGCATTTTCTTTTTTTGAAGGGTGAAGGCGCGAGAGTCTGCAGAGTCGCACGATGTGCTGTAATATTCTTCCCGTTCTGTCAAAAAAAAAGAAGAAAAGAAGTGCCACGCTGTAGTCATTGAACTCACTTAAATATGGATTGCAATTACAAATGGTATTAAAAACAATCTAGAATGTTAAAAAACACAATAACTTATCTAACAAAAATATGTGCCCATCTAAGCATTTCAATAAAATGTCAATGAAAGTTATGAAGGAATAAAAATCTGTGACATGTAGGTGTAAATGTTTTTTTTAATTCACCATTAACCCTAGATTACAAAGGCGTAGTCTGTCAGACGACCCAACTGGTGTCGAAAGCTTACCCCACTCCCTTCCCCTCACTCCCGTTTCTGAAACTCTCTGTACCTTCATTGTTAGACTAAATTACCTCAGTTTTCGGCGCTATATTGCCTAATATTGTGAATAATAACTACCTTGTCTTGTAGCGTTTAAGTTTAGTTCTGAACATTTAGCATCATATTTGGACGTTGGCGATCGTAACAAAGGTCGGATGACGAAGTACTTCTACGGACGCTTCTTAAAAGCAATGTGTGGACAGCACGAAGAAACTGTGTGCTGTGAGAGTCAAGGTATTTAGGTGTATCTATAGAAACTTTTAAAATGTATTTTGTAACTCCATATCATACAAGTCCAATCCATTAAATTTAGCGTTTCAAGTAAAAATGAGTTTTTCTTTATTTTTACTCAAAGTAATTTATCAGATGAAGCCTTTGTAATAACGCTTGGTACAGGTCGCCTTTGTAATCTACGGTTCAACTGTTTTGTATTAAAACGTTTACAGGAGCAGCACATGATAATATCATAGTCGTACCTGAGTATTACTCATATGGCTTTCTTTCTCTCTGTTCTTTAAATCTTCCGTACTGAGAGGAAACTTTTGTAAAGCTGTAGCGAGGGCAATCGCTCCGGCATCTCTAATGGAGTTCCTTGGAACCATGATTTCACGGATGGAGCGATTTGTTCGCAATGCCTAAACACAATTAAATCGCAAACAAAGATTATTTACTTATTAACTTTTATATAATTGTTATCACCAATTTATCTCTTCTTGAATTTTTAAGAGGACGTTCCATGAAAGTAACATACAATTTCAAATATCTTCTCTTGCGTAGATTAATCTTGGAAGTCACTCATCTTCCGTAATTAAAACATGCAACAAATGCTGCTGCGTTTCAACCGCACAAATTTTCTTGTATTATTACTAACGGTTAGTGAATACTGCACATTTTTTGCCACTATCACATCAACTTTTCATTCGAAAAACGCCAACGATATTACTCAAAATTAAGCGAAAATTACAATTATTTTCAAAAAAAGTTTTTAAAATTATTGAAAGATCTAACATTCAGGAAAAGATTGCATTAAAAAACAAATTTCTCGCTTCAAAAATTCAGTTCTCCCCAAGCAGCGGTAGCGAGCGGTCCGGAGCTATGCGCCGTGCAGACCATTGATCTACTAGTCTATTGTATTCAAAACCAGTGTTTCGGAGTGCAAAGTTTAAACTGTGTACATGGACTCGAATCGGAGAATAGTGCAGTTAAACGCGGATTACTCCATGTTCCTATTCAACAAGTGCTCTGTTGTCGATTTTTTTCTTTTTTTAAAACTATTCCGAGTGCGATTCCATGGTCTCATTAGAGTGAGGAGGCGCAACATGGAACATCACAGTAGCACCGATACGGGACCATTCGCAACTCAACGTAGTGCATGGCACAATCTCCACAAATGTTTGCGACCTGCCATTGCAATAGCAACAAATTGAGCAGTTGCAACAACAAAATCAACATCAACAAGCTCAAGGATGTCGCCCCCAGGACCCACCGGAACAACTTGTTCAAAAACTTCAAATGCAACAACAAATAATACTGCAGCTACAACAGATACAAGAATTGCAACACCAATTGAAGCTTGGCCTTCCACAGCAGCCCAACGTTAACACCCAGCCTTCACACCAACCCGCCTTTATCAACCAATAGACTATCAAAATCTGCAGTCTTCACAACTAAACACCTCCAAAAATCCTTCAAGTGAGTTGATTTCAATCTATACAAATAGTGCGTACCTCTCAAGTGATTCAGCCACCTGTTTTGACCATATCTCTTCCAAACGTAAACGTCCGGATAATAATGAAGACGATAGCCCTTTAGCTTATAATGTTTCGAGTGCCAATTTCACCTACTTTCGGGTCAATTTGAGATCTCAGCAAGTTCTCTCCAAGACTCGATAAAGTTAAAGTTAACATTTCACCTATCATTATCCCTAAAAATGCCACCATTTTATTAAATTTTAGTGCATTTATTTCAAATATTAAACCAATACTTCAATCAGAATTTTCATCTCAGGTTAAAAATTATTTTATCTCAATATAGTTTACGTCTATTGAAGACCAGACATTTTCGTAAAATTTGTGATGAGCAAAGTATTCGCTACTTCCGTTATCATGATTCAACAAGAAAAGTACTCTCTGCCATAGTTTATGATATCCCAACTTCATATTCCAGTGAAGAAATCACGTCTAAACTTCTCAGTCTTTCACAATCCTTTCTGTTTACAGATTATTCAGCAAAAGACGTCCTGTATTAATTACCTTTAATAATACTCACACATACAACTTAATAATTTATTAATAACAGGCAAAAATCAATTGGAACATTTTGAATGCTACTGTGCAATCCTTTACAACCAACCCTTCTTCTTTATTTACCACCTCTGAAAAAGATAATTAAATTTCAAATCTACTAATTATAATTAAGCAACCCATAAAATATTCACTAATAACACATAAAAATTACCAAAAATCTGGAATCAACACCTTACCTAAAGAAATACTATATCTAATATCACTGAAACATACTACTCGTCGTAAATGGCAGATAACTCGTGATACACAAATCAAAAAGTTACTAAATAAATTTACTAACTCTGTCAAAGTTAATTTAGACAAATAAAGATTCACCAAATTTAATACTTTTTATCCCGCTTCAACCTAACTCCTACTCTCTTTGGTCTGCAGTTAAACGAATGAAACAAAAGAATTATCAAATAGGAACGCTAAAAACTGCAAATTTTACTGCACCCACATGTAGAAAAAAACCGAACTTTTTGCCAAACAATTTCAATTGTCTTTTACTAATAATCCCACCACTAACACTGCTTTCGCACACAACAAATTAAATAATATCCAAACTCCTTTCCACATCGTTCCTGAACGCATTAAATTTATTTCCCCTTCCGAAATAAAATGTATTATTAAATAAACTCGAAAATAAGAAGAAATCTCCTGGTATGGATAAAATCCTAAATATTGTACTCATCTTTCTAACACAACAATAAGTTCTTTCACAGCCATATATAATGCATGTCTGAGATTAAATCACTTTCTTGAGATATGGAAAATTGCTCTCATCTTACCCATTTCTAAACCTCACAAAAACAGCAGTAAACCAGAAAGTTTTCGTCCCAGTTTACTCACCATTTTTTCTAAATTCTTTGTACAAGCTATTTTATCGCGTTTAATTACATTTATTCAATCAACAAATCTCTTACCTAACTCTCAGTTTGGTTTTAGACATAATTATTCAACGTCACACCAACTGCTACGTCGATCAGACTACATTGCTAAAGGATTTCAAAGGAAACAACGTAGTTTTGCTGTATTTATCAGCATATTAAAAGCTTTTGACAGGCTTGGCCAACTTGTTTTTTTATATAAATTACGAAATATCTTCAACACATTCTTGCTAGTTTTTTTATCTAATCATAAATTGCAAGTTAAAATTAACAGTACCCTTCCAAAAGAATTCAACATTTGTGCAGGAGCCCTCAAGGTTCTCCTCTGTCTTCTTTACTTTTTAATTAATTCATATCACATATACCACACCTATCAAAGTCAGAAATAGATTTTTTGCAGATGGTACTGCAATCTTCATTCTCAGAAAAACATTCTTCAAGGTAGTGGAAATTTACAATACGACCTAAAAACTATAATTTCTTAGTATAACTGGCAAATTAAAATTAATCCACGAAAGTCATAAGTAAAAATGCTTTCCTTAAGACGAATTACTCCCACGTACCCCCTAATTATTACTGATAAAGCAATTCCTTGGTTACTCTTTAATTAAGCGGTAACATATTTAGGACTACAATTTGACCCTAAATTAACTTGGAAAACACGTATATCTACCATTGGCCATTAAAATATCTCCAAAAAATCCAAGTTATCTACAGAATCTGCATTATCAATATTTAAATATATCATTCGGCTTTCTTTAACTTACGCCTGCTCTAAATGGGGTGGTTCTTCAAAGTATCGTTTTCAAAAACAAGAAATCATACAAAATAGATCCTTAAGAAATATTTTAAAGGCCCCTTGGTTTATTCGAAATAATAAAATTATAGAATAACTAAGCATCGTCCCTCTGAAAACGTGGATTAATCTTCTCTCCACTAAATTCTTCTCCAGTCTCTCTACTAGTCCTGCTCACACTATTTTTAACCTTGGCATATCAGCTAAGCCTTTTCCACATATTCGTTCACGTTTTGTCAAAGACTTATTACAACCGGCGTAATTATCACATCTATTCTCCTTAAAAATGAACAAAAATATTTATAAACTGTAAAATTATTATTACTTTGAAATGTACAGCTTTTTCCTAATGATTCAATCTATAATTATGCAAACGTATTATGTGGTATAGAAGAGTGTTCTGAGGTTACTTCTGTCAGTTTTCCCTATAAGCTCTAATTGTTATTGTAATTACTTCGACCCCTTGAATGATAATGCATTATCGAACAAGGATAAATAAATTATTGATAAAAAAACTTCAAAATGAGTTTAGATAGGATAGGATCGAAAGATATTTGAATATTGTTGAGACTATTTCACTCATGTCTGTCCGCGTCGTAAGTAGCCAATGGTAAGCCTGGATATATTCAAATTAAACCAATCCCAGATGTTTATCGCCATCAGCTTGTTTACCTTTTTTTTTATCGCTGTAAAACCTTTGTTTACCTTTTTAAGATAACGATAGCAATTGTTTCACCTCCAAAATATATAGCTCTTGTGCAGCAATATAATATTAAAATGTGTGGTTTTGGTAATGTTTAAAACTCTGAAATAGAATCTATTATTAAAGATTCAGTGCCGAAAAGCAGCAAAAGGAACAGAAAAAGTGTGTAAAAGAAATTTCAAGAATTTTGTCAAGACAGAAAATACAAATGGACAGCATAAACTACAAATGAAGAAATTACACATGTTTTAGGCAATTAATATACGAAGATTAGATTGTGAAGAATACAAAGAATATGCCATCAAAACTGTGTGGAACGTTACAACCAAAATTATTCAGGAAAATATTTTATTGAGTACACACGTGTGTTCAATCCATTCGAAACTGACGAATTCCGCTGCTAATTCTTGTACATCTTCCATTTCAAATACTTCTATGGAAGACCAAGACTTGGAAAACAACTTCCTACAACTTTAATGATTTCCTTTAAATAAATGTTCTTGTCAGTAGCCTTGTTGTAATTGTTTTCCGAAAGTTTTATTACCATAAAATTGAAACATATTTGCAATCATTTTCTGCATTAAACGGTTATTCAAATGTTACTTGATTATAAGTTATTCCAGGAGGCAGTGATAAGTCCGAGCAGAATGAAAGGTTTTCATTTTTCGGTTGTAATTTTGAGTAATATTTCCCTTTTTCGTAATTCCTGTGATTTAAATTATCCTTTCAAATCATGTAATGTGTTTATTCGTGAAATAGTCACACTAAATATCACTCGAAGTGCTGTGCTAGCCGGTAAATTCACTCCTCGCTACGCGAGTCGTGAATTTACCGGCTAGCACAGCACTTCTCGTGATATTACTTATGATAAAACTCAATCTTACGGGATAGCTATTAATATTATTAAAATGTTTTCATTCAAAGTTTTAGATCTAATATTGAAAAATGCACATTATAAATCTGCAGATTCAGTATAACAGGTGCAGTTCAGAATCTGAAAAAAGAGGTGGTTGAAAATCCAGAGGTTTTAACGTAAATAACACAGCAACTAGAATAGTAAGCCATTTTTGCTGTATTTAATCACAATATTGCAGAAAAAATTGAGAAGCTTTACAGAAAATCCCTATTGGTGTTTTCTTTACTTTTTTATCATTTGTGTTTTTACGTAGTAAGGAAAAAGTATTGTTCCGTTGCAGCGAAAAGCAGTGATTTTTTGTCAGAAAAACTCAAATTGTGAAGCCCTGACCGAAAAAGTGTATATATCATGTTGCCAAACGTAGTCAATTACCTCATCTCACTTACTTAACTTAGAATACATTTATTTTGAATTATGACTCCTTAATCTGACTCATGATACTGAAAAATTGGTTTATGACAAAACGTCCTCCGCATTCAAAATTAGCGGCTAAACCAACCATTTCCAATAGATGTGCTACGGTACATCGCGAGCTTTTGGTAGGTGTGCGTAAATATTCATGTTTATGATTTTTTTTTATCTCGCCATTTATATATAGCAGGGTTAACAGCTCTTCGCCTTCTAACTAAAAGTACTGATGTGTATTGTTCCACTGTCGCAATCATTCATTACTCACTAAACGATTCCATAAGGTGTTTTTTTGAAAAAAAAATCCGTAATACGATACAATAAATTTCATAAACATGTTACTGGTTCCTCTCAACATTAAAATAGATATTAGTATTAAAATGTAGTTTTTTATTGCTTTGTCCTGGTAAAACACGCCTTTTTACTTTCCCGTATACGTACGAATACACGGAGTGATATACGTAGTGTAGGGAAAGTTAAGTAATGCTGCGCGAAAAAATGGCCAATTTCCGGCGGAAAAAAATTAATTGCCAGGCGGTGAAAACGAAAAAGTGGATAAAACCAGTTGCTAAATTAAGGAAAAAAATCCCCTAACACGTGGTGTAGCCAGAAACCCTGTTTTCTAGGTCCATGAGACCGAAAAACCAATTGAAAGGAAAACGTCCGTCTGTCTGTCCGTCTCTGAACACTACTAGCGCCTAAACCATACTTACGATTTCTGCCAAAATGGATATTCCCCGGTAAATCTGGTTCTAGTCAAAGCTTTGAGATTTTGAAAAAGATTCTTCAAAATTTGGGGGTACTTTACATGAAGCCCCCCCGATTTCATTTCAAAATTTTCAAAATTTTCTCAAAAACGGCTCGAAATTTTTTCTTTAAATTTCTTGTATGAATACAATAAAATACACTTATTAACATGTCATAGATCCGATTTTCACGGATAACTGAATTTTCGGAAATTGTGAAAGTTTAAATTTTTTCGGCGTCTTTCTCCAACAAAATTGAAGATAGAGATTTTTTCTTCAAATAAAATTTGTTCTGTATATTGAGTTCTTTCATAAAGGTCATGTAAATGTTTTTCAGAATTTTAGTAGATTTCGTGCAATATGTGCAATTTTAAAAAATTACAAAACAAAATTTTTTCAAAAACGGCTCCAAATTTTTTCTTTAAACTTTAGGTAGGGATAGTAGTAAATGTACTCTATCAGATAACATAAAAGCCATATTGCTCTATAGGTTGTTTTTTTTTCAAAATTACAAAAGTGTAATTTTTTTACATGTTTCTCACGTCGAATAGCGCCGACTTTTTACATTATTATATTTACGTGTACATGTGCTTTAAATAATGTGAAGTAAAGTTTCTGGAAAATATAACCGTTCTCTGTGAAAAGTAGCTCAAAATTTCGCATTTTCAGAAACGCTCAAACGCCATTTCGTCATATATGGCTGCAATTTTTTCTTGAAACTTTTGTAACGGATAGTGCGAATTACACTCTTTAGTATAGCGTAAAGTTTATTTTGAGTTTTTTTTTGTTTTTTAAAAAAATACATGATTGTAATTTTCTTGAATGAACTCTCACATCTTTAATATCCACATTACCAGCAATTTGTAAACATGATTACATTTGTGAGTGTATGTGCTTCAAATAACTTCAAATAAAGTATTTTGAAAACTCAAAAATTTTTTGTGAAAATGAGGTTCAAATTTCGCATTTCTAGTAGTGCTAAAACGCCATTTTCTCTTAAACGGCACATAATTTTTAAAAGAAAATTGCCATTTAGGGCTAGGTTTGTGTTCTTTAATATTCTAAAATTAATATTTTCGTTCTACCAATAAGAAACCGAAAAATTAAGAAAATGACAAGAAAATGGTGACTTTTGGCGGTGATAAATGGGAGCTGGCAAGAAAGAGTTTGTGGCAATTCCGAATAGCTAGCCCAGACCCAAGGAAATAGAAAACTAATACGGGAAAGTTTGTGCCATTCTGTAGCACCACTAGTTTTGTAATTGTTTATAGTTCTGTCCTAATGCATAAGGACGGAAACATGGTTAAAACATTTAATAGTGAATTATGCAAAACAGTAAATCACGTATGCCACAACTAAATATGGCTTTGGGTTAGTGTGTCTTGAGGCGCAAAAGGTTGTGAAACACCATGATTTACGTTGAGACGACTTTCTCTTTTATTTATTTATTTATTTATTTATTTACGTCAAAAACAGTTAAAAACTGTGTGTGACGAGCTATGGGGAGAAGTGAACGACGACTTTCTCTAAAATTGATATTCACGTTCTGGTAGTTAATGCTAGAGTTCCCAGATGCAGCGACTCTGTATCTAGGGACTCTAGTTAACGCAACCATTTCATATAAACTCAAAACTGAATAGTACAGAACTTGCCGACGATTTGCCGTCCTTAACATACGAAAATACAAAATTTGCGGTGAATATTTTGACAAAAAATCGCTTTCATTGGAAGTTACCAAAGCGCCACCTCTCTAAGTCCTCTAATGATACACATATATTCACGAAAAGTACTCGGAATTTGACGCTTTTTATTTCTAAACGATTCGTGACGTAATAAGATACATCTCCATTCTTTGAAAAATATTGACAAAAAATCATTAAATCATGGCTCGTTGAATTAAAACATTACAAAAAACATTACTCTCAAGCCGCTTAAAATTATTAAGTTAACTCAAAATCATATTCAAAATTGGCCCCCTATTTATTTCAAATCAATAGGTCATCAAATCAAAATCAATAGGTCATCAAATCAAAATCAATAGGTCATCAAATCAGATCAAAAAATATATCATTTTTTTGGAAAATTATTAACAAAAATTAAATAATGGGAAACAGAACTTACTGCGGCTCGATTAGTTTAAATTAATTGGTATTTAATCCCAACAACGCTATCAGCATTCGAGTGTCTTCGGATAAAGGATAGACCATTCATTCTAAACCATTAACAGTATCAAATCACACCGAATGGGAATATTTGTATCTAACTTATACCAAACACTTTCTGCATTGGGGCCATTTCTGAAAGAAAAAGAAATTGAAATTTTGAAACTTTGGTCTAGCGCTCTAACATAAATGTCCCCTAAAAATTCTAAATATCCAAGTTCAACGTGACGCGACGTCAGCCAGATCAATCGCGGAATATCAATTTTGGTAAAAATCCTGACATAGATATGGAGCCAGCAAGAAAATCGACGTATGATAAGCTCAAAGCTAAAACGTTTGGAGAAGTTAGCCAGTGTTTTGAGGAACAAGGAAACGCAAGTATGGCGGCCTGTAGGTGTCGGCGTTGCGCTGCTCAATTTTTTAAATATGTCGAAAAAAATCTGCCATTGGGGAATGAGTTCACAGCTAATTCTAGTTGTATATTGATCATTAGATAGCCAAAGTGTGAAGGAGTTGTATGCCATACCGAAGCGGCGTTTCGAACTGTCCGCCATACTGAATTGAAAGTGTCATTTTTTTATGCCCACTTGGATTAAGAATTCAAAGCAATTTTTGTGGTCTTCTGGTAGAAAATTCTTTTTCATTGCCGATTGTGACCACGTCATACCGTTGCGGCGTCTCTAGGTTGCCGCCATACTGGTTCAAAAATGTCAAATTTGTCACTAATCCATGTATGATAGGTACACACCTGAAACAAATATTTTTCAATTGATTTTAATGTCTAGAAGGTGAATCTGAGAAATTAACCTCTAAAGTTGCGAAAGATTTATGTGTGACGGATAACAGGTACACGTGCCATACTTATGTTTTTGACACATGTTTAACGTATGAAATACGAATATGTGTGTGCCATACCGATATCATCTACGAAGAGGAATAAACCTACCGTCTCTACGAAGAGGAATAAACCTATATATTTGTAAAATGTTTTAAAAAGTAAGTGACAATAATTAAGTTCTATTTATGCTGACTTTTCATATGTATTAATATTTGTAAAAGACGGTTACTGGAGAAATTCTATGACATTACTATAACACTCGGATATCCTACTTATTTTGGTCAATCAATGCACAAGTTTTAAAAAAAGTTTTATTGTTCTTATAATACTGGAACACGAACATTACCATAATATTTATACGCAACATCAGGTGTGAAAAAAACGTTAATTTATTTATAAATGTAAATGAAAAAAATGTTGACATTGTTTAGAATGAAAGTATTAAAATAAAGCTAGGCTCTAATCCGAGATGAAATTAGTTTCAAATAATAAGAAATACACAACTGATAGTTTAACATTAATTATATAAATGAATATTACCCATTTACAACAATTGCAGAACCTGTAAGCTCTCAGAAAGACACAAATGAAGATGAAAAGGAAGACGATGACATCATTGAATCTAACTACTTAAATGAATTCTAATGTAACGTACCGCCTTTTAAACACAGTCATGAATCCTGTGGTTGAGATGAAAAAGATATATATTCCCATATCCTTAATGTTTGGGAAATAAAAAATAACTGTTTTGTAAGAAAACAGTTGGTTTTACAAAAAATTATTATGTTGGTGGTTTGAATTTTTCGTTGAATCCATTTCTCAAATGAAAGATTTTTGTATATTATTGGTTTGGCATAAAAAGTAGAAAATATGTTGTAGTGTTTCTTTTTAATCTCATTTTTTAGATTTGTTAAAAATATTGTTCTTAAGGAATGGACCAGACTCTTTCTTAAGGAATGTGATCCGTTTCAACACAGTGATGTAGACACTTATAAAAAACAAAATGGTTCTCTCAGTTCAAGTTGTCATATTTGTGGGAAATGTAACTTTTTCATCTCTCCTATGTAACTATCTAAAAATACTGTATTTTATTTATTTTAATAACTGATATTGATCCTAATTTTTCATAAAACGTCGAAAATCAACCATTCACTTCAATTTTTTTTGATGCAAAGATTGTTCAATATATTTTCCAGCATTAACCAATGATATTTTACATTAAAAAATACGTAACGCATGCGTATTTAAAAAAATTGGTTTTTCAGTATGGCGGCCATTTACTGACGTCTTTTCAGTATAGCATTGCATTTATTTATCATAATGGATCTCGGGGAGTCCTAAAAATGTATCGCCATACTTGTACCTATGATACATACGCACATGGATTACTGACAAATTCGACATTTTTGAACCAGTATGGCGGCTACTTAGAGACACCGCAACGGTATGGCGTGGTCATAATCGGCAATGAAAAACCAGAAGGCCACAAAAATTGCTTTGAGCTCGTAATCCAAGCGGACGTAAAAAAATGACACTTTCAATTCAGTATGGCGGACAGTTCGACCGCTTACACACGGCGCGCCGCTTCGGTATGGCATATAACTCCTTCACACTTTGGCTATCTAACGAACAATAACAACTAGAATTAGCTGTGAACTCATTCCCCAATGGCAGATTTTTTTCGACATATTTAAAAAATTGAGCAGCGCAACGCCGACACCTACAGGCCGCCATACTTGCGTTTCCTTGTTCCTCAAAACACTGGCTAACGTCTCAAAAAGTTTTAGCTTTGAGCTTATCATACGTCGATTTTCTTGCTGACTCCCGGTCTAACAGCGCTGTCTGATGGATTATCAAGATGTTTTCCGTAAAGAATGTTTTCGGCATCACGGTTTCTGTACATTTATAGAAGAAAGAATTATCCGCTTTTTCGGTTTCAGGGATTCAAACTCGTACAAGATTTTACGTCTAAAATCAGTTTTTGCTTCTTTACAACACTTTCTCTTTAGTACGTAAGTCAGGGCCGGCGATTTGTGTCAGGTCCGAATGGGTAGTTGATCCTGGAGGGAAATTTTCAAATTGTCATGTTTATCATCAAATTATCACATTTATTTTATATAACTTTAGTATAGTTCATTTTTGCAATGCAAAAACTGCTCGGTCCTTTAAATTTTATAAACTCATTTAATTATTTTTTGCAAATCGATTTTGTCAGACTTATCGCTATACACATGTAAAATAATATTCCTGTTAAACCGATCTCGCAACATAGTTGATCACATGTACTTTTAAGTCGACGCAATACCGAGAAATTTCGTTCAGTTCAGGAATTTGACGTTTATGGAATACTTCTCCCACCCCAAATCCCGAGTGGGTATTTTACGCACTCGGATTTTTCCGTGTTGGTATGGGTAGCCACCATACCCACATTATCCGCCAGGGTTGACGTTAGTGGTAGTATCCGAGAATGTAATACAACGATAACAGGCATGCTTTTGAAAAGAAACTTTTTGTCAAATATAAACCAAACCAAAGCCTTCTACCTCCATTTTGACCGGTGTAGACATACGAATAAATATATAGTACACTCATAAAAGAATCTTCTATGCACTATCTATGCACTATTCTATCCACTATATATATATATATAGTGGGTTTTCAAAAGATGTCAAGAAAATAATGATACCAAGCCTGCCATTACGAGGAGATCATATGTATTCGAGACGTTACGTTGAATAAACCTTGAATAGACGAATAGACGTTGTTAAAGGAACGTGTAAATAAGTACAGAGATTCCATGTTCCATGTCAAGGCGCAATACACTGTGACGTTTCGTCACGGCCCGGTTGCCATAAGATGCTAAAAATATGAAGTAGGCTTTGGAAGTCTTGATTTTGTGGAAAGTAACATTTTCTCAGTCTTGTAAAAAGCAGTGGATCTGTGAACATGAAATGATAAGCGGTGTGCGTCATTGTTAGTTTCATTGTAATCCGGGTTATTTGGTAAAAGATATTGAGGCGAATAGTTGATGGTCAATCCTTATTGATCGATCGACATAGTGTAGAATTAAAGTTCAGAAGCATTATCAATCGTAAATTATAATTATGATTTTTGTGTTTCGCGTGTTAAAGTAAATTTAGTTCATTTAATTTAAAAGGACTTCGTATTTTTCGAAGGGAAATAATATTTCGTTTCCCCGTTTCTCTCATTGTGTACATCTTGAAGAATTACATTAGACTTTGTAATCTAGATACAAATTAACGTTTTTATTTCTTGACAATCCATTCAAACATTAATTTTAAAAACGTATTAAATGCATTGCTTTAGATTTTTATTGTTTTAGAAAATTTGTCGAGTTATTATAACTAGTACTAACTCGATACATTTTCTAAAACAATAAAAATGTGATTTTTCATCTACTAATAAACTTTAAATCTTTTGGTAGTGCAAAATGTGCATACTTGGACTTAGCTGGGTTTTGAAGTAATAGGACGATATATTTCAAAAGGGCTTTTCGTCGATTGACGTATTCACTTTGGACATGTTAAAATACATTACATGCCTTTGTTTGATGTCATTTGGAGATGAAATAGTTTTATACAGGTTTACCATTATCATTATTTCTTTCTTACATTTGCAATACTCTCCATTCCTTTATCGCCGATCTTATTCCCTCGAAGATCAAGGGAAACGATAGTATGTTGCCATGGCGGTGGTCTGTAAGCTATTTCCTTCGCTATCTTTGCCGCTCCCTCGTCGTCTATTTTACAGTCGGCCAAAGACAAGCGTTGCAACCTTAAAAAGATGTAAAGTATTACGGGAGGTCACGAAACTTCGCCGAAAGGTTTTACTAGCTTGAAAATCATTTACATTGCATCGCTAAGAGAACGATGATTTGTCATGAGTCTTGAATGACTATTGTAATTTTAGTTTTAATAAATTGAGTAAAAAATGGTGTTAATGACAAATGAAATTCTGATAATGGTCTTACAATATATGCAAGTAGAACTCGTTGGACGTTAGTTTGATGTCAGTGGTGCCTTAGGCGTATCTTGAACCAACTTGACCAACCAAGCCTACATAATAGACCATTTGGCGCGCCCTAAACATTCAAGCTGAATGATTGACTACGAGACGAGATATTTACACCTTTTTATCAACTAAATAGTTTTAATGTGGGACAAATTTAAATAATATATTTTTAACCAAGTTGCGATTTCTGAATCTTTGAAGATCTATCATGTACAGGTGCTTAAGAAAAAAAGATAGAAAGATTGGACGTTCGGACAATGTCATATACAATAAATTTTTCAAAACTACGATTAGTTTTTGCGTGAAACATAAGCAATTTGTAAACAATTATTTTTTCAAAAAACGTCAAAATTTTCATTAATTTTTCTCCTTGTATGTTGCAAAGAGCGGTAAAAAAATTGGGGCTGATTACATTTCCGGCAAACTGTCTGTATTTTTGAAAATTACAAAAATTCGAAATTGTAAGTTTGAATGTACCGCTCCTCTTTTAACTATTGCTATTTACAAAATGGCAACGCGGTGATACGACAGTTTGAAATTCTTTAATTCTTGTCATTGTCGGTGGTCGACATGGATGGGACGAAGATGCATTTTTTATTTAACCTTAATGTTACAATGCCTCAGAGTTGCCAAAAAATTGTTATTTGGCAACATGGTCAACGCACACACGGAGACAATGCTTTAATGTTAAATTACATATAACTATTGCATACGCTAGAAAGTAAAGCTCGCCTTTCTCCAAGGAGATCCGATTTCGATTCCCGGGCAATCTCATAAGGTATTTGTTCCGACAAATGAGTTTGGCTGCTTCACAAGGGATAGTCCAAACCCTATGAAGTGTCCTAAACCCTACCCCTACCCTAATTCCTTCCCAATTCTGGCCGCTGATAGTGACGCAGGAGCGCGTGGTAGGAGGCGTGTACGCGGAGATGTTACACGGCGGTCCTCTTGACAACTGACTGTGACGAGACGTGACGTGACATGTAATGACATATTCAGGTAATGGGCTCCTTAGCGTACTAGTTAACGAAGGATTACTCCCAAGCGCAAAGCGACCAAAGCCCCCCAAGGAGCTTGGAGACGCGTTGCGTCAGTCCAGATGCAACAAATTAAAAATACGAATTGTCCAGAAAATTATCATGGCATTAGTATTTTACCAGCACTAAGCAAATTGTTCTGTAAAATTCTTCACGTTCTACTGAGCGACTGGGTGGAAAAATATATTAAATTTAAAAAATGCAAGCAGGTTTTATGATAGGCTTCGCGACCACCGACAATATCTTTGCGTTAGATACATTAGTAAAACAGGCGCTTTCACGTAAACGAGGCCATTTATATTGCAGTTCTGTGAATTTCTGAAAGGCGTTTGATTCAATCAACAGAGAATCGTTATGGCGAATACAAAATGAACTAGGCATCTCACGTATAGTTTTAACTGTTGCAGAGTATGTACAGCGAAGTTAATTTCTGCGTCAAGTGCGGTGACGGAAGTACAACGCAAAAAATAAAATCGACAGTAGGAGTAAGACAGGGTTGTTCTCTTTCACCGCTTTTGTTTATCTTGTATATAAATGATTTATTGACATGGTTGCAGAAAACCGACACATCTGCACCTGAAATTGATGGCCTGAAAATTCCCGGATTACTTTATGCGGACGATTTAGTTCTATGCTCAACGATTGAGAGATTACAGTCGAGTTTAAACACCCTAGAAAGATAGAGTGTAGCATGGGGACTAAAAGTAAATATTCAAAAAACGAAAATTGTTGCCTTCAAGAATGGGTTTATTTGGGGTAACAAAGAGAAATGGTATTACGCACAGGAGGAACTATGGGAGGGGATGGAAAAAACACATAGTTGCGGCTCATAGTAAAGGAAGAATTGCTCTCAAAGAAATCTGTTGCGTAATGCGTAGAGTACCAGAATTGCCTTTAAAGGTGTGCGGTAAATTGTTCGGAGAGGCGGTGGTGCGGGCGGTGTTCTGTGGCGGTGTTTGATTTCAGGGGCTGAGGAGGCCAAAGACTGGAAGGAGAAGATGCCCACGCCAGGAAATAAATAGTTAAGAAAAAATAATCTAGTAGTTTAGCATGTACATGTCTTCTGACGGAAGGTTTTTCCCTCTTCAGGGTTTTTTTTCCTCAGCCGTACCTTATGGTCTCCTTTCCGCGGCTTTGATGCGATGAAGAGACAATTAGGGGTGAATGCCAGAATTCGAAAGGTTAAAATGCGGTAGGATGTTGGTATTGTAATGGCTTAAAAGGCCTTCAGCCTAGACACATAGTTGAAAGAGTTGAAATTATGTATCAATGTGTTATAATTACCTATTAAGTAAAAAATTAAAATGTAAATAAAGAAAAAAGTATTCGTAATATACAGTGCAATAACATTATGTTGTTTCGTAGTGTTATGCGTGTGTTAAAAGAATTTGAGCAGAGACAAGTGATAATGTAGTACATAATGTTCTTAAAAAGAAATAAATCTACACCTTCGTTAAATCTAACTTAGAACACAGATGTACTTCTATTACTTTAAAAAGGTTTGATAGCTGATTATAGTATTTAAAAAAATGTAATGTAGTGAAGGAAAAGGCTTGTGTGAAATTATTGTTGCTTGAAACTTTTGTTCCATCAGAGAGAAAAATAAAGAATAAAATTGGAGCAATTTTTCAGAAAATTTTGAAAATGTCGAAGCTTTATGAACAGTACTTCCCAAAAATCAAAATTTCAAATTCAAATTCAAGGGGCCACGGCATTAATCAGATCGACCAGAGAATATCAATTTTGGCGAAAATTCTCCCTTTCCTTACGTTCTGCGGATTTTTCGGTAAAAAGGACTGACAAAACATGTATTCTGACATCACAGCTTGCTAGAAGAAGTAATATATTACATACTGGAGTAAGATTTATCTACTTTATCGGTACAATGACTCGGCAGCAAGAGTTTTTCTGTCAAAACAGTGCCGATTTTCACCGCATTATTACAATACTTTCTATTCACTACGTTCGAAGGTGAGAAATTACAAATGGGCTTGAATATTCACTAAAATTAATATTTCAATAAAATGTAATTCAAGTGTGCAGACAAGAACAGAAATTTGTAATTACTGATTAAGCGGAAATTATATGCTAGAAGAGTTTTAAATATATTCAATTGCCGAGTTTTCATGATTGTAGAATTGATTCTTACAAAATTCAATTAGGAAAACAAGTACACGAATTGTGAATTGAACACTGTGAAATAAAAAAATCTATTACAATAAAAGCAAAATTATGTGGGGAGAGAAAGTTCGGACAAAAATAAAAAAAATATAGAAATAAAGATAAGCCAACAGAACTATACAAATACCTGTATGACGATCGTATTGATTAGAAGATGCCCAAAAATGGTGGAAAATAAACAAGGACCAGAAATTGACGGAAATATGTAGGATGATATAAAAAGTGAAATATTCCACATAATTTAGAGAATATGACAAATATATTACGTACATGTTTGGGAAGAGTACAGAGACGGTCAAAAAAATTGATCGTGGAATATTTGCGCCCAGTAAAAAGAAGAAACTCATCGTCAACAACCCGTATGAGAAATACAACGAGAAATGAAAGAATAGACTGATCCCCTTTTCATAGGATCTGAAAAAATTAAAATTTGTAAGGAAAATATCGCCTTTAAAAGATGACACGAAATAAGAGAAGCTGGGAATCTCTAGTTAAGAAAACTAGAATTCTGAAAATCCATAAGAGCAAAATGTGAAAAAATTCCAGTCAGTTGGGCAACTCACAATTCAAGTTTTTTATATTTCCGAAAACATTCGTATTTTGCAAATTTATTCATTGCGATGTGCAGTTTAACTCGACGGCAGAGAAGCAAACTATATGTCATACACCTAGGCGAAGGTTTTGCCTCGGCAGAGGTTAAACTAAATTTCTCTCTCCAGGCTTTCCGAGCAGCATATTCAGTTAAAAATTATTGACGCAATCCTTGTTAGCGAATTGAAATGTTTAGCCAATTATTTCCGCCCTCTTATTCATAGGCTGTGCCTCATTTATAAAGTTTCAGAACCCGGAATGCACTTTGCGTGTCTTTTTTACTAATCATTTTATTTAATTCATACAAATTATTAGGAAAACCCGGCAGACGTTGTTCTGCCCTTCATCTCTTTCCTCTCTTCTCTCACTGTCTCTCCCTCCTTTCGTCACCCTGTCCGTCTGTCTGTCTCTGCCGCTCTCTGTCCCTCTCATTCACATTTACTTGCAGATGCTGCACGTCTTGGGAAGCGCCGGACTAGCACAAATGTGATAGAATATTCGAGAAGAGCTCATTATGTAGATTACTGTGTGATACACGTTTCTTTGAGGCCTTTGGTGTCAAAATTTTAGTTTTTAAGGTCCTAGAACGCCTTGTTTAGGAGTTTACGAATTTTATTTTGAGTTTACAAAACTTGATCGAACCAAAGGTGGAAGTTTCCAAGTATTTGTCCTCAACTTTCTGTTTGTTTGTTTGTTGCATAAAGAAAGGCTATTTGGCCTCTTTATTCTATTCGTTTGTTTTACTTACTATTCACAAACGTAAAACTTATATTTAATATAAGCCAGAATGTACCTGATGATGGAGACAAATGATCTCTGAAACGTTGGGAAACTCCAATCTGTGACACTCCAATCTGTAAAACTCCAACTTCGTTTTTCTTCAATTCTGTATGAAATATATTTTATTATCACTTGATCTGATTGTTTACAATTAATGGAACCTTTCTTTATGCAATGAAGAATAGACAATCAATAAAAACTTATTGTTTGTTGTTGTTGTTTTGTTTCCTATTTCGTTCCCGGTGTACCGGAACGCCGTTCTCTGGCGTTCCGTCAGAAGTCAAACCATGTGTATAGGTATCCTGAATAATCTTGAGAGCTGAGATATAAATGCGTAAAATCCTTTCATTACAATCTGTAGTTCATACGGTGAACTCACCCGGTTTTGGCATGTAAAATGGAACTATAGTTTTGTTCATGGATTGGGTTTCCGTCGAGTTGGAGGTCCACCACCACCTGACTATCGACCAAATACTTCACCAAAAGTTCCAATAGTTCAGCTGTCATATTACAATCTTTTAAGACCAACACTTGTAAGCCTTCGTACCACTTTAAAATTGTGCCCAATGCTTTAATAAATGCTTTGTCCACTGGATATCCTTAAAATATAAAAAAAAACAAATCATAAAATAAGTCTCGTACGCGTCAAGTATTTGATGAACGAACTTACCTTTCAAGACGAATTTATTTAGACCTTCTTGTGCTTCTGGATTATCAAAAGACACCTCCACGAATGGTGGCTTTATAAGAAATCTATCAATGAATACACACTGTATTAATTATCTACTTTTTGTGTAAATTTAAACATTCTAAAAATTATATGTCTGAGTTATTAAGACTTATTGTTCTAATTCGAACATATCTTCGAAAATATATAATGTACTGGTTCCAGAGCTACACTTCCTGAGCTAGTAAAACAGTTACATCCAGGTTTATGCTAGGAAACTAAGTGAGAAGAAGCATCAGAAGCAAATCTAGTTTGGGAGGTGCATGCGATAATTGCATTGTAATTATTACGTTAACCACAAAAAGAATCAGTATATCTCTTTTGCCAAAATCGCTGCCAAGGCGATTGAATACAACAATATTCACGACAATATTATATTTGCAAGGTTTCTTTTTGGCAAAAAATATGCCAGCACTGATTAAAATAAATACTTAATGTAGTACATTACATCTGCTGTAGCAAATGCAAGTATTGTTCATTTGGGCAAGACATTAAGATTTACCCTTTCCTACAATACTGCAGTCCATAAGTTATTTTGCCTTGCAAAGGTAAGGTAGAAGATTTTATTTTATTTTGTTTATATTGTTATTAGTAAAATTACCTTAAGTTTTCCACCTCGAAATACTTTGGGAAAAGTTTTGGTAAGCAAAAACAAAAAATATCGGATGTTTTTGTTTTGTTGTGCAAAACCCTTTTTATGGTTGATCTTAGCGCAAAAATAGTTACGTAGTACAATTTTAAAGTTCATACATTCTCTACAAATTTGCTTCATAAGTCATTTTTCTCAAACAAGTAGTAAGAGAGCTACCAGATTTTAAAATTTCACCAAATTTTACTTTTAATTCTGAAGTTGCCCAAAATTACTCTCTAATAGTCTCTCGTCGTCGAGAATGCGAGAAGTCGTTATGGCTGTTCAGCAAAGAATGTTTTCTTTTTGATGTACACTTTCTAATGTACACTTTAAAAGGGAGATCATGTTGATTTGTCGGATAATAGAAAGGCACATACGTGCTCTTAAAGCGTATTTAAATAAAATCTCGCTTGATTGCATGAGGACCATAATATTCGGTACTTACCAAGTTCACCTTAGTTCATCGTACATTCAAGATAAGCTTGAACACGATCGGAATGAATACCAGCTTGATAACCTTACATCAAACCAATCGTATCTGAGAATGAGGATTTACTTTCGTTTTCGCGATAACACAAAGTACCAGATATTTATGGGTTATTCCATGCAAAATTTCAGGTTTTCTGACAGTGAGTCTCAGATTTTTTTTATATTTTATTACATTAATCTACTAATAATGAACAGTTAAAGGACAATTTATGGAATTAATATCTTCAGCAGTTTAGCAACAATTACGGGTTAAACATGGACGATGACACAATGTACTCAATAATGATAAAAATTATGACGTTCATAAAATGAATAAAACTTTAAAAACGGGCACACTATTTTGAAGATAAATTATCATATTTTAAGCAGTTGATAGTATATTAAGGATTGAGATATTTGTTTATAATAAAACAATGCTAATAAATTAAACAAATACATTTTTCTTCAAAAGTAATAATTTCTTTTCTTTCATATTTTACACACTGTAAGAAGAACCAATAAATAACCATTCTGCGAACTGTCGCGATGGAATCTTAAAAAATGCGTAAGTTATTAAATAAAAAGTATACGCGCATTTTGCTCTTAAGGTTGAAAGTCGCGTGCCATTGCCCACCGAGGGGTGAGGCAAGGTCGTAGGGAGGCACCGCCAAGTTCATTTCCTAATCTTCCTTCAAATTATCGACCAATTAGTTTAATTCCAATTTTGTCAAAAATATTCGAAAAACTTGTATTAAAAAGATTAAAAAAATTCATTCTTGATACTAACGTGCTTCCTTCTTTCCAATTTGGCTTCAGAGAAAGCCACTCAACAACTCATCAGTTATTAAGATTAACAGAACAAATTCATTTTTCATTTCAATCGGGTTTTCACTTACTTACAGTTTTCTTAGACGTTGCCCAGGCGTTTGATCGAGTGTGGCATGATGGATTAAAATTCAAATTAAGGAAAATTGGAATACCATTATATCTTTACAACATCTTATCAAGTTTCCTACTGAATCGCACTTTCTCTGTACGTCTTAACTCTTTCATTTCTTCACCTCGGGCTGTTCTTGCTGGTCTTCCACAAGGATCCCCGTTATCTCCTTTCTTATTTAACTTGTACGTCGCAGATATTCCTACTAGTAATACAGTTAATGTAGCTCTTTTTGCAGATGATACTTTACTCTTTTATGCAAACCGAAATCTAAACACAGCATGTCGTATAATTCAATGTCACCTAAAAAACATAGAAAATTGGTCTAAACTGTGGAAAATTAAAATCAACCCAAACAAATCAATTGCCAAAGTATTTACTTTAAGGTATCCTGTCTTTCCTCGCCCTTTGACTTTGGATTCTTCTATCATTCCTTGGTCCCCTCTGAACTCATCTATTCGTTATCTCGGCGTTCTGATGGACACAAGACTAAATTGGCACAGTCACATCTCGTCCAAAGTAATTGAAGCCAATAGAAGGTTAGCTATTTTACGTCCAATTCTTAACCGTAACTCTTCTCTAAAAATTCATTCCACTTTAACCATTTACAAATCTATTCTTCGGCCAATATTAACCTACGCATGTCCTGTTTGGATTTCAGCTGCCCCAACCACATTAAACAAGTTACAAATCTTCCAAAACAAAATTTTAAGAATAACAGTAAATGCCCCCTGGTTTGTCAGCAATAAGACCCTCCACAACGATCTTGCAATAGAACCAATTACTTCATTTATTACAAAGCTGGCAAATAATTTTTTCAATAATTTAAATCATGTACAAGGAGCAGTCACTTACAAAATAGGAACCGATCAGCCCCCACTCTCCCGCCTAAGAAACAGACTCCCATTCCATATTTTCCTTCAATATCTCTCTGATATTAGATAAGGTAGGAACATTTCTAGCAATTACCTGTCCCTCCCATCGTATTTTCTTTTTAATCCTGTCATTGCTCTAACATAATTCCCTCGCAATAACCTTGGTTGAAGGTACAACAAATGAAATCACTATCAGGGAGGTAACAAACAGTTACCCCCTTCACAATTTTCTGATGCAAAGTTGCTCGGCCAATCAACTGAAGAGCCTCACGGCTGAACGTTGTACTGTCTTTAAATGTAAAATAAAATTAAAAAAAAAAAGTTCATTTCCTAGGGATATCCATCGATGCCTTCGAAGGAATCCTGACACCAGTTTACAGGCTCAGTTTTCGCGTGTTACTGCTCAGTGATACATCGTGAAAGAAAATGCCAAAGATTGTGAATACGTTTAACAGGCTTTGGTGCTGCAATCCATTTGGACTTGAGAAGCACAAAAGTCGGGTGAGTAAGAGAAAGATAACAGAGGTGATGCGGAAGAAAATATCGAATTTAGTGGTAGGTGAAGCAATATGCGATGTGTCGTCACAAAATATCCAAAATGCCCAATGCTGATGTTAGTGATTCAACTGAAACAGTGAAGTGAAAACGTCAAGTGAAGAAGAGTACGTAGCCCCAGGAGTTGCAGAGAAAGCCACTATCAGTAATGTAAACATTTTGTATCCTCTGGGTCAATCATCATTGTCATTACGAAAACAAATCCGAGAGAAATCGTACGCAAGGAGAAAAGTAAGTCGTAAGCCGTAAGCCGTAAATAAAGCAGTTTTTGAATTATTTCATGTGAGTACAGAAAGCAATGATGGAGAAGAAATGTTGACACAATTCAAAGAAAAATTTTCAAATGTGAAAACAGGTAATGAGAAATATATTATTTTAACGTGTTTTCCAAAACGTTGGAGTGAACAAAAAATAATGGTCGAATTTGGCGTATCTCTTCATGGAGCTCGTACGGCAAAATTAACACCTATAGAAGTAGTTTTGCGAAGTCCACCATCGCGCCGAGGAGGAAAAAAGGAACGCCGAGTGCGGACGAAGAGCGCTGGGGTGCGGCGGCTCTAGCAGCTGAGATGAGTTCGTTTATGGAGCGCTAGTAAGATACTTTTATTCATAACTTTAAAACCATTCAAGATTCCATGATGGAATTTACAGAGTAGCTTGAAAGTAGTTTCAGAAAATTTTCTTCCAAAATTCAAGAATTTAAAAATATTACATTTCCATTTATTGCATTTTTTAGAATTTGTTTACTTCCTAATTGTTAAAGACTCACGATCAAAAAAATATCTTTAGCGTAAAATTATCCTTTATATTTTTTCTACAAATAGTGTCACTTTCATATTTTTTGCTTGTTTGCATATCATTGGGAAAAATCATAACGAAATGTCTACAGATTGCTAACCTAATATTTCAAGTGCCCATTGTTGCTAAACAATGGATGATGAGACAAGAATATTGTACCTGGTTCATGCTGATATCATAAGTAAGGTGGCAAAATATTTTTAAATTCTGAAATGTAGTGTCAGATTTCCCAATTTTTTGCATGGAATGACCCTTATATCTTTACAACGAAAATCTGCACGGAGATTAATATCTCGGCCGGTAACTCATTAATAGCTGTCATTGCACTTGCAAATCAGGAGCCAGAACTCTTGGGAGTTGTGCTCATGGTGCTACTGTCTTATGGTACTTAGGATATGCTAGACATCAGCAAAATATTCGATATCCAACTACTGCTCTTCTAGAAAACGTTTTAGATGCAGCACACAGACCAGCTCCATTCGATTTGAATGGTAGAGATATTATAAACGTTGAAGAAGAGAACTAAAAGCCAAAAAAAAAAAGGTTTGATGAATGTGAGAGGCAAAGGGACTCACGATAACCAAGTACCCCGATAGTGAGAAGCAAGGTGACTTACGGTAATGATTCACCCTACCGACTAAGGCAAGGAGACCTACGGTGATCAAGTACCTCCCATGTAGTACCTGCCAAGTACCCATGTAGTTATGTTTATTTTATGTACTACATAAAATAAAAGGAAAACATAAATAATTTGGAGCATGGCACACAAAAAGTTTCAACTTAGGTACATTTTATTTCTCATTTGACTTCAAAAGTTTAAATTCAAAAATTCAAATATCCACTAGATGTCCCCTTCCCCATTCTTCTAATCACTTTGGTCTCTGACACCAATGAAAATGGTCATACAACTTTGCCTTTTTGACAAGATGTAGTAGTGATAAAAAAATACTAATGAATTTAAGAATGTATGGTTAAGGTGAGTCCATTTGTTCCTGGTACACAAATATTAAATTTGTATTACATCTTAATTGTAAGTAAACGTAAAGTATTTTTTTGTATTTAGTCTAACTCCTGAAGAAGAGGAAAAGTGCTCCTCGAAACGTTGAGATAAATGAATTTCCAATTTTAGAAAGATGGCTTTTTATTAACTTTCTGATCATAAGAAATATGAGAGTCTTAAAAACTGGACAAAGAAGTAAAATTAAAATTTAGACAGTCAGAAGATGTATGAAAACTTATAGCGTTTTCCATTCGCCGCACTAATGTGTACTCAAGGCAGCTTTCGTTTTCCATTTGACCTCTAGAGCGCACCAGTGCATGTTGGCGCACAGTTGGCGCATGTTCCGTTCGCACAATGACACGAAACCAGGGCGAACTCCGTGCGGCCTAACCTGCGCTGAGGAACTCGTCAGTGGAATCCTCTGCACCGGGCCATTTTCAAGTTAGGTACAGAAGTTATGAATGTTGATTGCGATACGTGGCGAAATTGTAAAGGCAACTGAGGATCTTCTGTCACGCAGGAACACTCCAAATGACGGAGTATACCATATTTTACAAGAAATGTCTTAAAATGATTTTTGTGACTTGCGCGAAGTTCGGAACGTAAGTTTGTTTTCCTACAATGCAACATTGAATAACTTCATGTTAATAATTCCAGTGCTATTTAGTAACCAAAGCGTAGTACGTCTCAATTGCGAAGCACTAATAAAGTAAAAATAAAAGTAATGACTAATGCCCTTGCAAAATCATTCAAATACATATGCCAAGAAATGTTTCTCGCATGCGCGTACATACGCCAGCGGAAATGCCCATGTTAATATTTTTTTGGTTTTCAATAACCAAACAATTCTGCAGAAGCCATTAGGTTCAAAATCTAATGTACTATGTCGATCACTGGCAAATTGCGAAAAATGAAAGTTCGACAGATATGCGTTTGAAGTTTTTGCTAGTTTTTAAACAAAGAATTCACTTAATTATTTATAAGTTAATACTTTATGAATTAATTAGTAATAATAATGACCATAAGGCTTCATACAAGTTCTGTTAAAATAATAATAATAATAATTATTATTATTATTTTTGTAATAAAAATTATAACGAAGATCATAATTCAAAATTCTTTTTTTCGAGTTCTACCAGTATGACAGACCAAGAAGGGCTGTTTATAATCTCCCTGACCAGCGCTCACGCTCTGACTCAGTTCCGGAATCTGTTTCATTCGTGGCTGCCATTCACGCGTGTGGGGCAGCACTGTTGCGGAGCAATGAAGTTTTGCCCTGCACGGAGGAGACTTTTAATGCAATGAATGGAAACAGCTATTAGAGTGTTCTTACTGATAACAATATAAACAAAATAAAAAAATTAAATCTTCTTCTTCACCTTTTGCCAGGTGGACCCCCTTTTGTCTCCCTAACGATTGCACTACATTTTTTAATTTAATTAGCTTTAAAATGTGTACAAAATAATTAATTTAGTAATATAGTGAGGCAATTTAACTTCTAGTTTAGATATATCAGCGTACTTTGAACAATATGAAGTTAGCTATTAATAATATTCTTATTAATATTCTTATTTTTATTAGAAATAAATGAAAAGGGCATTTAGCTGATGAAAGTCGGAAGAATGAATCTTGCAGGTCAAATAGCATTGAAAATGTTTTGACCGAAGGATGTCGCTGACCCAGATATTTAGATTTGTCGTGATCCGTTAAGCTGCTGTTCTATTCCATTTCATTTAAATTGTTCATTGATGAAAAGACGTTACTTTTCATCCTTGATGTAGGGATCGCTGTGGGAAGCAGCTTGTGCGTCTGTGGTTAAAGATCCACGGACAGATTCTTCGCTATCCGTTTCACGATTTGTTTGAAGGGGCGTGATCTGTTAACAAATTAGATAGATTTTACTTAGAAATGATGCGCATGCATAAAATTTGTAGTTATATCTTGATTTCACAGATTAAAAAACCTTTTTCCATTACGATTCAATTAGACGTTTAAGATAGCGAATAGAAACCATCAATCATTCACTTCGGCATTTTCCTGAGTAGAGACGTACCGCCTTCGTTCATTTTACTATTCCTCACTGATCGATTAGTGATTCTAGGCACGTCAACTGTTAAGTTCATTAGTCCCGTAAGTGTAAGGCGTATGCTTTCCTCGGTTGGGGCGATTATCTTCCTCCTCTAGATGGTAAGATCCAACACCGACCTACACATCGTCTAGCAGTTTTCCCCGACCAGGTATTTCCCACCAGGAGGGCACCGCTCCGGGACACGTTGAAAGCTCACGACTGGTCTCCCGATATGTGTGGTAGTGTAATTCATGTGTGTAAGTAAGGGGTGAGAAGGAAGAGGAAGGAAAGATTGCGCGCGATCCATGGCCCGTTTGTTAGGGTACTGCTCCGGCATTTGCCTGGTGTTAATCGGAGAAACCCATCAGAGCAAAAATACTCATCAGAGCAGCCGTCCGCTAGAATTCTCGAGACAGAAGAATGGAATTCTACCTAGCTAGTGTTGAAAATCCTGCCGCTATTGGGACTCAAACTCTAGGACCTCCCGGTTAAAGGCTCTCCAAAGGCGTCAGTTGAATCCCAGACCCACATAAGAAGATATTATTCTTAATGGTTAAGATCTAGTAGTGTCACAGAAGGGCACAGACTTTCTCCTAGTCAAATTTCTAGTCTGGGTAGAAGTTGCTTGGAGAGTACCTGTCGCACAAGTTCTAACACTTGGATCGTTACCTTTTCCATTATTATTTCCTTTCCTGATTTGAGTGGAAGCGGTACTAATTTTTTTGCTTGAGGATCAGCTATCATCACTTGGGGTATGATAGAAGCTCCAAACAGCGCACATAACAGTGGGAACTCCTCTCCGAAACCATTTCGTGCGGCGTCCATATCTAAACGAAAAAGTCTTGTGAGATTCAAAATATACTGTACTGATCATTATCATTCAATCATTCTCATCCTTACAATGAATGTTCGTCAAATATCAATCATTGTATCAAACTTACGATGGACCACTTTAATTCATCATTCTGGCAGGCATAAACCTGATAAGGAAATACTATTACATTATCTGGATCCTTTCTATTCCATCGCACAGAAGGAAGAGATGTAGAAAGTTACATTAAGAACTATATATCTACTACACGACCCCTCCAAATAGTTTCATTACCAGTACTTATTCTTCAAGGCAAAATGAGGGTTTACAAATTCTGGATCAATACAATCATTATCCACCATGAAAACAAAATTAAACTTGATTCTGAAAATGTATGGAAAATGTTTTGTTTTCACTCTCCTGTACTTAATAACGTAAGAAGAGAAAGTATTGAAAATTCGCCGTTTTCCGGCGCACGATTGCAACACAAAAACACTTATTGCCGGGCCCTGGTAACAAAAAAGTGGTAACGAATGGTTATTGCCGAGCCCCGGTAACGAATCCAGTGGCTAAATAAAGAAAACTAGTGGAGCTACAACAGCACAAACTTTCCAGCGTTATGGGAAACACCTACGTAGTATTGGAATACTGCACTATCTGCGCTACTAACATCGTAGCTATTGTTTGAAAACGTCCAATTCACCCAAGAAACGAACAACTCACTGTTTCCATCGCAATGTTGTCAGAACTATGTAAATTCTACAACTCCGTTTCCATCATAGTGTTGTCAGAACTATGTAAATTCTACAACTCCGTTTCCATCATAGTGTTGTCAGAACTATGTAAATTCTACAACTCCATAAAAATATACACTCATCGTCATAAAAAAAAGCTGCACGCAGAAGGACAAGGCGGATTGCAACCATTGTTGGCACGCAGGTAGAGGGTACCACGTATACAAAATTATTACACTTTCACATTTGTAGGACCAACATTTATTGCGCTACACGGCGGTACATGTTAGTATGGCGTGGGGCCGCCATTTTAGCGAACACACGCGTTCAGACATTGCGGCATGGTGTTGTACAGTTCTCGAATAATGTTCTGTGCTAGTCCATCCCATGCAGCTTGCACCTGAGCGCGCATTTCTTGCAGATTGGTGGGTAGGGGTGAGATTCTGATAGCACGCTCCATAGCACCCCAAACGTTCTCAATCGGGGAAAGGTCTTGCAATGCTGCTGGCCATGGCAAAATATCCACGGCTGCAAGGCACGCTCGGGAGATAGCTATGGTATGCGGACACGCGTTATTCTGTGAAATACGGCATGAGCATGGGCATTCACAAACGGCAGTGCCACCGGTTCTCCTGATGTATGTTCTCCTGAATCTCCTGAATGTACCGTGTGGCTGTCACGGTATCTCCAATTAACTAATTGTGAACGGTCACCATGAGATATCACGCCCCAAACCATCTCACCAGGCTGGCGGGACCTGTGATGGGATACCACAAACCAATCGTCGTCGCCATCAAGGCAGAAGCGAGATACGTCGCTGAAGATGACCCGCTGCCAGTCTGCATGGCCCTAGGTCCATTATTCCGGGCACAAAGCGAGTCTGTAGCGACGTTGCTGGGGTGTGAGTGGCAGGCGCCGTAACGGTCGGCGTGCAGTGGACCCTGCGTTGAGCAATCACCTCCCAATGGTACTGACACGTACAGGATGTGACAGTGCAGGCTACATAGTGTACGTGCACATGACGCTCTGGCAACGCTTCCCGATGTCGCAATGACCAGCGCGGCCGTTTTAAGCCCTCCGATCTACACTGGGGGTGCGACGTCACGTACCTACCACGTACCCCTCAGTGCGCGGCCGACCGTGAAAACGAAATCATTGGTTTAGTGAATGGTGTGCAAAATACCCTCAGAGTTTGCAGCAGATCAGTAGGGTCCTTCGAGGTGCAACTTTTTTTATGACGATGAGTGTAACACAAAATTTCTGTAAACTTGTATTGGAAAAAGAAACCTGATACAGCTACATCAATTCACAACAATGACAAGTAATTTACAGAAATCCGCGAGAGTGAAACGAAATTCCGTTGTTATATTACCTGCATTGTCGATATTCTCGGAGAGCTAGTAATTTTTATTTCAAATATTTGAAAATAAATCATTTCTAAAACATTAATGTGTAAATATATAACAAAAGGTCGAATGTAAGAAACGAACAAAGAAATAATACCCAAAATTGCAAATTCTAATTTACGATGCATCCAGCTGTCTGAAGCCCAATACATTTGCAGCGGGCTCTTATGTTTGCCACGAAATTATAGAAAAACTACTCGTATTTTCAAAAAATTAAGCATTACCTTATTTGAAGATGTAGTTTTGCTATATACATTTTATTGAGAAACTAGTGGGGCTAAAACAGCACATACTTTCCCGTATTATTGGTAACAGCTTCGTAGGATTGAAATATTGCACTTTCTACCCGACTAACACCTTATCTATTAATTGAAAACGTCCAATTCAAACAAGAAGCGAAAAACTCACTGTTTCCATCGCAGTGTTGTCAAAACAATGTGAATTCTACAACTGCATAAAAATATAATACAAAAAATTTGTAAACTTCTATTGGAAAAACAAGCCTGATACCATACAGCTATATCAAGTCACAACAATGACACGTACATGTAACAAATAGTATAAAAGATCTTTTATACTATTTGCATGTAATTCACAGAACTTCGCGACAACGGAACGGAGCAATATTTATTTCCAATATTTGAAAATTAATTACTTCTTTAAAGATGAATGTGTAAATGTATAACAAAAGGCCGAATGTAAAAACAAACAAAGAAATAATATACAAAATTGCAAATTTTAATTAACGACGCATCCGCTGTCTGAAGCGCAGTAAATTTGCAGCGGGCTATTATGTTTGTCACGACATTATTTTTGATAAATGCATTTGAAGGAGAAAACTAGCTGCCATCTATCATCGCCTAAATTACATTTTTTTGACATTTTCTTAATTTTTCGGTTTCCTAATGGTATAACAGAAATATTAATTTTGGAATATTGAAGAACATTAAAATCACGTCCTACATGGCAATTTTCTTTTAAAAATTGAAGCCGTTTTTAAGAAAATGGCGTTAAAATACTATCAAAAATGCGAAATTTAAAGCTCTTATTCACAAAATATTTTTTAGTTTTCAAAAAACTTCATTTGAAGCCATTTGAAGCACTTAAATTCAGAAATATAATAATGTTTACAAATTGCTGGTAATGTGCATATTCAAAATTTGATAGACCTTTCAAAAAATTACATTTGTGAACTTTTTGAAAAAACAAAACAAATCCCAAAATGAACTTTAATTAATACCAAAGCGTGCAATTAGCACTATCCGTTCCAAATTTTTGAAGAACAAACTTGGAGCCATTTATGAGAAAATGGCGTTTGAGCGTTTCTGAATATGCGGAAATTTGAGCTAGTTTTCACAGAAAACGGTTGCGTTTTCGAGAAACTTTACTTGAAATTATTTAAATCACATGAACTCATTAATATATAATAATGTCAACAAATTGCCGCGAATGTAAATATTAACCACGTGAGAGGCAAGTCAAAAAATACATTTTTGCAATTTTTGAAAAACAAAAGAATAGAGCAATATGGCTTTTATGTCATCAAATAGAATACATTAGGCACTATCCTTACCAAAAGTTTAAAGAAAAAATTTGGAGCCGTTTTTGAGAAATTCTTATTTTTGTATTTTTTAAAAATTGCATATATTGCACGCAACATTACGCAAAACTGCTAAAATTTTCAAAAAAATGTACATGACCTAAAAGAAAAAACTCACTATGAAGAACACATTTTATTTGAAGGAAAAATCTCTATCTGCAATTTTGTAGTTGGAGGAAGACGTCGAATAAAATTCAAACTTTCGCAATTTTCGAAAATTCAGAGTTATCCTTCAAAATCAGACCTATGCCACCTTAGTAGGTGTATTTTACTCTATTTTTACAAGAAGTTTAAAGAAAAAAATTGGAGCTGTTTTTGAGAAAATTTTGAAAATGTCCGGGGGGCTTCATGGAAAGTACACTCCAAATTTAAAATATCGGTTTCAAATTCAAGGGGCCACGAGTTCAGCCAGATCGATCGTGGAGTATCAATTTTGGAGAAAATCGGTTGAGCGTTTTAGTCGCTAGCGTTGTTCACAGACAGACGGACAGACGTTTTGCTTTCATTTGGTTTGTCGGTATCAACGTCCCACAAAACAGAGATTCTGGCTGCACCACGTGTTAGGAGATTTTATTTTTTTAATTTAACAATTGAATTTATCCACTTTTTCGTTAAGAAGGCCCTGTAATACGAGTTTTTCTGCCGAAAATCCGCCGTTTTTTGAGCCAGCATTACATGACTTTCCCTATAGTATACGTATGTACGTATAGTATACGAGAAAGTAAAAAATAGTATTTTCACAATTGTAGTTGTAAGACGACGCCGAAAACGAAGTGCACTAAATTCCGAGTGGGCTATTATGTTTGTCAGGAAATTATAGAAAAACTACTCTTATTTAAAAAAACAACAACATGACCTTATTTGAAGATCTGTTTTTGATGAGCATATTTCATTAAGGAAAACAATTGTATCTTCATAATTGTAGTTGTAGAAAGACGCCATTTTTTTTAATTTTTAAAAAAATTTGCAAAATTAGGCATTTTAACGAAGAAACCTGCACCATTCCCTTAAGCTTCTTTATGCTATCTCAGGTTGCAATTAAATCAAAAAACGTTGTACGGTTTTTAAGAAAAAATGGTTTAAAGAAAATAAAAAAATTGTCTATGACATAAATTTTCGCAAAAAAATACTTACATTTTTGATAAACTGAATAGGATCTTATTTGAAGACCTGTTTTTTATCAACACACGTCATTAAGAAGAAAAAAATTGTATCTTCATAGTTGTAGTTGTAGGAAGATGCCGAAAAAATGTGACCTTTTGTGATTCAGAATTTTCAACCAACAGGAGACCTACGCCATTCTCTTAAATGATCTTCAGACTATCCATCAACAAAATGTAGACAAAATTGTTGGCGTCATTTTTTTGAAAATTTTGAATATATCCCAGGGACTTCATGTAAAGTACCCCCCAAAATTAAAATATCGGTTTCAAATTCAAAGTGAAGATAGATTTTTTTTTCCTCAGACTAAGTCTGTTGTACAAAATTAGCTCTTTAAAAAAGGTCACGTACAATGTTTTGTAAAAGTAGTTTTCCTGTAATTTCTGTTTGAAATTAATGAAACATATGTGAGCGTCTTGTCGCACATAACGATAACTGTACTGTATAATTGTAATATAGTGAGAAAGTAAGTGCTGTTGAAGCACCACTAGTTAAGATCTGTACATGTAAATTGTAGAGTACTAAGGTAATAAATCCTGGTATGCTCCGTATCTTGAAAAGATAATGCATCACGTAAAATTATTACTCTAACATTTTTGTAAAGGAACAGATATGGCAGATGACTGCTTCACATTCCGTCTATAAACACTCACTAGTATTTTCATTTAAAAACTAATGGTGCTAAAACAATACATATATATCTCTCCCTTCGTAACGATTACGTAATATTACTATATCGCAATAATGGGATGCTAAAATATATATTAGCTCTTGTTTCAAATTAAAATTGAGGGAACGAGTTATTTATAAGTTGTTTCTTCCGCCTCTGTGAAACATTTTTTTTAGTTATGAGAATAGTGTTAATATCATGTGAAGTTTGAATATTTCACATAAATTTTGAATAGACGATTAACGTAAAAGTGGAAGACTGCTAATTGTTGGTGACAGATGTGGTCAGAACTATTTGGGGTCATCAGATAAATGTGGATGGACTTTGAAAAAAATGTGGTTATCATTAGAAATGGCGTTGGATAAATATAAGTTTAATGCATGATTATCTCCTAGTTTTTATTTTAAACTTAATTTTGTGATGTAATGAATTCAGATGATCTAAAAACTGATTTATCTGACAGAACCATTCCAGAGACAGATAACGTAATATACATATCTATAATAATAAGTTTTGCCTTTTAATACAACAGAATAACACCACATTAGCTTCTCATCTCATTGAATACAAACTCCCTTACTTCAAAAGACACGACAGGGTGTGTAGCTACCTCCACTGGCAGATCTGTACCGCCCTCTAAACACATGCTCCAAGTGGTACGAACACTCACCAAAGCTGGTGACATCTGTTGGAATGTGTACGATATTGTACGACAACAAATTCAAACTGATCGCACGATGGCTGCAAACAAACCGGAAATAGTTATCCGGGATTAGGAGAAAAAAATCGTGTCTACTTGTCGATATTGCTGTACCTTGCGATCAAAACGTTACCGAGGAGGCAGAGAAACGTAATGCAAGAGTTCGAGATCAGCCGAATGTGGGGCGTAAAAGCACAGGTCGTCCCGACAGTTATCGGAGCTCTGGGATTTGTCCCGGAACATTTGTGTAAGAACTTGTCTAAACTCCAAGGTAATTCAAAAGACTGGGAAGTGCAAGAAATCGAAACAGCCCACATTTTGCGCAAAGTATTGTAGAGGCACTGACTGTCTAGATCTGCTCCTTAGGTAGCTGGTTGCAACCTGGAGTAGATTTTATAATCAGCCGACACATAACATCTTTAGTCGTGATGTAGAGAAATAATAATAATAATAACAATAACAACAACAACAACATGAATATGAGAATGTAAAATACATCTTATTCTTATGTTACGCATTTCGAGATATCCCGTACTGGTGTGATAGTGGCTACTGCTCAATGAAAGTAATTAACCTCGTTTAAATGGCGGTTCTTGGTAAGCTAAATACTGCACAGGTGAAGGTGGCAATTTCCTTGCCATTGGAGAGCGATTTGTATGATTCAGCGAATTCTTCCGGTTCTTTCCTGACGCCATTTCACCATTATTCATTGTGAAGTATTCTGGAATCAAAAAGAATGCCATTTAAGATAGGAACAAATACATACTTACTAATTTCTTGAATTTTTAACCAATATAATTTTTTGTCAATAACTACTTTGAACGAAAATAGTTATAGATAAAATAAATTTGATATGAACACCCATAATTTCCGATATGCGCGTGAATTGAAAGAAAACTATGTAGCCTTCGATTACATGAAATGAATACGGTTTCGTTACATAGCCAGAAACTCGGAAAAATAATAAAACTAGGGATGCTACAGAATGGCAAAGACTTTCTTGGTAGTAATATTTTCTAATTTCCTTAGTGTGGGATGTCACCGTCTTGCCCCCACCCTCTTCGCGGTTGTGTCTATAGCCGTCCTGAATATATTTTTCTGACATTTTTCGATTTCTTAATGATAGATTCCAAATATTACTTTTTAAATATTAAAGAACAGTAAAACCTCGTCATATTTGGAGATTTTCGAAAAAAAATTGGAGCCGTTCTTACTAAAATGGCATTTAAGAGTTACTGTAATACCTCATTTTAAGCGTTTTTTCACAGTTAACCATTGAGTTTTCGCAAAAACTTACTGCAGATTATTTGAAGCGCTTCTTCTTCAAAATGCAATGATGTATACAAATTGCTGGAAATGTGCATATCAAAAGGTATGAGATATATGTAAAAATATAACATTTGTGTAATTATTGTAAAACCAAAAGAAAACAGCAAAATTATTTTTAAATCTTCTTAAACAGTTCAATTAGCACTATCCGTACGAAAAGTTCGAAGAAAAAGTTTGGAACCGTTTTTTGGGAAATCCTTGAGAAAGGTGTCAATAGTTTGGTTCGATGTGACCCATGAGGGTATTTAGAAGTTGTACCCGTCCATCCTGAGATTACGCATAGACAGTTGAGAAATATTCTCGTGTGAAATGTTCGCTATATCTATTAAACCATTGGGATCGAAATACTAACATGGAAAATAAATGCTCAAATGAATTGACATATTGTATAAATATTAAATATATTTTTTCAATTACACATGACATGAAAAAAATGACCATGGGTTTTTGCGGAAATAAAATATGGCACGTCTTTGCAGCAAAATATCCATTTATACAGTTACGTTTTCCATATGTCGTTGAAGGGCATTTCAAAAGTGCATTTATTTACACACTTATTATAGTTTCTTATAAAACAGGAAATATTTCTAAATGATATTCGAATCTCTTACCTCAATATATTTCAACGCTCAGAAGAGAAGAGAAGCAGAACTGTGCCAGTTTCTTCCGTTAACACCCAAAGTATTTTCACACAAGGACAAACCACCAATTCGTTACATTTGTCGAAAATCGTTTGAATTACTTGTAACCTCGATTTCTCATCTCAGCTCCTATTAGTATTTACACTGTCTGAAGTAAAACACAGAATCATGACAAAATAGACAGGTAATGCATAATTAAATTAATCGTTAAAAATTAATAGTGTTTGACATAAACAAGTCTTTATAGAAAATCTATCAGAAACTCACTACTTGTTTCATTAATTTTGCTGTGGCTGATCTACACTCAATTACGCAAGAAAAGTGTTTTTGAACAAACATAATGTATATTAGAAGCATTATTTAGTAAGAAATAATATTTACCATTTCGTCTTTAGGCAATATTTCTAAACCCGTCCTCAATACTCGTGCAATACATATAAAAAATACCCCCACCATTTTAGGTAGATATAAATAAAACAATCATATACTAATTCTTACGCATTGCAAGGGGCTTAGATTGACTGGCCTTGTCTGACTGTACCTTATATCTAACTGAACTGTACTAAAAGTACTGAGATGATGATTGCATGATTTGTGAGTGACTTGAAGGGAAGAGTAAACACAACAATCTATGACTTTTAAAGATCCTACGATAGAATCCTAATATTTATTAAATTATATTGGTAAGTTACATATTTATTGTATTTTGAATTTATATATTGAAGAAACAACACAATATATCAATAAGAAACTAATGTTGGAACATTCGAAGATATCTAATGATGTTAGATATCTTCTGGTTCTACATAAAACTTCGATAATAAATTGAAAACCTCTTACCAAATTGTAGAATACCAATACACAATCTCCATAAAGGTTATCATTCCTCTATGCATCAACTATTTGAATGAAAAAAAATTATATTAGTATAAAAATTAATCCTAGTGATGAAATTTCCTAATACATGCAAATTATATATATCAAGAGAAAACATTGTTATTGCATTCATTTCATTTCTCGATAGAACGGGACTTAGGTCTTTCTACGTTAACTTTGCGAACTTGTTATGAACGAAAACTCTTCGAACAAAACTCTACAATGTTTAAATAAATTAAAGAATTTTAAATATCGGAGAACCAAACCGAGTTTTTAAAGTGATATAAATTGTCTGTTAATAACGAAAATGACATTTAATGATGATGATGTTGAAGATATTGATGAATGTGATAATTATTTTTTCTTCTTTACTATTATTTAAAAAGCTTTTCCGTTAATAGATAAGTCAATTAAATAATTGTAATTTAAACTTGCATTCGAAAATGCAATTTAACCAGGAATAATATAATGTTTGTTGTATTTTTGTGAAATTATATTTTGAATGTCAACATATAATTAGTAGTACACTGTTTATTACATAATACAAACAATTATATCTTATGAATAACTTATTCTTATATTTTCAGACCCTACGTAATCAAAAGAGTGGTAACGAAAATGATGGGAAGAAAGAGCTACCAGAGCGGGGTATTTGTCAAAATGTTACAAAATCCTACAATGTACTGTTTCGTATGCAACGAAAGTTTTCACCTTTCAATACATTTTGCAGAAACGCCGTTCACGAAAAGAAACTCTGGAATTGCCTCGCACTTCGCAGCTTCAAGAAAGTGAGTTTTTTCTCCCTGTAAAAAGTGGGACAATCGAAGCTATATTTTGAAAAATATCGTGAGTTGAAAGAGATGATATAGCTCAGTGTCAGCATTGATGCTGCCTGCAGCGACTCTGACCGGAAAGTCCGAGGATACGAGTTCCGACGGTAATAGATTTTCAACACTAGCTATACTACGATATTTCCGTAGCTGCCTCTCAAGATCCGCCTTCTCGATAGAATATATCACGGCATTTCGCGTCATTCTTGGTCGAGCCGCTAGATACTGCATGATCAAGCAGTGCTTGATAAGGTGGCGATCACACGACATCTAGCGGCACGACCGAGAAAGACGCGAAATGCCGTGATATATTCTATCGTGAAGATGGACCTTGAGAGGCAGCTATGGGAAAATCGCAGTATACGTCGAATTCAGGCGCTGTCTGGAGGAGAATTCTAGCGGTCGGCTGTTCCGATCGGTAGTTTTCCGTGGTTTCTCCTTCGTAACGCTAATGCAGGAACAGTTTACTGACAAACGGGCTACGGACGGAAGGCGATCTTCCCTTCTCCTCTTCCTTCTCCTACCCTCTCCCCTTCGGTATGTATGTATTCAGTATGTATACTGAACTATACTATTCTACGTTCTTGCTGTATTCGTCAAGACATTTTTTGTTAAAATATTTAATTTATTTGCTGTGTTATACAAGAGTATTTTACTAGTTGTTCGTAACAAGCATGCGTCCTACTTTTCGGAAAACCATTTTCTATTTTGGCTTCTACAAACATTCGTTTTGCCGAAGTTTCTATTTCCTTTTGGATTATTAGATCCTCTTTGTTGAAACGAATTAATTATTACTAATGCTGTTGGAATAAATGGATTTATAAAATGGAATGTGAAAAATCGTGTTGAGGATGCTTTTCTACTGCAAAACCACTTCACACTCATTGCACTAAACCAGTTTCTTGTTAAGGAATTGCTGAGGTTGGTTAAAATGGTAACCCACCTTTTCTAGCCGTGAACGTAGCGCAACCTAAGCGCGTGACAATATGGCACAATGCATATTTGATTCGCGCAACAGAAAACACAAAAGTATTCTCGGAAACTAATGTTTTATTGGGAAACCGGTTGTAACCAACTTCTTCACATAACGATGTCTACGCAATACTTTTGTGGGTATAATTAAGGTATACGTTCGAAGAGCTTGAGAGATAATCATAAGCCACACCCACGTAGTTTTGAGATATATCTCGTTTAATGTTTGGAAAACACATGCAAGTAAGTGAAGACAAGACAGGTGTTTCCTGACATACGGCTAGAAAATAGAAACCTCCAATATTGAGTGAGAAGGGAGATGCTAAGAGAAAATAGAGTTGTGGTGAACTTAAAGTATTCAAAATTATAGATATCCACTCACAGATAATATCAATATTTACCTAATTCTATTATTATCTACTTTTGGCATTTTATTTGCGTTTTTTTCTAAATGTTAATTTGAAACGAAATTATTTGATACTGGAATTTTAAAAAATATTTCTGCTTTAGATGTGGTGCCTGGAGTGTTTACGGCCGATTTTCCACAAATGTGCGTGGAATTTGGAGCAACTATCATTCCAGAGATCATGTTACGAGAACTTTCTGGAAAAATTGTGCCAATTCGTCCAACATCCAAGGATGTAAGTTGTTTAACTTTTACTTTCCCGTATAAGCACGTATATACAGAGTAATATACGTAGTATAGGGAAAGTTATGTAATGCCGCGGAAAATCGATTTCGAGATTTCAACGGAAATATACGTTATGGGGTCCCCTGATACCGAAAAAGTGGGTCTTTTCAAAACGTCCCTCTGTCTGACCGTCTGTGAACAACACCAGTGTGTAAACTATTCGTGCGATTTCTTCCAAAATGGATATTACCCGGTCGATCTGCTTCCACTCATGGCGCCTCGATTTTGAAAAACTTTCTTCAAAATTTGAGGGTACTTTACATGAAGCCCCCCGGACATTTTCAAAATTTTCTCAAAAAAGACTCAAAATTTTTTCTTTAAATTTCTTGAAAGAATAGAGTAAAATACACTTATTAAGGTGGCATAGGTCCTATTTTCACGGGTAACTCCGAATTTCCGAAAATTGCCAAAGTTTGAAATTTTTTCGGCGTCTTCGTAGAACTACAGAATTGAAGATAAGAGATTTTTCCTTCAAATAAAATTTGTTGTAAAAAGAGTTATTTCGTTCTTTCATTAAGGTCATGTACATTTTTTTTGGAAAATTTTAGTTTTTGCGCAATATTGCACGCAATATTTGAAATTTTAAAAAAATACAAGGAACAGATTTTCTCAAAAACGGCTCTAAATTTTTTCTTTAAACTTTTTGTAGGTGTAGTGCTAAATGTGCTCTACGAGATGACATTAACGCCATATTGCTCTATTCTTTTGTTTTTTTAAATTGCAAAAATGTAGTTTTTTTGACTTGTTTCTCGCGTCGTTAATATTTACATTAGTGGCGATTTGTTCACATGACTATATTAATGAGTACATGTACTTTAAATAATGTCAAATACAGTTTCTCAAAAATCGAATAGTTTTCTGTGAAAAGTAGCTCAAAATTGCGCATTTTCTAGAAAATGGTTTCAAATTTTTTGTTCAAACTTTTCGAACGGATAGTGCTAATTGCACTCTTTATTATGACGTAAAGTTAATTTGGGGGTATTTTTTGTTTTTTCAAAAGTTACACAAATGTAATTTTTTTGAAAGATTTCTCATACGATTAAAATGCACATTTCCAGCAATTTGTAAACAATATTCAATGAACTATTCAATGACTTGAAATGAAGTTTTTCGAAAAATCAAAAATTTTCTGTAAAAAAGAGCTTCAAATTTCGCATTTACAGGTGCGCTAAACGCTTCTTGAAAACGGCTCCAAATTTGTCAACGGAAATTGCCATTTAGGGCAGGGTTTAACTGTTTTTAATATTCTTAAAATAATAGGTTTGTTCTACTATTGGGAAACCGAAAAATTTATAAAATGTAAAAAAACTGTAGTTTGGGCGATGATAGATGGCAGCTGTCAAGAATATTGCCAAGTCCGAATAGCTATCCGAGACCAAACGAAACAGAAAACTAATACGGGAAAGTCTGTGCCATTCTGTAGCACCACTTGTTTGAAATTGCATCAGATCACCAGTAGACGACAGTTCAAAAGGAGACCCATGTTAACCACGACATTCTTTCTAAGCCCATGAGCAACACTCCATCAACTTCTATTTGTTGGGAACAATAACTACAACTGGAAGAAATGGCTACACACAGTCTCACACATAAAAATTCTTTATACATATGGGTAAATGGTTTAAGTTTAAAGAACTTATTTTGGTTCAAAAAATTGAGAAATTCTCTTGTTTACTTTCTCGCCTTACGAATACTTTTTACACTTGAAACAGGGATACCTTTAGGAGAATATTCAAATTGGAATGGGCAACAATATTAAATAAATCATTGTCCTCCAGAGCTTGTTTTGATATTTTTGAGGATTATGAAATCGTTTTAAACTTGATTTTGCATTTCAGAAGATGGTCACATTTTCTCTCTAAACCCTTTGAACCTTCCAAGGGAGGAACATCTCAAGGTAAAGAACTCCTGTATAGGAGCGACACAAAGAGAAACAGGACGTCTCACCCTGCTGGCATGCAAATCAATTGATCACGTCGTGAGCGTACTACGCTTATTTTCGATTGCTCGTGGTGACTAAAATGGGTTGAACACATTCAGATATGATGACAAAAGTAATTCTTCACATGTAATTCTCACATTTTTCAAAAGTTATTCCTCACCACCTTACATTATTTTTCTTATATTTCATCCCCTTCCCCATTTTGGCCTTAGTAAATTTATCAGTCAGTCAATGAGTCTCAATACCACGAGATATTGTCTCTTAATGCCAAGATAGAGCACTGACGTACTCTTATCACTTTGTAGCGTGTCCCATTTAGCGTCCAAGCGAACAGAACTCAATTGAACGTGTGTCCAAACGCTGAGGAATGTTCTTAACCATTCATTCTCCTTAAGCAGCGAAAAAATGGATCGTGTTAAAGGATTAGAATGACAAATTCGCAGACAGACTCTAGACCTACCTCTCGTAAAGTTGCCAAGTTTTGCCAACTACACAAACGTTCGGATGAGTTGAACGTGAAGTTGGCCTACCAAGAGTATTTGGTTAAAAAGTCTTATCCAGCTGTTATGATATATTTTGTTACAATCATTTTGTTACAAAGATTTAATAAAATACGATAAAACTTGAGGAAAGGATTCTTTACACTGTGCGACGAAAGTCCATTGTAATATGGGTTAAGAGTTATCCGAATTGCTAGTTTCAGTGCTCTGTTCATGCATTACAAGAAACCCACTGTTGCCTCCATGTACCCGAATACAGGCCGCTTTTCGCCTTCCCTCTAAGCGTCAGACACAATAAACTAGTAGTACAAACTACAACAACACATGATTTCTCTCAAATATATTTTTTGCAATTTTCGAAAATTCATATGTTAAAAAAATGAGACCTGGACCATTTTGAAACGCTCTTTGCTCTTGTGGCGTCATACGGATGTATTAAAACACAGACGAGGGTGGGTAGAATAAACAGTTGGTTTATTAATAAAAAAACACTGACCGAAGTCGTAAAACACCATAACACTGCCTTCTACTAACTAAATAAATAGAGCCCACCACAAGAAGTGATATTACAGTGCGGCTACCACACCACCAAACAACAAACGATTCCCCTCGGTGTGATGCACCGCTCTGCCGAGACAAACCTACATGTCTCACGACTGACGACAAACTAATGCCGGCTTCCCCTCCGCGTGCTAGTCGCACAGCCTCCTCCTCGCACAGCTCGAACTACAGAAAAGAAGGAAGTGGGGCGTTCGTCACCCGGCTTTTAAAGGCGCCCTGGTGTCTTCCCCCGCCACCGTTGCCGTCCCAGCACCTGAGAACGACGCTACGCGCTCCGAAAAACCGATGCGTCATTGCGCGTCACCACGCCAGATGTCCAGCCCTTTGTTCAGCTTCCGGTGAAATTCTACCGTCTGCGCGTTTGAGCGTGCATGACGCTACACTCTATTAGCGAAAAAAATATTAAGAAAATTTGGAGCCCGTTTCTGAGAAAATATTTATTTAAAATTTCTTCTATTTCACAAAAATCTTTTATAATGATCTGTTTTTTAAAAAAAATCATTAAAGAACAAACTTATCTTCAATACTGTTGTTGTAATAAGACGCCAACAATTTTTTACTTTTTTTCGATTTTCGAAAATTAATTTCGATGAATATCAGAGCTGTGCCATTTTTTAAAGTTTTTATTGCTCTATTAGAGAAAACAAATGAAAAATGGAGACATTTTTGAGAACATTTTTAAAATTAAGTTAAGTACCCTCAAAATCCAAATATCCGTTTCAGATTCACAGGGCCTCGAGTTCGGCCAATCGATCGGGGAATATCAAGATTGGAGCAAATCGTCTGAATGGTTTAGGCGCTAGCATTGACCACAAACGCACACGCGCACGATGGTTCCCAGTCCGTAAACCGTCTACGAATCCGTTATGCTTCGTCTTGTTTAACTTCCGTGACTTCCCGGAGCGTACAATTGGACAAAGAACGCGGGCTAAAAACCGGGAGAGGGGGCTCAGACTATCAACTGTTGTTACCGCAATACCTCTGACCGGGAGGTCCTAGGCTCGAGTCCTGACGGTGTCAGGTTTTCGACACTAGCTTGTCAGCTAGGACGAATTCAGTCGCTGTGTGGAGGACATTTCTAGCGGCCGGCTGCTCTGCTCGGTAGTTTTCCGTCGTTTCTCCCATCAATATCAGGCGAATGTCGGAGCAGTACTCTAACAAACGGACGACAGACCGCGCGCGATCTTTCCTTCCCCTTTCTTGTCCTATCTTTACCCCATACACACATACACTAACATGCACTACACTATGGGACACCGGTCAGGGGCTTAGAGCTTGTTCCATCTCGGGCGGTGCCCCACTGGTGGGAGGTGCCTGGTTGGGGAAAATCCCGCTAGTCGACGGTAGGTCGACGGCGGATCTCGCCATTGAGCGGGGACCTTCTGATGATAAACATGCACTATAATTACGGTACTAATGACCTTAGTAGTTGACGCGCCCGGAATTACTGACAATCAATCAATCATCAATCGCCGGCTAAAACGGAGTTCCTTTTAGACCGCGGCGCGTGGCCACGAGCGCTGACGGACGGAGCAGAGCGCTGGCGTGCGCGAGGTGCGCGCGCGACCGCGTGTGCGTGTGCGTGTGTGCGTGTGCGGCAGAGGGCGCGGGAGAGCGAGGAGCGGCGGCCGCGCAAGTCGCGCGTTCTGTCGCTGTCGCCCGGGCGCGCGTCGCAGATGGCGCTGGAGCAGATAGCGGCGTCGGCCAGCGCCACCGGCACCGGCACGTTCGACGGCCACGGCCAGCGGCCCAGCACCGCCGGCGTCACGGACATCCCGGAGGACACGGAGACGTGAGCGCACGCTCCCCCCACCCCCAGCACTATACTTCAGGATTTCTTTCTTGGCGCGTGACAGTATGTCATCAAAATGGAATATCTCACGGTATTTCGCGTCGTACTCGGTTGTGCAGCTAGGAGTCGCATGATCGCCCATACTGCTAGATACAGTTACAATCATACGAATCCGAGCGGCACAACCGAGTACGACGCGAAATACCGTGAGAGATTCCATTTTGATGACACACCCCCAAGCGGCAAGAAAGAAAAACCGAAGCATATAATTCAAGTGGGCCTGTCAAGGTCATGCACGAAAAAGGGAGAAGGAAGGCGGACTCCAATAAGGAGCTGCAACGTCACAATAGTTCCTATTTTTATGGCTCCCTTCCCTCTCCCTTTTTCGGGCGTGACCTTGACTGACCACTTTAACAAAATGGAAGTATAATTCATAGCCCCATCAGTGCGGAATGCCTTCTTGAGGCTTGTCTGGTGCACCTCTTTTCGAGAGTCTCCGACCGGCAAAGGTGGCTCGGGGCATCAACTGTCACTGCAGCGGCTCTGATCGGGAGGTCCTAAGGCCCGAGCCCCGTTCTAGGTGGAATGCAGCCGCTGTCTGGAGGAGAATTCTAGCGGGCAGCTGCTCTGATTGGTAGTTTTCCGTGGTTTCTCTGATCAACACTAGGCGGATGCCGGAGCAAATGGGTCATGGACCTCGCACAATCATTCCGTCCTCTTCCTTGTTCCACTTCTCCACTTCTCACACACACTAACACTCACATTCTCTACACTACAGCTACCACTGCCGGGAGACCAGTGGGGAGTTGAGAGCGTGGCTAGGGAGGTAACACAATGTTGGGAAATACCTGGATGGGTTGACTTCCGGGCGTTTCAACTGCCAAGGCCATTAATGCCGTAAGTGAAGTGCATTTTTTGCCTGGGATGGCGGTGATATTTCCCCGCATGGTGATGTGATCCGGCGTCGACCTGCCATCGTCTAGCGGGCTTTTCCCAACCAGGTATCTCCCACCGGTGGGACATGGTTACATCTGGGACAAGCTCTAAGCTCCCGACCGGTCTCCCGGCATGTGTGATAGTGTAGTGTATATAAGTATGGTGTAAATAAGGGATAGGATAGGACAAGGAATGTGAAGGAAAGATCGCACGCGGTCCATGGTCCATTTTTTAGGTTACACACAGCTGACAGTCGCCTGGTATTGACGGGAGAAATCACAGAAAACTACCGATCAGACCTGCCGACAGCTAGAACTCTCCATACAGCGACAGAACTCGACTTAGCTACGTAGGTAGTGTGCGAAGATCAGGACTAGAACCTTTTCGAATCTGGTCAGAGGCTCTGCAGTGACATCAGTTGATTCCCTGAGATCTGACTGGGGAAAAATCTCCGCAAGCCGACATAGGTGGCCCCGGATCTCACCATCCTGCGGGGTAAGATCACCGTCACGTCCCGCGATAAAAACAATCACCACATTTACGGGACTTACGAAATTACCAATCAATCGCGACCTAGACGTCGTGGTACGTGCCCTGCTGCGATGAGATGCCTTGTTGAAAAGGAGAGGGCGTCGCCCTGCTTTTTGTTGCATTCCGTGGTCGGTTTTCCTTCACCCTTGCTTTCCAGCTAATTTCCTTTCACTTAACACTACCTGAGATGGCATAGACCGACTCCTTTCCGTTTCCTTCATCTGGAGTAAAATTTTTAGTTACGTTTGCGTTCATAAGAAGCACCCCGTTCCAGAGAAAACCTCGAACCATAGCAAAATCTTCGGAATTGTGTATGATAAGTCCAGGTAAGACTCGTAATACGTGATTTTATGTTTCTCTTCCACAAACTTTAAGCAATGGTTTTCGACGTTTGCAATGCTCTAAATAGACATGAAAATGTTTATGAAAACAGACCGAAATGAACAAATTATAATCGATGAATGTGATAAGCAGACCACGGGAAACATAGAAATCAATCCTTATACTAAGGAGGAAAACAGAAGGAAATGGAGTCGGGCTATTCCGTTTTGAGGATGTAGGTAAACAGCAAAGGAAAAGTTGACCGCGGGATGCAGTCGGTATTCCGCGGGATGTAGTCGGGTCAGCAGCCTGCTACCGCAGTAACACATACAGGTCCTTTCACTTCACCAGCGCTGGAATTTGATTGAATTTAAACTAGATTCAGAAGGGGTGAATCCTTTTTGCTGACAGCTTTATGCTTCTATCTTACGGCTTGGTTGTCTAGAGGGAGATCTTTTCAACAGCAACTCGCTAAAATTTACTGGATTCTATTTTTATCTAAATGTAAAAATTGAAAAGCGGGTAATAAATTCGTAATGCTGAATGTCCAATAAACCACTCAATTATCTGCTTCAAGGATTATCAAGTCATTGGGCGAAACATCGTATTTAGCAAATATATCTTAATGCAAAAAGTTTTGTCTGTTTTTGTTGTCCACGGGACTATTACACAATCAAACTATGCACTCCAACAACAATTACATTTATTTCACAACCCATAGATTCGTACATTGAGCATTGCCGAGTCGTCATACATAAGCCAAGTAACGCCAACGTAGGAGTGAGTGCTACCCTACTCTCGTTCACGGTCAGTCATCTTCGTGTCGCTATAGTGCGATTTTTCTAACCGTGTCTCTGGCAGATACCAGCCGTTGGCGGATTCATCCAATCGGGAGCTTCAACGTAGTGACGTCACTGTAGCGACATATAAGCTCCCGATTGGATGAAACCGTCAACAGCTGCTATCTACCAGAGGCACGGTTAGAAAAATCGCACTATAGAAAGCCATCTGATTAGAGAGTGGCCGAGCGACCTGACGAACGCTCCATCCTCGCCGCTGGGGAGCGGGAAGGGGTCCGTTCCCCGATGCCCTCAAAACAGAGGAGAGACGTGTCATCTCCCCGGTCGCGCCTACCGCCACGCGCCGTTGTCTTCCACCATGGCCGTCTCTATACACGCCGGAGTCTTCGATTTGGCAACGCTGTCGGCTAGCAGCCTCGGGGGCCGACCTAGCCGCGAGTCAGCGCGCCCTTTTCGGTGCAGTAATGTATCTTACAAATAGGGAAAATAACAAATTTTATATTAAATGCACCAATTTTTTGTTTCGATATTACCAAGATCGTTGAATTATGAATTTAAACAATCGTTGACATTTGGTAAAAATTAACATTCAATTTCACCTTACAGAAACTATTTGCCCAGACAAATTACAAATTATTTCGATAGAACTACCAGTCCTTTAGTATCTATTGAAATTAGCTCAGACTTTACCCTCCTCTAGAGAATGGAGATAAAAACTTCACCAATATCTAATACACAATAAGACGGGATTGGGATTCGTTTTTAACATATTAAAAGAAATGACTGTGTAATACCAATTTATTGAAATAATTATTATATTTTGAAAATATCTTATAATCATAAGCACTTCCAGATTGAATACATATTTGGCAATCAACACTAAAAATGGCACAGAAAGAGACTGTAATAAAAAACAGCTCAAGAAATACACCAAAAAATATAATTTCACATCATTAATCACCGACAGTTTCAGTACATGTCACACAAAGGACAAATGTTAATAATATAAGAAAAGGATAGAAATCAGATCCCATTTACAAACACAATATCTACCACAGAATAATCAGTGCATTAAAGTGGACATTTTTCTTTTCTTACAATCCTTCCTTTCAGAGAGGTTGCTGTTTCTATTTTTCCTATAGTTCTTTAATAATATATTAACACTGATTCATACTTCTCTGAAATTAACATCTGCATGACAAAATATGTAAACACCAACATCAATTACAAAATCAGAAGGAACGGCAAGTCCTCCTCTGTTCAGAGTATCTTTAAAAACTTCCACTGTCTATATCTGCTTCCCTAAAATGTTTGATGCAAACATAACTGTTAGAAGTCACTATCCAGTGACCTTCCTTGGGATACTTTTGATCCATTTGTTTCTTAATTCAGCCTCCTCTGGAACTCTGAACACACTTGTGTAGCCTTCGTTTACGACTGCAGATTTGTAGTTGCTCTTGCAACCAGGCACACAGCATTTTCGGGTCATCTGTACATAGAAACAGCATTTTAATAATCAGAAAATGTAACCGGTGTTACAATTGTTATGCATCTAAAAGTAGAATCAACTAATTATTTAAAAATACACGATGTGGAACAGCAGCACATATTTCATTGGCCAAATATAACCTACAAAAAATAAGCAGCAAAATTTGGAAAATTAATTGTATAAAATAATAACCTACAAATATAATTATAAGGTACGTATGAAACCAAATGATTACTTAAAGCCCTTATCATGGCATAAAATAACATAGAAATATAGATAGACGAGATACTTACTTTGTAGTGGTGTTGCAGAATACACTCAGACGCTAAATTCACTCCAACATTTAAAAAAACTGTTTCGGGCAACAGCCAGAAGAAAATATTAAACTAAAATAAGATATGGTACATATCACGCACAATACATAGAGCCAGAATACATACGTATTCAAGAAACAACGCGAATTGAACACACTGCTTGCACAAACATGCCCTCACCATGCCGGTCCATGTTTCACTGTTCAGTCGAGTACGGTCGAGTAGGCCCCGGGAGCACCGTTGCCAAATTTGAGCACTCCGGCCTGTATAGAGACGGCCATGCTTCCACCGTGACGTGAGCGCTGGCGCCCTTGGGAACCGTCCCGCCTCAGGCGGGTAAAAGGGGAATCATTCCTCAGCGTGGTATAGATACAACACACGTTTTCTACCGTTTGACTTCTTACAATCGCATCTAAACTAGTATAATTCCATAGCCACCGGATAACACCACAAAGACTCTAGCAAGACTGCAAGGACTTCACGGACTGTACAAAGACTTTACAGACTCTACAAAGGCATTTCATAGACACTACGACACTAAAAGAGATTAAAAGAGAGCAAGAATAGCCTAAAAATGTTAAAAAGACCTAGTTTAGAGACTTGGAAATGCAAGCGCACAATGATGCTCTCAAGAACAACTAATACAACTAGAAAAACTATAATTTTAATAAGTTTATTCAAACGACAAGGTTTTACAAAGTAATTAATGAAGCTGGTGGGAATGGAATTATACTATTTTAGATGTGACTGCAAAAAGGCAAGAGGTACAAAAACAGACAAATGTTAGCACATGAGTGTTATGTTAGCACATATTTTGCATTAAGATCAATTTGGTAAATTTGATATTATGCTGTACAATAATTTGATAACGATTGTTTGACAATATGTTTAATGACTTGCGAGTCCTTGAAGCAAAATAGAATTAACTGAGTGATACAAAAAATGCCACCATTTCATTTTCTAATTATCAACTCTCTTTTATTTCTTCGTCCAATAACAGCTAGTATGGCTCCATAAATGCATTTTTGAATTTTGATTAATCTTTGATTTATATCTACACAGGCATGTTCCATCAACGAATTTTGTGATTGTCTCATTTGAAGATGAGAAGAAAAGGGAAAACCTTAAATCCATTACGTTCAAAGGTGATTCATGAAATACAGGGATTAATTTATATCTAATACTCAAAATAATTTTGTTCTCCTCAAGTTTTGCTCTTCTGGAATGTTTGATGTTGTTTTTATTTTTTATTTTGTAATGAACTAGCAATAAAAAACAAGTTCCTTCAAAATTCTTCAATTGGTAACTTTCAACATTATTTTCAATATCACTTCAAAATGTTTATTTCCATTTTCTTTACTGCTTAATTTTAAGTTATATTATGTGACTATTAGACTTATAACATCATAAAACAGTACATTACAAAATTAATGACACTTCTTTTTGCTGAACGTACGCAGCTACAAAATTATTAATTCTCTTTCAATTCATGAAAAAGCTTGAGGAGTAATTATATTATTCAATGTAATCAATTGAAATTATATTAAAGGTATTAATTTTATTTATTCGATGTGTGTGACCATGTGTTACCATCTATCGAAAATAAATCGAAAAAAATGTTACGGACAAAAGTCCCTTATATTTTCACAAAATTCGAATCTACAATAGTAATGAGTATTTTTATTTCACTTTTAAAATGGTTTTTGCTTCACTGTCTAGCGGGTGAGAGAGGCCTGTTTGAAGCACATATGCATTTTCCCTCAGAAAGTATTTACTCTTGAGTTTTAACGTAATGTTTGTACCAAGCAATTTTTTTGAGTTATTCCGATGTTTAGATAAATCATCTGATGTTTATCAGATGTTTAAATAAATCATCTGATACAAATATACGTACTACAATTATATTGGGAAGAACTTTCATGAAGCGATTAATTTGCTAGCTTTGCCCCCTCGGTTACCAGGCCCTAATTTAGATCTCTCGTTGTGGCTACCGCAATTGTGTTAGATAAATTGTATTCACAACAGATTTCTTGGCGTTACCCTATTTCCCCGAGCCTCTGGTCTTGCCACTGCTATTCCATGATACTAAAAATTATCATCGTCATGATCGTTCAATCAGCCTATTATTCAAGTAAGTCTCACAAATGAAAACAAAAATTACAGAAGAATGAGGTTTATTTGAGTAAAAAGTACGTAAAATGAACCAAATGATTAAATTTGATTACCACTTTTGTTTGTTCCAGGTTTTCCAATCGAAGATGGGCATGTCAAAGCCCTACACAGAGGTTTGCAACTTTGTCCAGGCCTCACCTCCATTACGTTTAAGCAATCCCAGATGAGTGATCTACAGATTCCAATGCTTGCAGAGACATTGCGAGAACGCGGAACAAATTTAGTTGAAATATGTGTGGAAGATAACCCTTCCCAAGCTCAAAATTATTACCTGATACTGCGTGAATGTAAGAAGTAAGTACAAGACTTTTTCAATTCCTCGTTTCCATGTGACCTACAGGCTACTTTTAAAGAAAGATTATCATTCCTATTTCACAATATTGCAATATTGTTCATTATTCTAACCAATATTATTTAATTTATTAATTGATTTTGCAGGCTTCAAGTTTTATTTTTACGTGGCTGCAAGATAGACAATGCAGGTACGAAGCTACTGGCAGATGAACTTATTTACACGGAGGAAAACGCACAAAAATGTTTGCTGTATCTCAATCTCAGTAAAAATATGATCGATGACGAAGGAGCTTCAGCGCTTGCTAAAGTAAGACATTCAAAAATAATGCTGCATACTCTGATGGGATTCGCCTGGCCTAATTGTGACTCGGGCAATTAACCGCCGTTGGGTTTGTGGACTCGTTCCCTCCGCTTATTTATTCGTCTTATTATACCAGTATTCTACTTCATAATATTGGTGTCGCCAATTCGAGGGCTGCCCGGCCGCTCTTTCTATGGCTAGCATCATTTATTTCTTAACATTTGTTCAATTTTACCTACTTAATTTACACATGCTAGGTATTATAGGACTGGATTTAAAGGTTGTAATAAAAAAAGGTGATTTAGATTGGTAAAAAGATCATTTACTACAAAAAATTAAATTTAGATATACAATTTGGGCCGTAATGCGTATTGTTTATAATAAATTACTATGATCCCAAACTACACAATATCCTCAGCACTTTAAATCACGTTGAGATCTACCATGTGGACGTTAATGAAAAGGAAATATCAAGAAACATATGTGCAGTACCGTTACGTTTCTCATAAAATAGCAAAGGGAATCTTTTTATTCATTTAATCAAGGAGAAGACAGTGGTGGTTTGTTCCCACACATAACGATTTATTCTGTATGTCTAATTATGATTTCGTACAATTATTGCACTTTTCACAAACCCATTGAAGAGAAAGCATACAAATTTAATGCGACGTTTATACTTTTCAGGCACTTCGAACCAATCGAGATCTCATTTGTCTTACGTTAAGTGGAAATGTCATTGGTGACGACGGCGCAATTTATTTGGCGGACGCATTGACCAAGTTCCAATTGGAAGACGACGAAATAAAACAGAGGAGGATAGTCATTAAACAACGAATCCAAGCATTTCGAAAACTGGTATTGTAAGAATTGCTCACATAACGTCACAGAATTATAAGTAGCTTTTATTATTCAGTGGTTGAAACAATTGAATTACACCAAATTAGGTTTGAACTTATATGTAAATAGGCTCCATCATTATATCTATGTGGTTTTGATAGCAAACGTTTCATTTATCTTTATCTATCTACCTATTTAGATAGATTGATAGATAGATATAAAACTGGATATTGGTGTATACTCAGACACCGTTCGACCAATCTCCATTAACGTGGGCATTTCTAAGTGGTTTTTTTTTCACCCAGAAGGTTTGTGTTGTTAATTCTTTTGTAACTTCACTTCATGGCGCTGTAGAACAAAACCAAATACTCACGTCAAATGCAACCCGCAACACGTTCGGCAGCATTTGAATCTATACTTAATACTCCTAAACGATGCGTTCTATACTGCGAGCAAATCTTCTGCCGATTTGACAGCTCCAGGCTGAGGGGAGAGGGGGTTCCGTTATCCAATCAGAGGCTTCAGATTGTGATGATGTCACAACAGAGTTGCCGACGTTTACTAAGAAACAAATGAAATGTAGTAGCGCGAAGCAACTGAAAATTGAAGAGCGCCGAGCGCCAAGAGGAGCGCCATTACTTGTTAAGTTATGCATCGTGTGAGCGGTTGTGACATCTAGTGTTAAAGGCTTACTGAAAGGCTGATATACTTATGACACGATGTATATGTACATCCACCTTACGGGACATTTCTAATTTTCATCTTTATGCCAATGCATTCAATAGGACGCCTCTTTGAAAACCTTGTAAATAACAGGCAAAGTCAGTAACTTCGAAAAGTCCTGCAATTTGTTTTGTGTGAGTGTGAACGTTCTGTAAAGGTATGTGTTCAAACCAAGATGTCTTGCTTTTAGATACTTCCCTCTTATAAATCTTTCACAATGAACACTATGCATCTTCCTTCTTAAAACGCGTATCGCTGTACTTACTTTAATCTGCTTGTGCAAAAATGTTTCGTTATTGCTGGCTTTGGCAGGATTATAGTGTAAGGGACTGCGATAAAATTGTGTAACAGAATTTCATCAAATAAACTAGTGTCATTATTACAATTCTACCAAAAATACAATAAATTGGACGTGTATGCATCAACAGCTTATCTGAGGCAAGAACGAACACGTGTCTGACGCCCGAGTAAGTGGCAACATCGCTCTCCCCCACTCCCGGCTGTCAAGTCGGCAGAAGATTTGCTCGCAGTATAGGGCCGTAAAAACTAAAATTATGAGGCCGAAAGCCTCAAGAAAACATTTCTCACACCGTAATCTACAGAATGAGCTCTTCGTGAATATTCTATTATATTTTTTCTGGTCCTGCGCTTCACGATATTGCCTCACCTGCTCAGAGACGCGCAGAATCTGCAAATAAATGTGAATGAGAAGGACAGAGAGCGACAGAAATAAACAGGGATAGGGTGAGGGAGGGAGGGAGAGACAGTGAGAAAGGGTGATGGGAGAGGAAAGAGGGAGATGAAGGGCTGAACAACGTCAACCGGGTTTTCCTAGTTAATTATAAAATGTTCAAAGCACACGCTTGGGCTTGGAATGAAAATACTGTGTTTTCTATCGCTTTTCGACTATAATTTCATGCTATTACTTCAAAATCTGTAAGCGCATCTTAGATAATGAAGTATTGTATTTCCAACAGTAAGATAGTTTTAAATATTTGTTGTAAAATCTGGAACATTTAAGAAAACTGTTTTACTTGGACTATTTCACTCATGTCTGTCCGCGTCGTAAGTAGCCAATGGTAAGCAAGGATATATTCAAATTAAACCAATCCCAGATCTTTATCGCCATCAGTTTGTTATCTTTTTTATCGCTGTAAAACCTTTGTTTACCTTTCTAAGATAACGATAGCAATTGTTTCACCTCCAAAATAGCTTGTGTGCATCAGTATAATTTTAAAATGTGTCGTTTTGGTTATGTTTAAAACTCTGAAATAGAATATATTATTAAAAATTCAGAGCCGAAAAACAGCGAAAGCAACAAAGAAAGCGTGTGGAAGCAATTTCAAGAATTTTGTGAGGAAAGAAAATACAAGTGGACAGCATAAACTACAAATGAGGAATTTACACATATTTTAGGTAATTAATATACGAAGATTAGATGGCGAAGAGCACAAAGAATATGCTATCAAAACAATGTGGAACGTTACGTCAAAAATTATTCAGGAAAATACTTTAATGAGTGCATACGTGTGTTCAATCCATTCGAAATCGACGAATTCCGCTGCTAATTCATCTTGTACATCTTCCATTTCAAATACTTCCACGGAAGGGCAAGACTTGGAAAACAACTTCCTACAACTTTAATGATTGTGCTTTTAATAAATGTTCTTTTAAGTAGCCTTGTTATAATTGTTTTTCGAAAGTTTTATTACCCTAAAATTGAAACATATTTGCAATCATTTTCTGCATTAAACTGTTATTCAAATGTTACTTGATTATAAGTTATTCCAGGAGGCAGTGATAAGTCGGGTCTGAATGAAACGTTTTCATTTTTCGGTTGTAATTTTGAGTAATATTTCCCTTTTTCGTAATTCCTGTGATTTAAATTATCCTTTCAAATCATGTAATGTGTTTATTCGTGAAATAGTCACACTAAATATCACTCGAAGTGCAGTGCTAGACGGTAAATTCACTCCTAGCTACGCGAGTCGTGAATTTACCGGCTAGCACAGCACTTCTCGTGATATTACTTATGAAAATAAGTTAGAATTCTTTCTCCTCAACTGAAGAGGTGGGGACGACATAGTGATAACCCGAATATCACGCATTTACATTGAAAAACTAAAGATTTTGCGTGAAAACATCATTTAAACCCATACAAATGACTTGATAGAACTACATCGAGTCTCTTGAAAGATAGCAAAAGCAAGATACTTTTTAGCTTACAAGATAGCTTTTTACTTTACGCCAAAAGTTCAAAACTCGGTAATTCTCGAATTAGCGTAACAATGATTACTAGTCTCCACTGGAACTGGTTTGAAACATGCTTGGTACTTTAGCCAGATGAAATTGCCGTCAGTCAATTCCATGTGGCTAGGGCTCTTGAAGTACACGTTACATATAATTTCGGAAACAATTCAACAATTCTTAAACGAATTAACTATTTCATGCATGTGGAGATTCAAGAATAAAGCTAGGATGTCAGAATGAGTCGTCGTAACTCCCTAGTTAACGGTCTAGATGTTTGCATTGACTGCTCGAAACCTCGAATTATACATTTTTCGACTAATTCAGTTTTGGCTATTTTCTAAGGGAATCCAGGCATGAATGTATGAACGAAGACATATTTTTTAGATCAATACAATTCAGCCCATGCGCTCTCCCGTCACTTTTAAGTCTCCCTAGTTGGCTAGCTCCCGTGAGAATGGCTCGTCACTTTCGTGCGTTATTCATTCTATTCAGAGTCGGCTTGAGAGGTAAAGTACATTTTCGGTTTTCAGATTGATTTTTTCGTGTTTCCGGGGGGCGTGAACTGCTATGATAATTAATCTCATAAGAGTAATGCATGTCTTTATCTCGGGAGGTGGCGATATTGCTGCCCGCTGCATGAGATCCGGCACCGACCTACACGTCGCCTTGCGAGGGTTTCTCCATCCAGGTATCTTCCTCCAGCGGGGCACTATTCCAGCCGGGACAAACTCTACGGTCCAGACTGATCTCCCGGAGCATATGGTAGTGAGTGTATTTTAGTGTGTGTGTGTGTGTGTGTGTGTGTGTGTGTATGTGTAAGGGAGAAAGTCAAGAGGAAGGAAAGATCGTGACTCGTTTATTAGGATACTGCTCCGGCGTATGCCTGGTATCCTTTTAAGAAACCACGGAAACTACCGATTAGAGCGGTCGGCAGCTAGAATTTTCCTCCAGACAGCGGCTGAATTCGATCTAGCTGAAAAGCTAGTGTCGAAAATACTGCCGGTGTCGGGACTCAAGGAGGATACATGCCAAGGACTCTCCGGTCAGAGGCACTGCAACGACATTAGCTGATACCCCGAGCCACCTCAGCCGTTTCGTCTTTCTGAGGTAGCTCACTGACGTATCTGATTAGCCCGTCCTTTTCCTAGATGTCCTTGGGGTTATCTTTGGTAAGTTAGTCGACAACGGAAAGTGGGTAAAGGGTTCAGGCTTTTAGGGCTATAGTTGGTAGTAGGTTCTTTCTCATCATGCCACAACTTCAGGGGAATCAGGAACAATTACTGACGATGTGCAATTCTCCTGCGGCACCCAACCCCACCTGGAATGAAAGGATATTATATGAGGCTAGGAAAACCCGGCAGATGTTCTGCCCTTCATCTCCCTCTTTCCCCTCCGTTTCTCTTTGTTTCCTTTCCGTTTCTCACTGTTTCTCCCTCCCTCACCCTGTCCCTGTGTGTTTGTCGCCTCTGTGTGTCTTTGTCGCTGCCACTCTCTGTCCCTCTCATTCACATTTACTTGCAGATTCTGCACGTCTCTGAGCAAGTGAAGTAATAACGGGAAGCGCCGGACCGGCAAAAATGTAGTTCTATGTTCAGGAAGAGTTCATTCTGTAGATCACGGTGTGAGATACGTTTCTTTGATGCCGTCGGCCTCAAAATTTTAGTTTTAATGCCCTAGAACGCCTCATTTAGTATTTATTTAACGGTGTAGATTAAAAATGCTGCCGAGTGTGTTGCAAGTTGAGTTTGACGTGAATATTTAGTTTTGTTGTACAGCGCCATGTAGTGGAGTTACAACAGAATTAGCAACACAAACCTTCTGGGTGAAAAAACACGTAGTAGTGCCAACTTTCATGGAGATCGGTCCAACAGTGTCGGAGTTTTGCTCTTATACACATACCAACATCCAGTTTTATGTGTGTGTGTGTATATATATATATATATATATATATATATATAGAGAGAGAGAGAGAGAGAGAGAGAGAGAGAGAGAGAGAGAGAGAAATGGGAGAGCCAACCATGCCAAAACACACAGTCGATCAAGCCGTAATCCGTGTCCAAGCGGGTCACGTACTCGCTTCCTCGCGCTCACTACTGCTCCATGCCTTAGCGACCATGCACTTGTGGCCCGGCTAGGATAGGAAGTGTAATACTACAAAATAATTTTTACAGAAGGATATAACGGCTTCAAAATCTCTGGAGTCGATTTCCGCGAAGCCCACTCCAGCCGTCACCGATCGTGCTTCCCGAAGTGTGAAAGGGTCAATGAAAAGTGAGGATCAAAAACAGAAATCAGGTAATGGTACTGGAAAATCTACCAACGGTGGCATTCCAGTGTGTTGTTTTTATTACTTAGAAAAAACAAGAATAAACAGTATGAGTGTAATTCTGATATTAGCTAAAGCTTTGTCTTCACTTTCTTCCTCTGCTCTGGATCGTAGGTTTCATTTAAAAAGTATGTTTGCGTGTTTTTAAGGACGTTTCCTAAATATGTGATGACACCCAAATAAATAATGTCTTAAGAGATATTTTAAAAAATGTTTATGAACTATCTGCTTGGGTAATTTTGTAACAAACTTTAAGCAATAATAATCACTTTTAGACCGATTACACAACTCAAACATCAATTATTCTATCTAAAACATAGCGTGCCAGTGTGTATTTTGAGGTTCAAAAATATTCTCATATATTGTCACATATGTTCCCAAACACGCATATTCACAAAATAACACGAAGCACGCAAATAACAATAATAATTCGACTCTGAAGTTTTACATAAACTATTACTCCTTTTTATAAACTCATTGAGAAATGAGAATCAAACTCATTGCAGATTTGAGTAGAGATATAACAAGTTTAAATTCATTTTTTTAAATATTTTCATTTAATATATTTCATACCATTAAAAAGGGTCAATATATTTCTTTATTTAACGTGTTTGGACAATTAGATTAACACTAAATACCCAGCAAAATTAAATAATCCGAAAATTCTCGTTCTAATTATATCCCGAATTCGTTCGGCCAAGGAACAACCACGTCGCAAACTCATACGGTCAGGACCTTTGCTGTGACGGTCCCTGGTGGCGAAAATGGGTGTCAAACTGAGAGTTGGTCGTCCATATGGCTCCGTATTTCAAAACGTCCGACGATATAGTTCATGTGCAGTCAAAAAGAAAAAAGAATGTAACTAAAGATTTAAAAGTAAACAAAAAAACCTTATTGACAAAATTATTTCTTAGCAGAAGTTTCTCCACAAAAAGTTCTAGGACTTATTTAATCAACGTCAATTTTTTCAGGGAGCAAGGTGAATTTCCCCGGCATACGGGATATGTGGAAGCAGGTAGATGAGGAAACTGGTATCATAAAGAATCCTCTCATACAAGAAGTTTGGCCTGAAGGTGGGAATCTTTGGTGTGCAGGCAATCTACATCTTCAGCACTTGAATCTTTCTTGTGAGTTTCGTGCCACTTAATTGCTTATAATCAGACACTACTAGCGGCATCCAGGAAGAGAAATGTTGCTAATCAAAACCACACAAAATGGTTTTCCAAAAAGTAGCATGTACAATACTCAAGAAGAAACAGTAAAATACTCTCGTAAAACACTGCAGCAAATAAAAAATCAGTATTCACAAATACGTCCATAACATGGTATAGTACATATACAGAACAGTAGTATGTCAACATAACTAGAATACCAAAAATCTTTTTTCCCTAACGGAATACGGAAATAGCAAATATTTAATGGGGAGCGGCCTCTTTATTAGAGCCATGCCGTCATATGACGTACGTACGCTAAACGTTCAGGCAAAAGAAATACGAGACATACAATATACTTCACCAAGGTGAATATTTCCCGCTAAGTAAGATTTTGTATTTGTACCAAAATACATATTTTCATTCCTAGCAGCCATCTTCTGAAATTTTATCAGCAAAGATTTAAACAGGATATGAAATATCGGTCATTTTAATTGCTTATTAAAGTGCATATTTCTGAACTTTTAGGTCATAAATGCAGTTTTAAAAAGCGTATTTCAAGATTTTTCAAAACAAAAATCCTCTCCCTACTAATACTATCTATCGGAGCAATCGGCCCGAGGCCCCTCTACTCGGTAGGTTTCAGTACAGTTTCTCTGGCGGATGCCAGAGAAGTACCCTTACAAACACCGAGCGCGATCTTTCATTCTCATCCTCGCCCCTTCCTCTCCCTTTTCGCACTCACACGCACTGTAGTACCACGTATGTGAGAAGACCAATCGGAAACTTATCCCGGCTGGGGCTGTGCTCCGCGGAGAGATATCCCGAAGGGGATGATAGACCCACAAACCGACACGAAGTTCGGCCTAAGAGATCAGGTTCCAACAGGGAAGGCATACTACCACCTGTTCGGATATAATATCCCTTCACGCACGGGACTAATGACTTCAATAGTTGAGGCGCACATTACCAATATTCATTCACTTTCGCACTCTTCTTCTTTCCTTGTTGATTCATTCCCTTACACAATTATTTCGCGATAAAAATGTCAAATTAATGTACTCATCTTTGACTATAATTGTCGTAGATATTTAGAATAAAGATTGCTACAATTAATAGTGCCAACATATCTTTGATAATATCTTTTTGCAGAAGTTTCTTTTATTGTTATTAATTTGTGATGTGAAATAGGAACAACATACCCGTAGGTCTATCACCGTCAAATAATCGTAGTTTTATTAGTTTGTCTCGTACATAAAATATCAAGGGCAGCAATGGATATTATATGATGAGTATTAGCCAACACACAACCCTCAGATGAGATGCAGCTACCTTCAGAGCGGGAGATGGGCAAAACGCTCATCTGGCAGAGCGGATCAGAGCAGTCCACCTACTAAGAAGAAACGGCTCATTTTTATGACTCAGTGGCTCAGTTTTTACCAAAAGTTATCAAAAATTGGTTTTAAATAATTTCTAAAAGATTAATTTTAAAACTTACCATAAAAGCTCGAAAAAAAATGAACAAAGAAGTATGAAATAATATATAAATTCTAACTTACGATGCATCCAACTGCTTAGCAGAACTATTCATTTCAAGTTCTGGAAGCGCAGTAAGTTGGGAGTTGTCGACAATTTTTGTCGCCAAATTAAAAAAATACTCATATTTTTGTAAAATTCAATATGACCTTATTTGAAGATGATTTTGATGAACACATTTCACTAAAAAAATGTATCTTCATAATTGTGGTTGTAGTAAGACGCCGAAAACATTTTGAATTTTTACGATTTTCGAAAAAGAGTTTTAACCAACGTGAGACCAGCGCCATTTTCTTAAATGTCCTTTAGACTATCCAACAACAAAATTTAATCAAAATTATTGGCGCCTTTTTTAAAAATGTCTCAAGGGCTTCATGTAAAGTACCCCTCAAAATTAAAATATCGTTTCCAAACCCAAGGGGTCACGATTTCAGCCACATCGATCGGGAAATATCAATTTTGGAAAGAATCGGTTGAACGGTTTAGTCGCTAGCGTTCTTCACAGACAACAAGTTTTGCTTTCAATCGATTTATTCGATATAAAGGAGCCACAAAAATTGATTTTGGCTATACCACGTGTTAGAGGACCTTTTTCTAAATTTAGCAACTGAATTATCCACTTTTTCGTTACCACGGCCCTGTAATAAGTTTCCTCTGAAAATTCGCTGTTTTTTCGCACAGCATTACACAAATTTCTCTCTTTAAGAAGTTCCTTCTTAAGCACGAAAAAGTAAAAAATAAGTAAAGTATACAATAATACTTTTCTTCATCCTTAATACTTAAAAAACGTCTTCAGTCACTATATAAATAAAATGTAGATGCTACTAAGTTTTGTATACGTATTTCATTATAATGTATTTATGTTTGGGCCAAAAACACCAAACGCCACCGGAAAAGATGGCTCAGGGCATTCATTGATGACACTGCAGTGCCTTTGACCGGGAGGTCCTAGGGTTCGTATCCCGACAGTAGCAGGATTTTCAATCACAGCTAAGTCGAATTCAACTGCTCTCTGGACGAGAATTCTAGCGGCCAGCTGCTGTGATCGGTAGTTTTCCGTGGTTTCTCCGATCAATACTAGGCGAATGCGGGAGCAATACCCAAACACACGGACCACGAACCGAGCGCGATCCTTCCTTCCTCTTCCTTGTCATATCCTCACCCTTTACTTAAGCACACACTCACAAGCACTGCACGACAACATTTGTCGAGAGACCAGTCGGGAGCGTAGAGCTTGTGTGTGGGAGATATCTGGTTGGGGGAAACTCCGCTAGTCGAGGGCTGGGGCGGTGCCACGCTAGTGAGAGATACCTGACTGGGGAAATACCCGCAAGTCAACGTAGGTCGGAGCCGGATCTCACAACTCCCGCGATAAAATCATAAAATCATCACACTACACTTACGAGACTAATGACCTTGTTGACGCGCGTAATCAATAATTAATCTAAACGCCAGTTTAAAATTGAAGCCAAGTGATGAATAACTTCAATAAGTTATAATTTCTTTCAATAAAATATTTGAACACTGCACGCAGATACAGAAAACTTATTTGGAAATGTAGTCAGAGCTGCTCCCAGCTCGCGATTTACGACATGCTCAGAGCTGCAATCCCAATTAGCCGAGAGCGTAAAGGCTCCGCTAGGAGCGAAAGGTGAAAAAGGGCAGAACAGCAGCAGTCCCTGACGGCTATAGACCTCGCTCTTTGAGCTGTCTCCTTCACTTCAGCATTGGATTATCCCACTCTTTGACGATTATACTGTTTTAGATAATTCGACACATGAATTAATATTAACAAATATTTTTCTCGTAGCATAAATGCTTGAAGTCGCAACCTCAAAAATACAGTGACTGTTTAAACTTAGTTTATTTATTGACCTTAAATCATAAAATAGAATGTATTCATAAATGAGAAAGTGTAACTAATTTTTGGTATTTTTTCAGTTAATAGAATCAATATACTTGGTGCTCAACGATTTCTTCAAGCACTCTGTTACCAGATAGCATTTAAATCAAGTTTAGCGCAAAATGTACCTACAGGACTAGTTAATCTTGTGTTACATGTAAGTAACAAAGTTAAAAATAAAATTACTATTTATACAAAAAAATAAATGGATCCAAGCATTATTATAGAAAGTAGAATATTGTAGAAATATCAGCTTGAGACAGCGAGGCACTATTAACTTAACAAGCTAAGAATTAGCTGAGAAATTCTTGAGATTTTTGTGCTCTGTGGTCAGCTGATTTCAAATTTCAAGTCAGTGATTTGTCGTTTCGCGGTGGAATTGGTAAAGTCTAGAGAGAACAGTTACGAAAATTGGTAGGAAAGTTTTTTGCAAAACTGTGTAATAGCCACAGTTTAAGATGTCTTAAAATGTATAATCTTACACCGCGGTGTATCGTGACCCAAACCGATCCTGCGCACCGTACGGACAAGCGAGGAACTAGCCTCAAACTGGCTTCAGAAAATTTGCCCACCGTGGGGGACGCTCCCCGTGAAAGAACGAGTCGCGGCGAGAAAGATTCGGTTTCATCGCTTTCGGTTCTTTCTGTCGCGATGGAATTTGATGCGCTTTGTTCTCGCTACATTGTAATGCCAAGTTATTTTCAAGGCAAGTTTTCTTGCTTTGCTCGCCCGGATCCAAGTCACGGCGAGGCTCGTGCCTTCGGCCCTCGCGTTCACTATAAACCTCATTGAGTCTATCCACCGCATAATTACAAATTCACTATTATAAGATAGCACTTTAAAGGTGAAGTTCAATCTCTGAAAATAATAAAATCGAAAACTCACTTATCACATTCCATCTCTTTTCGCATAAGATCATTCTTTTGGCACCATTTGATAACATTCATCGGCTCATCTTTTCGCATTTCCACAAATAAACACACATCCTAATGTCTCTGTCTTTCAAACTGTGCACGTTTCTTTGTTCACACAAGTTGCTTGTGCTTGTTTCAACACGTTGTGAAGAAAGTACCCTACGCTTTGGTTAGAATCGCTTCCGACGAACAGTTCACTGTGAACGTGAGTGAACGAGAGTCTTCCCCTGACCTAATGCTGAAATATTTAAAGGCGGGAAGATTCCTTGAAGACTGTTGCGTGGTTGCAGCTGTGACTGGAATATACTGAATTTTAGTCACCTTTGGTTTATAGACATAAACAATTGCGCTATCAAAATACTCATGCATAACAACTTTGTATTTTTTCCCACAGGGAAATCCCATTCCCTCTACTTGGTCTGAATGGGGCACATGTACGATATGCTTTCGCAACTCTCCGGTAAACCAATAGCACCAAAGTATTCAGAGTCGTCCGTGGAGAGCCAGGATAAGCGCGCCTCGAAAGTTACCAAGAGCATTGTGGAGCAATGACATTTTGTCATCACCTTTCTACACTGTAAAGGTATTTGAGAAAAAAATATGGAATTTATAAAATATCTCCATTTTCATCGCACTTTATGTAAATAACATTACTTTCTTTTACTTTCTTGAGAATCTTTCTAGTGTAAAAATAAGCATGTAACCAGAATTAGAAAATATTCTTCAAGCTGTGAGATGTGAAACCAGTTCATTCTGTACCAGTTTGAGATAAAATAAATTACTATCATCCCTTATGATGCCTATCTTACTTCCCCGAACCAATTGCAGAGAACGAGACGAACTTTAACTCCCCCAGTGTTAAACTGTTATTGTATTGAAGGTTTTACAAATAACTCAAGCTTCCGTTTCACTCAAACTCTACATTTTCCTCTCAACTCTACCAACATTTGATTTTCATTCTTAAAATGTTTACTAAATTATAATTTAATAAATATTTCGGTTAAGTAAATTTTAAATTTAGTAAATATTATTATAATATACAATATAATTTAGTAAGTATACCGGCCGTAATTGTTTCGTTCTTCCAAGCTTTTTGACCAGAACCAAGAACATTAGATAAGTAAAAACCGCGGTAGAAGTTTAAGCTGCTGATTACGCATACGCGCTGATAGTAGGGGCGGTGACTTAATCATGTGTTTCGAAGATTGCAATAAATCTCACAGGACTACCACACAATTATTATTGAATTTTAGAAACGTTTTTAGGGATGTAAAATGATAAAAATCATATAAATACGCAGTAGGAAGAAAACAATACACATACGTACTCGTACATATCATGCAAAAACTTAAAACTTTCGTTTTTTGCTAAACTTCTTTGTAAGTACTAATAACTGCAAAGACGTAAAATAGAAAACAAACTAAAAATTAGCATGGTAGTTCTTTAAAATTGACTAAAAAGAAAGTACATAAAAATGTAATGGCGTTTTCCATTCGCCGCACTGGTGCGCACCCAGTGCACACTCAGGGCAGCTTTCGTGTTCCATTCGGCCGCTAGGGTGCACCAGTGCAGAGAAGCCCATGTTCCATTCGCACAATGACACGGAACCAAGGTGCACTCGGGGCGCCCTAACCTGCACTGACGAGCTCGACGGTGCAGTCCATTGCACTGGTCCATTTTGAGGTTAGGTACTGAAGTTATGAATGTTGATTTGGATTCGTGGTGCAATTGCAAAGGCAATTGAGGATCTCCTGTCACACAGGGAGACTGAATGATGGAGTATACCATGTTTTACAAGAAATGCTTTAAAATAACTTTAGGACTTACTTCGAAGTTCGGAAAATCAGTTTGTATTTTCGTAAAATTCAACCGTGAATTACTGCATGTTAACAAATCCAGTGCTATTCAGTAATCAAACCTATACCCTTACAAAATCATTAAAATATACAATGTGCCAAGAAGAGTTTCTTGCATGCGCAATGCTCATATTAATATTTTAATAGTTTTCAATAACCAAATAATTCTGCAGAAGCCTTTCGGTTCGAAATGTAGTGTACTGTGTTCGAAATCAATCACTGGCAAATCTCGAGAAATGAGCTTTCGACAGATTCGCTTTTGAAGTTTTCGGTAGATTTTAAATAAAGAATCACACGTTAATACTTTATGAATTAAGGAGTAAACAATTACCAAAAGACTTCGTACAAGATGTGTTAAAATAATTATTATTATTATTATAAAAATTATAACAACTATCACAATTCCAAAATTCTTATTTTTAGAGTTATGTCAGTGTGTCAGACCAAGAACAGCTGTCTATAATCTCATTGCGTAGCGTACACGCACTGACTCAGTTCCGGAATCCGATTCATTCGTGGCTGCCCCACGGCTGCCCTTCATGCGTGTGGGGCAGCACTGTTGCGGAGCGATGACGTATTGCCCTGCACTAGGGTGGGTTTCAGTGCAACGGATGTAAAACGCTATAAGATTACTCAGTTCAATTGGTTGAAAATCCTTTATTATTTCACGTCGACTAGACATTACTTTAATGGAATTTCTCTCTGCAAGATTGTTAATGTTATGTCTGAACTGGAGTTTGAATGTTTGAACAGGTGAGAATATATACGAAGGGCCTCGGAGAAATAACAGATTATGTTACTATTCGTAAGTTATGAGAAAACGGCAAGTAAAGGTTTAGGCATTGCATTCTTCACATTGGGATCAAGAACATTAATTTATGAATTAAACTGTCAATTTACGGCGAATCTTTAAAATAAAAACCCAACATCTAGATACATCTATGGGGCGTCGAAATATATGAATATGTTAATTTCATCAGAAATGTGGCATAGCATGTTTTTGCCCCAAGGTCTTCATATGATACATTTGTAGTAAATGAACGGATGCTGAGGGGCTTTTCCTGGCTATGGCAGGAACGGCTCGTCAGACTTCCTAAATCTTCTTGCTTCCCTGATTACGTACGATTGACAAGCGCATGTGTTCCGTTCAAATTTTACACACACACACACACAATTCTGAATGGAACGAATTTCGGTTGAATATTGCCTTGTAGCTGTTCATTTAGCTTTCAGGCAAATAATTATTAACGTTATGACTCGTGCGCCACAGCCACTTCGTATGTGGGAAGTGCAAATTCATCAGCTTTTGCTTATATGCACATTAGGATATACCTGACAGTTACTTCCCGAAAGCTGATGACGATGATTGTTCTGGTGTTGATAACTGATAAATTACACAAATCCTCGGATTCTCGTCTCGTGGCTGGCAAGGCTGAACACGAGAAAGTAGCACAGCGGCGCATCAGCTCTCGACAGCTATGCGAGATTGGAAATCACGGAGTGTTCACCGAGCAAAAAAGGACGCGCTTTGCGTGAAGATTGTTCTTCGGCGGGCAATTCGAAGGGCGCAACTTCGGAGCGGATTTCTGAGCTCGTCCTTAACCTTAACGAGGTAATCAGAAATCAGGTATGTACGTACATAAAATTTATCACTTGAGGTGTTTCAATTTTTTTGTGAATCCTTAATGATGTTGAACATCGATTTACTGGGTCAGTAGTTAGCTATTTTCTTTTTAAAAATATAATAAAAATACCTAAAAATATCAATGCATAATTATATCTAACTAATTATAAGCAGAACGATCTGGGAGAAAAAAGGTCCAAAAACACGACTAAAAATTGCTAAATAAGTATGTTAACCAGCAAAATTGAATAAAAAAATCAGTTTTTCCGTAGGAAGCTTATGTTGTTGTTCCCCTAAGTTTAAAATACTAGTTATAATAACCGTGTCGCACCAACCACGAATGGAATATTTTATGAAGAGTTTGATATCAGGCTTATGCATCTCGATCGTAAGGATGGACGGATCTGGATAATCTCGAATTCCTCGCGACAAGTTTTGCTCGCTGCTCAGCTATCTACTGCTATTCCCGCATGCCCGGGGACACAATAGAAGTCCAAGCTCTAATGATGGAGCATCAGACGACGTATTTAGTTTCGGATATAATTTATTTTCAGACTCACAAGAAGAGAGGGTGGTGATTGATTTAAAAGAACTTCTGAAATCGCTGCAAACCAAAACATATAATGGCTCAGTGCTCATATTTCTCTGCAGTACATGCGCTGTACGAAGAGTGGATTTGGAAGTAGTAGACGACACCATGTGACAGGAAGCACATCCCACTTTTCTATTTTGAGAAGAACCATAAGTGTGGATCAAGTTGTCTCCGGGATACGTGGATTTTATCTCCTGGAATTGGTTGAGAAATACTGTTGTGAAAAGTCATTGAATTGGAATCTAGTGCAGCCCGGCTGAACGCGCCGCTCACAATTGTTTGGGTTACCAGGTGAAATCTTGAAAAAAACATTTTTAAATTCAAGACGCTCTATTATGAAAGATAAGGTAAAAAATGAAAATTGGCTTAGAATTGAAATAAAATATCAACGGATATGCTTTAACCTTTGCGTCAACAGGTGATGCTCTCTGCCCTCATTTCACTCCGCTGCCTTTTCAAACCAACGGAAAAAAACCCTAGACTCCACTCCACTCTTTCATTCTGTGAGGCTCGTAAGCTCGTTGCAGTCGAGAAGTGTCTCCTGGCGCTACCAGCTCGAAAGCCCTAGAGTCCCTAGATACAGAGAGTAGCGCAACCACCGCCATTTAATGTCCTCTCACCCGATAACCCCATCAAGCAGAATTCAGAAGTTGAACAGAAATGATAACAATTGGTGACATTATGAAGATTTCCAAGAAAATTAATACTGGTTTGGGGTAGATTCATGGTTCTCAACTAATAAAATACGTACAGTTTCTATTCTCTTGACAACTTGATATAAAATGGCGGGATCGTTGGAACAAGGGAATGCGCTACTCTCTGTATCTAGGGACTCTAGTAAGTCCGTTGCGGTGCTTGATATCAAATAGGGTCGCCATATGTGTTTGAGCTTTTTCCCCACTACCACTACGGAATTTCCCCAAATAACCTGTCAAATGAAACAAAATTACCCAATTTTTAAACGAAAAATATTCTCCAATTTATGACAAACGACATGAGCTGTCTGATTCCATTGGCTGTCCCCCTAATTTCAAATCAGTCAATCATCATACTTTGAGCTGCTCAAAACCCTGTATCTTTGTTTTCGTCATGCATTTCTTTCTCTATGCCTATTGTTTATTTTTCTCTTTTTTATTCATAAAAATGAGAGAGAATAACGTCTATTTTTCTTTTTTATTCACACTAATTCAGGGAATGGCCTTGGAGAAAAATAATATTCCCCTCAAACATTTACCTGTTCATTTATGTTCCCCATTCTTTCCCCACAACTAAAAAAACACTTTGGAGGCAAAATTCCCCCATTGGCAACCCTGGAACTTTGCTACGAGTACGGAAGTTCCTTGGCGACCGGAGAGGGCACACTTACGAGTAGCTGCCACAGGAATCAGCCGGCTGAGTTTAATTCAGAGCCAGCATTGCTACTGCCTCTGCCACGATACCACCCATTTGTTAAAACTATTAAGCTTATTTGGCTTATATTAAAACGATTAAGCTTATTATGAAACGAAACATAATTTTATTCCACTTGTATTGAAAAATGGCATGACTATACTAAAATGAACTTAGTAAACATAATGTATATATTTCCTTCATAAATTACCTTACACTCTGTATGTTGATTACTTCTAGTGTGAGAAACAAAATAAGAATTTGGGATGAAATTCTCTGTTGAGAGCAAAAAAAAAATTCTACAGAAAATAACGTACTTCAAAACATCATATTATAACCCGACTTATAAATTACGAGTAGCTGCCACAGGAATCAGCCGGCTGAGTTTAATTCAGAGCCAGCATTGCTACTGCCTCTGCCACGATACCACCCATTTGTTAAAACTATTAAGCTTATTTGGCTTATATTAAAACGATTAAGCTTATTATGAAACGAAACATAATTTTATTCCACTTGTATTGAAAAATGGCATGACTATACTAAAATGAACTTAGTAAACATAATGTATATATTTCCTTCATAAATTACCTTACACTCTGTATGTTGATTACTTCTAGTGTGAGAAACAAAATAAGAATTTGGGATGAAATTCTCTGTTGAGAGCAAAAAAAAATTTCTACAGAAAATAACGTACTTCAAAACATCATATTATAACCCGACTAAGGGGAGTATAGGACCAAGGCTCCAGTGGTGAGAGGTGAGCACTAGCATAACAAATTGAATATTGCGCTCTCTGCCATATTGTAGGCAAATGCGGGAGCGGTCATATAACACTGTGTATCTTAACGTTATTTTCATGGAAAATTACGGACTCAGAACTTCGATAATCACATTGTAAATGTTCCTATCAACTATGATTACTAAATTACGAAAAAGTTGAACGTATTTTAAGAAACATGTAGTTCGAAATAGCTGGCATTGTTGGTTTGCAATTGATGCCCGTTCAACCCATGTAAAATAAATATTATATTATTATTTTTATGTTGGCGTAATTATAATTCCCAATATTTCTGTAGATAAAGGAACAGGAACAAATAGCTTCAAAAATAACAAACAATAGAAAATCTCTTAGTTATAATTGTGTGAGTAACTTAAGTTGCGTTCAGCTACTGACCACAAAATGTTTTTACAAAGCTACTGTCAGTTCTGTGCAAACGCACATATAAAAATCGTTCCAGTAAGTAAGCTTTTAAATTAATTAGTATTTTTTCTGGTTAAATTTTTTGATTGATTTATTAATGATTCCAGGCGCGTCAATTGCTAAGGTCACTAGTTCCGTCAGTATAGTGCGTATTTTTTTATTCAAATGATTCTTTAAAGTGAAAATGATTTAAATAAAGCACAAACAACACAAACACACAACACACAAACAACTTAATTCTTAAGAATGCTGTGAAATAACCAAAACGCATAAATATCTTCCAATTTTTACTTTCCCGTATACACGGAGCGATATACGTAGTACAGGGAAAGTTACGTAATGCTGCGCGAAAAAATGGCCAATTTTCGGCGGAAAAAAAATCATTGTCGGGCCGTGAAAACGAATAAGTGGATAAAACCAGTTGCTAAATTAAGAAAAAAAATCGCCTAACACGTGGTGTAGCCAGAAACCCTGTTTTCCAGGTCCGTGATAGCGAAAAACCAATTGAAAGCAAAACGTCTGTCTGTCCGTCTGTCCGTCCGTCTGTGAACACTGCTAGCGCCTAAAAAATACGTACGATTTCCTCCAAAATGGATATTCCCAGGTCGATCTGGTTCTAGTCGAAGCTTGGAGATTTTGAAAAAGATTCTTTAAAATTTGGGGATACTTTATATGAAGCCTCCCGGGATTTTCAAAATTTTCTCAGAAACGGCTCCAAATTTTTTCTTTAAACTTTTGGTAGGGATAGTGCTAAATATACCCTATGCGATGACATAAACGCCATATTGCTGTTATCTTTTGTTTTTTCAAACTTGCAAAAATGTAATTTTTTTGACTTGTCTCTCACGTCGTTAATATTTACACTAGCGGCGAATTGTTCACATTATTATATTTATGAGAACATGTGCTTTAAATAATGTCAAGTAAAGTTTATCGAAAACACAACCGTTTTCTGTGAAAACTAGCTCAAATTTCCGCATTTTCAGAAACGCTCAAACGCCATTTTCTCATAAATGGCTAAAAACAATTTGTTCAAACTTTTCGATCGGATAGTCTTAATTGCACTCTTTAATATGACGTCAAGTTTATTTTGAGTATTTTTTTTAAAGTTACACATATGTAATTTTTTTAAAGGATTTCTCACATCTTTAATATTCACATTACCAGCAATTTGTAAAGATTATTATATTTGTGAGTGTAAGTGCTTCAAATAACTTCAAATAAAGAATTTTGAAAACTCAAAAATTTTCTGTGAAAATGAGCTTCAAATTTCGTTTTTTTTAGTAGCGCTAAAACGCAATTTTCTTTAAAACGACACATAATTGTTAAAAGAAAACTGCTATTTAGGGCTAAGTTTTTGTTCTTTAATATTCTAAAATTAATATTTTCATTCAACCAAGAGGAAACCGAAAATTTAAGAAAATAACAAAAAAATGTAGTTTTTACTGTGATAAATGGTAGCTGGCAAGAAAGAGTACATGGCAATTCCGAATAGCTAGCAAAGAGCCAAAGAATAGAAAACTAATACGTGAAAGTCTGTGCCATTCTGTAGCACCACTAGTTAATCATGCGAACAAGTTTTCAAATGAATAAAATACTTTTGAATAAGAAAATGTAAATATATAAGCAGTGTGCATGTATATTAGGACGAAATGAAAGAATGCGTTAGAATTAGATGAAAAATACTCATTTGCTACTAAATGAAACATGCCTTGGTTATATCGTTTGGGTCTTTGAAAGTTTGCTTCTCAGAACCCTAATGCTGCTTCATTTTGGCCTTCAGGTCACAGAACAATGAAGTTCTCATTATACCAGTATAGTTTTATTGGTGCATAAATAATAGTCTTTGTATAGCAAGAAAAAGGACTGCAATGTAATAATTTACATGGGAAGTATTCACAACTCTCGTCATCTACGTACACCCAACACGCCTGTCAGCACCTGCAAGAGAACTAGTTGCCTACAATATGGCGCACCCTTCAATTTGTAACGCTACACTAACGCTACATGTGTATCTAGGTAACACTATCCAATATCTTTGTGTAGGACTGGCGATGAGGGCAGCACTGCGCTTTGTTTTGAATTGGAGAGAAAGAGATAGAGCTATAGGTATACTCAGTGCAACTGAAAACTGAAGCACTGATCTAGATGAAGGTCCGAAGACGTATACATGGCCTTCTTGTAATGTCATCTTAGGTTCAACCAAAGAGTATATGGGTTCAACAATACCCGTGACAGTTCATTTAAAAACAGGGAAAAATGCCGACGCGTTCAATAATATTAATAAATAGTAATAACCATCCAAAGAACGGCAGTATTTTGAGTCCCTAAAAGTAATCACATATTCCAGTCATGCTATACAACAAATTCTACAACATGAGTACATTGTTCAATGAAAAAGTCCAGGAACTTTTTGTTTAACTTCCAGATTTCCGTAAAATACAACGCAATGGACATGTTTGAAAACGTTAATGAGTATTCAAATTATTAGGTGTTTTCTGTGTGGTTAAAGTAATGCTTCTATGAAAAATTATCTGAAAAAAAAACAATTGGGCTGATTAATTAGCATTACGTAATTTTACAAAAATGCTTCATTACTTTGAAACAGCACTTAACACCGAAAATTAAAGTCACAAATATTATAATTAGGCAGAAAGATGCAATTGTGTAGACAATTCGATGTGTTTTTCAAAAGCTCTTTGAGGGTTTGAAATTAACCTAGCCAAGTAAGTCCGTAGTAATGTAACACGACTACAATATTGATAAGGATTCCTCCCGCATGAAATTGTCGTAGATAAGATGTAACATTTTTATACTCTTTGACATGGTCTAAACACAATTCAATAAATTGCATACAAAGCCAATGCAAGTGTTTTGCCTGGTACAAATGAAACATGGAAACGCAAAAAGGGAGGGTGAATATACGATTTTAATACAAATGAACATTTCTCTCATTTTGATTTGTTTATGTTTCACTATTTGTCTGATACATAAAGGAATATGTGTTAATTACTCGCGCATTGTTATTAATTTTTTAATTGCTTACAGGTTCGATATAACCTTGGATTTCAATACTTCTGATGTACATCCGGAAATATCCCAATAAAGAATTAAAGATTGCTTTGAATTATCAAGTGAGTTTAATATATTTTTATTCACATTACGTTAAACTGGTATGAGCTTTGGAATTAATTGAAATGCCTTCTGAGGCAGGTAAAACGTTAAATGTCTTTGGTCCAAAATCGCACATTACCTATTACACGGTTATTCAGACTATAAATTAACTAAAAATAAAACGTGTGTACAAGTATGGTATAACATCGAAATATTAAAATATGCCCTCTGAATTTATTTTTCAGTTTTCAGATTACCCACTTGGCCAGGAAATTAAAAAAATGTGTATAGCTGTAATTCTGTCTTAGGTATAGGGCAAACTACGAATAACAATTTTAATCTTAAAATGAAATTTCAAATTTATTATTAGGATATTCCAAATTTTAAGATTACGACATTATTTATTACAAGCGAAATCAAGAAACTCTTGAAAATTACTTAAGTTGTCGCTATTTTATCATTTTCTTTGTTTTCACTTCGAAATCTGTATGATGAAAGAAAATTTCCTTTTAGTCACGCATCCATATCTGCATTTGCTTATTTAATGACAAGCCCTGATAGAGATAAGGACATGTTCAATTTGTGGTGGGGTTTTACTCCACTATTGTTCTGGTTGATGCATCTCGAAATTATCACAACTTACATTATTAGCAATTTTTATTAATATTCGAAACTGTATTCTGCACTTGAATGAAAAATGTTATAATGCTTGTAACGTTCGAGATTTCGTGAAGGATCAATATTTTTACTATATTTTTAGATATATAAATATTACGATAGAAATAACCGTAAACATTCCTCCAATGAATTTATTTCCTTGACTTTATGTTTTTGTCAACAATTCAGTGAAGTAAGTACATATTCATTGCAGTCACTCTTTATTCAAGTTAAAATGGATTCGAATGAAACAAGAACTCTTTTTGAAAAAAACAAAATATTTCCGGAAACATACGAACGACGTTCAGAGCGATTAAAAAAAGGCAGAGAAAGACAAGAACGGCAACGTATTGCTGAGATACCCTCTGCAGAAATTAATGAACAACGATTAAGAATTCGTAGAGAGAGGAACAAAAGAGAAGACTTCTAGAAACAGATGAACAACGCGCAGAACGATTAAGAAAAGACAGAGAAAGACAAGAAAGGCGGCGTGTTATTGAGAGATCTTGTCCAGAAATTTATCAACAACGATTAAGAATTCAAAGAGAGAGAAAGAAAAAGAGAAGACTTCTGGAAACAGATGAACGACGCGCAGAACGATTAAGAAAAGGCAGAGAAAGTCAAGCAAGGCGACGTGTTGCTGAGAGATCCTGTCCAGAAATTTATCAACAACGATTAAAAATTCATAGAGAGAGATCTATTCTAAAACGATCTCAGTGGTCTCCACGAGAACGTGAACAGAAGTTGGAGAGAAATCGGCATCGTATGAGAATTAAACGATTGGAACGCAAAACAACCACAATGAATGATATTGATGTAAACAGAGGTTTTCACATGAAAGAAGGAAAATATATATGTCAAATATGTGGTTTTGCCAGTAACTCACAAGTCTCTTTTGAAGAACATTCTTTAAATCACCGTCACTGTAATAATTTTCAGTGCTGTTACTGTGGCGATAAATTTTATTATAAATATGATATGATAAAACATGAGTTCATCCATATTATTGAGATTAATAAGGTACATCCAATAACATGTGATTTTTGTCTTTCTGATCATAGTTCCTGGAAAGTATATTTGAAATGTAGAAGAGAAAGCACTAACAAAAAATCGTTGACATGTCGGAAATGTTTTGTTTCCTTTAAAAATAGTCAGGAGAAGAAAATCCATCTTCAAACATGTTCTAAAGTAATGTTAAGTAGTAGAACTTCATTTTTATGTGAACTATGTGGGAAAATGGTATCATCGTTACAAAGTTTCAACAATCATTACAGAACGCATACAGGTGAGAAGCCTTATGCATGTAAAGTGTGTGGCAGAACCTTTACAACAAATGTGGGTTTGCATTATCATAAACGCATTCATACAGGTGTGAAACCTTATAAATGTAATGAATGTGGAAAATTGTTTGCACAAAGATCATCGTATGTGATGCATATGAAAACTCATACTGGGGAGAAACCATTTAAGTGCACAGTTTGTGGTAAAAATTATGTAAGTAAAACAGTTCTGAATGTTCACAAAAAGATACATACAGAAATATGAAATTACTTTGTAAACTTAAAGATTTCAAAGAAGTGAATAGAAACAATGTATTTATTTCGGATAAAGCTTATTTACAAAGTTTCTAGATATCATAGTGAATTAAAATTTTTCCCAATTATCTAGATAATTTAAAATGTATGTTATGTATTGCAAGTGGAAATTTAATTGTTTTGCAATTGCAAAAAGTAGAATAATGCTTGTAGTAAATCATTAACAATATTGTATTTTGTTTATTAATAAAACAATGATATAAAGATAATTAGGTTTTTATTTCAAATTTTCTATTATCGTCACAATATTTATCAATATGTAGGAAAATCAAAAATAATTGAAACATATCATAATGAGAACAAATGTGTAACACCAAAACAATTGTGATTACTTGTGATTAGGGTTCGGATTTTTATACAATTGCTTATTTCTTCTGCTTAGTTGTTGAAGTCGATAGAGTTCGGTTTTCATTTCAATAAACTACAGATATCATATTTTATAGAATGTACATATTTTACGATCAATAATGCAGAAAATTGCATATTTCAAGGTTGATTTAAAATTTTCTTTGTTTGACTTGCCTCTTATATAAGTAAAACCCCATTAATATTGAATATTCAGTTATTCAAATTATGACTTCTCTTACAACAATTTTTTTTATCCCCTTGAATACTATACCTCGTGTTGCAAAGAAATATTTGCAGAATTGAGTAACGATAATGTAAATCTGGCGTCAAGGTCTCCTGGCAAGGTATCAAGCTAACTGCGTTCAGAGAAATTCGCGGCCACTGCACCCAGAAAAATTGGTGCGAGATTTAAAAGTAAGTATTGTACAAAATCCTCCGGAGTCGCGGTACATCATGGATATCAAACCCATGAGTCTTGGGGATAAGTCAATTGATAGTTATTGCCCCAAATTAGCTAAATTAATTCCCATTCTTTCTTTAAGGCAAATAAATTTTCCATTAAAATGACTATCAGTCAGGTTTCAAATTCTCAAATGAGAATAAAATTAAAAAATTAGAATCAAAAGAATATTGATTTTGTAATCCTGTTTACTTAAGACTGATATAAAAGCATGAAATTTCTACGTTCAGATTGGACAGTTTAACAGACAAATATTCTTGTCTGTTAAAAGCGTACTCCGTGCGTAAGCGAGAATTGTTACCTTATGAGACTTGTTAATTTATTGCACATTTTTAAATACAATAAATAACTGAATCATTCAAAAACACAACACAAGATAAGTACTATCCATTTAAACGCATCCCTACCACTTATCAAGGATGTTTATATAGAGAGAATTTAGTAAGAAAATAAACATCAAAATATGGTCGCTAATGACCTAGTACTTGATGCGACCTTAAAAAACAAAAACAAAAAAACAACAACAATATGAAAATTGTAATAAGTAATCATAATACAATTCTCGGTTATTTGATAGAAAAAAATTATCAAATATTTTCGTATCAAGCCAATATTCCCCGACGCGCACCATTTCATCTTGCGCGCGTACACTCCTTTCTGGATTTTAAGGGGAAATGACTGCGTAGACAGGTGAATTTGCTCGCGCCCATAGGAGCGCCGGTCTCTCCAGGCGGGCAAGAGCTCGTGCGGTCGCGCTTTGGCGTGCCTGTAAACGAACGACGCCTTTAATCGCAGCCCTATTTCCTCTTTAAAATAGGAGCCAGCTCAAATGATTTTCTTCCAATATCGACTTTGTAGAATGAGTCGCTACTTATCTACTTCTATCACTTTTTCTCATTTTGCTTAGAGCTTGCGATCAGTAACAATCTGTTTGTTTGCCAGCACAAAACAAAGTTCACTCATTTTCTATTTATTTTATCAGGTTTTTTGGTGCGTTAGGTAATGCTTTTACATAATTTCACTAATTTTAAATGCATATTTTTGAATAGTTTACGCTTTTACTGCATATTGTTGCATATTTATTAACACTTGAAAACTATTCTTGAATCCCTGAGATACACACCGACTTCTTTTTTTAATTGTAAGCTCGGCAGTAGGGTAGGGATCTCCATCTATTTCCCTTTGTAGTTTACCAACTATTAGATAGTACCAGCCCATTTGAAGGGAAGGCCATTGAGTTCTGCGGCCTGTGTGTCAGATTCGACAACAGCAAATTTGTGTGCATTTTTAATCCATTATTTTTTTCTTATCCTTATTTTTGTGATTTCATTCCAGACAGTAAAGTAATTACTAGTTTTTACTTTTTTGCTATTGCTTACGAAAGTAATTTAATACTGAGAAATACTAAGTAATTTAACGCATTTTTTGAAACGCTCAAACACCATTTTCTTATAAATAACTCAAATTTTTTATCTTCAAAAGTTTCGAACGGATAGGGCTAATTGCACTGTTTAATATGATATAGATTTCATTTTGGGGTATATTTTTGTTTGTTCAAAAATTACACATGTAATTTTTTTTGAAAGAGTTAACTTATGAGACTTGTTAATTTATTTCACATTATTGTTAAATACAATAAATAACTGAATTATTCAATAACACAACACAAGATAAGTACTCACTCCGTTTATATGTACATTTCCAGCAATTTGTAAACATTATTATATTTTTGAGTTGATGTACTTCAAATGATTTCTAATGACGTTTTTCGAAAACTCAAAACATTTCTTGAAAAAGAGCTTCAAATTTCGCATTTGGAGTAGCGCTTAAACGCCTTTTATGACTAGGTTTTACTGTTCTTTAACATTATTAAAAGAATATTTTTTTCTACTGTTAGGAAAGGGAAAAACTAAGAAAAAGTTAAAAAAAGTACTTTAGGCGCCGATAGATGGCAGTTGGCGGCGATATGTAGCAAGTCTGAGTAGCTAGCAGAGACCAAAATAAATAGAACACTAATATTGGAAAGCCTGTGTCATTCTGTAGCAGCACTAGTTTATACAGCCATATTATTTTTTCGTTTGCAATCACATGAAATTGAATATTTGTTTTACTTTACGCCCTAACACTAGCTTCTTGTCCAGGGTGCTTGAAAATATGACATTAATAAGGAGGAAGTATGTGTGCATAGAACACATTTTGCTAGAAATGACTGCAAAAAATAGCTATGTGGAGTGCGGCCCCCAGTAAAATTTGCTTAAAATGCTGGATGATGTCTAAGAGTAAATTTAATTCTTTGATACGTTTATTTATCAAGTTCCAAAGATACATTGCTAATTGTTGTAAATTAATGTTTAGATGTCAAATAAGAATTATGAGACAAATTTTAGTTGGACATCGACGAGGCCAGAAAAACATTTTTCAGTAGGTTTCATTCAGCGCGATTTTTCTGTCAAACCAAAGAACTATACAAAAAAAATTGCGATCAATATGTCTTCCGAGGACTTCAATGCTGTTGTAGGTGGGTGTGGACCACGGTGGTGTGGACCACATCGTGGTGTGTACTCATGAGAGACAGGCGAATTGAAATAATAAAAACAACCCTTCTGGCAACTTAATAGGATTTGATCTAAATGAGTGAAACCAAATTTGATAAAAAAGGATTACAGGAATGTATACGAGGTTAATTCAGAAAACAATATACATGTATTGATGCATTTCTAAAATACTTTCTATTAATGTAAATATAGCATTTGATTCTTATACAAAAAGAAATACATGAAGTACACAATACTCATAATTTAATACAATAAAAATACACTAGTGAATTAATTGAAGTATCATACCTCTAAAAATAATAATTCGATAAAATTATATCTTTGTTGTTATCAACGTGAAGATTTGACATGGAAAGAATAAACTACTTAAAATCTATTCTTTTTCTTGATACATTTCAAATCGTTGTCAGCACACGGATCTTAGTTAATAAAGAGCAACTTTTGGATATGATAGACAAGACGCCCGGGTCTCAAATTTAGGGGGCTTGGATAGGTAGATAATAAGAAAATTAAATTTTGATATTATGAGTTGCTGTAAAGTAATCAGTTGTTACACAAAATTTGTGATTTGACAGTATTTTTGGGCGGCGAGGATTCCGAATGTTTCCAAGGTTCAACGTTCAGTTCAGATTTGGCATTGGGAAGGGAAACGTATATATAGGAACGAAAGAACAGTGAAATTCAAATTATGAATATTTCTCAGAATTCCTTTTTCTTGTCAGTTAATGATGGATTATCAGAAGTATGAATGAATTCCCAGTCTACAACAAAACTGAATCACGTGATAGTACACTTTTTTGTAAAATGATAATGGATTTTTACTAGGCTCATTATGGGAATGTAAACAAAGCGTAAACGTAATTGTGATTTTTTTCAATACTTATTTTTTTGTTGGAAGTTTGAATTGGTATAGTAATGTAGTAAAATAAAATGCCGTTAAGAGGAGAGAATTTTGAAATTCAGATTTCGGAAGTGAACTGGTTTTCCAGTGGTTACAACCAAACAGCACAACACCTTGGTTAACATATCATGTGGTTAAACATCTTTACCAAGTCTCAGTATTTCCTAATATTTTATGGCTTCATGTAGATTTACGGAGTTACTTTTTAAAGTAAACGAAATAATGTAAAACAATTACAGTAATTTATTAGAAGGGGAGAGCAAATTCATGGAGTTATAATAATTATTATTAGAGATTGCATCGTGGAAAAAGGGCGATGATCATCTCATATCAGAAATGGCTCTATTCAAGAAGGTACGATATTAGCACCAGCGTAACTTTATTCTTCTCGCTCTACAGCTTCCATAGTGATGCGCTGTAAGGAGTAAACGCGCATAAAGAACGGGCGGCTGATTCTTGCTACCTTCACCCATGGGACGACAATATACTCCCCAGGGGAAAGTTTCAATCTGGCGACAATGCTGCCATGTTGAACTGGTTCCACAGATCCCTTGAGTGGTTCGAATTCTTCCAGATTTTCAGGATCTAGTTCTTCCGGATATCTTCCTCCCTTCTGCAATTAAAATAATTGTCAACTATGTATGAAAAACATATTGCATTAAAACAAGTACTCATCTTTACTGGATTGAAAAGTGTTACTTTGTGGTACGCGTCCGGCAAAATAGGCTTTACCGTACGCGTACTGTAAATACGTCATTGCCATAAAAAACAAGAAGTACTGCGAACAAAACACTGGAGCGATATCAATTAACATAGCTGCCATCTCATATTGAGAACTATCCCAAGTTAATATACTTAGAAGTTTCCGTGAATTCGTGATAAAATTAATGTTCAAAAATGATCGTACGAAAGTGCTTTAGGCGCACCTACTCAATTTCAAAATGTCGGACTGCTCTTAACAACGCCTCGTCCCTTAACATTTTATTTACATGTCAAACATTTTGTTTGCATGTCAAAAAACGTTCTGTACTAGTTACGTTTATAACTATTTCATTACATTTAAGTAATACAAACTTTCTTTTTCGTTTTAAATACTTTTTACTGATTTTTAATCTGTCCCAACCGTCTAGAAACTTCCTATGTTGACCTAAAAATTAAGGTAGAGTTGGAACAATTGGTCATCGATATCAATGAAGTCAGTCCACCTAGTATGTACTTAAGTTAATTAATAAATATCTTAACTGTTTAAACGATATTAGTACCTTTTTGCGATTTATTCAACACATAATTTGCATAGTACATGATACTTAAGGTTGGGTTTTTATACCACTTTACAAGTAAGTGCCAACGGGGTTAAGTGAGCCGAAGGTTTTGGGGTCAGGGGGACGGTAGCCCATTTCACCCTTCACAAATCTTACAAGATATAACATCTTAATCTTTCTAGTTTAGAGTTTAAGATGCTCGTAATGATAGGTAAAACAACCAACTATCGGGATTATGCAGAGAAGCACTGGATGTGTCTCAGTGACCATAACCAATGCCACTGCAGAGGCTCTGACCGGGAGGTTCTAGGGTTCGAGGGAGAGTTTTTGACACTATGTCGACGACCAGGTCGAATTCAGCCTTAGTCTGGAGGAGAATTCTAGAGACCGGCCACTCGGTAGTGTACCGTGGTTACTCTGATCAATACTAAGAGAATTCTGGAGGAGAACGTTTTCAAACAGGCCACAGATGGCGCGCTATCTTCCCCTTCTCATCCTTGCCACCTCCTCTTCAATTACATTAGTCGGGATCTTAGAGCTTGTTACGACTTGCGCAGTAACCCGTCGCGTCGAGGGAATGTTAGGAAGAGGAAATCCCGTAGGCCTGTGGTGTCAAGCTCTTCTAATATACGCGCAAGTTTTCTTGAGCCCCGGAATACCTACCCAACTCATTTGCCAACACTAGTTGAATTAAGAATAAATGATAGCAACGAGCGTTGTAGACAAAATCTGATAACCAGAAATGTTCGCCCCCGTGTATTAGAAACGATTTTGCATTGAAAACGCAACTTCAAATTTGATATAGAATACCTTTTGTCAAAATAATCTTACTCCCCACTCCTCTCGCAACTAGCGAAGCGAGAGCTCAAGAAAACTAGCGGGTATAATACTAGAGGCAGTGGCACGCGTCGTGGCTCCGTAGCATGCCACGAGCTACTCTGCGCAACTAGCATCGGGAAAGGAAACTATTAGTAACCCCGCCGTTTTACAATAAGGATGGCGTTGTCTCTGGTGGCGGGGTGACGAACTAAGTGAGGAGCGATTTCGTCGTGGCACTGGTACCATAGACTCCCGCTCGTGACATTAACCTTGACAACACTGCCGTAGGCCAACTTGTAGGTCTGCGTCGGAACGCGCTTTTCAGTGGCGATGAACACAGGTACCGTGCAGCTACAAGGTGTACTTCACTCATGGAACTAACAGCCAAACTACTTTGACCTACCCGCACATCCTATCTCTCTCACTCCACAGGAACTGTGGAAGTATGCTGAAGGAAAGCCTTAGAGAAAAATCCCAATCCGAAAATTGCAGAAGGATACGGCATCCCAAGAGCAACATTGATAAGATGTCAAAAGGCAATATGGGTGTAGAAAATGTTAATTTTAGTCCCAATAATAACCATTTTAAAATGTTTCAAGTTAAGGAGAGTGTCTTGTTATAAGGTTAACTAGTAATTTAAGCTTGCAATATTTACTACAGTAGGCTACCAAAACTGCAAGGAACCTTGCATCTGAACTCGCAAACTTTCATACATTTGAATCGACATTTCATCTAAAAAGTAGCAAATTTGTTGGGTAAAATGTCTTATTTTGTTGCAAAATGTTTCTTAATATATAAAGTCTAGTGAGTTTTGGAATATTGCTCCATTATTTAAAACTGTGTTAAACTTGCACACTAATAGCTCAATCGTCTTAAAATTAAGGTCCCTTTCGATTATGTACAACATTTGATTAACATTTCATTCTACGAGAAGAAGAAAACGTAATGTGCGTAGTTACCTACCATTCATTTTGAAAGTGAAATATGTTTATCTACAAAATTAATATTAATAAATAATTGAAAATAACTTAATTCCGTTTTACATGATCTGGAAGAAAAAACAAACACACTGAGATTACTCTTAAGACTTACCTGGAATACGCTTATTCCAATAGGGTATATTTCAGCGTGGTATGTGTCTCGATTTTGATCTTGAATAAGTTGAATAATAACGTTATAAGAGGGAGAGGTAGCATCTTGATCCTCAGATTCCTCGACAACCTCTTCATCTGAATCAATTTCATACTCAGACGTCTCATCTAAAAAGAACGATGACATTTTAGACAAATTGGATTGTGTAATTTTGATTAAATAATTGAAGATATTTGAGTCGGTTATTTTTAAAAACCCGTTAGTCACTCTTTTGAATTTTAACTTTTTGTGAGAAAATACAAGCTGTAGGATAGATGCTTCGTTTCATGTGGAAATCAGATTAATAGAATGCCGTTCAGGATACTGCAAAATTTTGGTTTGATTTTGAAACTCTGTAAATCATTGACTTGCGGGGTATATATATGACTGTGTATGTGTGACAGATATCACTGAAAGAGATATTGGGATTGGTTAAAAGGGATATTCAATACGGAAATATTCCTATGTACTATCATAGAAACACACATTTCAAGCAACTATTTCTGTCATATGAATCATGTTTGATGTAGATGCACATGTAATTTCACATAGATGTGTCGAAGTACAAACTAAACCTGCAATATGTGTGTATTTATACGTTTAGGTAAAAAATTCCTGATTAGTTTTTAAAATACCGTGTCGTAAACTTTTATTAAGTCCAGGCACTATTATATTACTATTGATACAAGTAAATTACATGTCGCCCTGTCATTCTCAATCAAGATTTATGCGTCAGAAATTTAAAAAAAAATAGAGAAAAGTTATCTTGTATTTAATTATTAAGTTTTTTCTTGTTTTCACTCATCTTTAATATTCCAGACTTGCAGGGTTTTAAAAATAACCTATTAATTTACTACGAAAAAAATTGATTGACGTTTTTGGAATTTTCCACTTCACTTGACGCCACATCCCGCGTGGGGGCTTTTTTTGGAGCGCCCTATAAATATTTTTTCGTGAAAAATCTGTCAAAAATGAAATTAGTCAAAACGAGGTCGGGTATTCCTGTTCAATCTCGCGAACAATTACAAGGAAACTCGCCAGCAGGGTGCAGCCTCAAATTGTCTTTCCCCCGCGCGGCCAACATTCTTCGGCTGCCCCACCCTCAAAGTTTCTCACGGCTCTAGCACGTTTATACAAAAACATAAGAAATGAAACACAGATGTTCGGGGAACAAAACGACTCTCGTTGAGCCCTCTGGCCGCAAGCGCCGAACCGCCGCGTACTTACTGTAAGCCGGGGAAGGGGCGGCAGGCTCGGCCTCCCCCGGCGGGCGCGCGGCCCTCAAGCCATTAGCCTTTTACCTGCTTTTCTCAGACTTCGGCGGCCAGACATATTTACAAACATTCCAGATATCGCTACGTGCCTCCCGCCCCAATACAGGCGTTAGAATTCGCCGACAACGAACGCATCTGCTAGGCAGCCGCGTCCGCGCCCGCGCCCGCGACCGCGACCGCGCCCGCCTCACCGCCCCTTACTCTCAACCAGCATCGCGGTTCCCGTGAGAAAATACCAAACCTTGCTAATGAGATGCAGCCATCGCGGGCACAGCCAGTGCCATCACAAGTCACGTGACACACTTCAAAACATAACAACGAATAGCGAGCATTTCTTGTGGCACACTACGTCTCACTGTACTTCATAGGCTAGCTGCAATTGTCACGTGACTCTTCCCCCTCTGCACTCAGAAACATACGTTCAAATAAATACGGCAACTTCGCTCCCACGCGCCACTGTTATGTCGAACTATCAGTCAAACTCTGCTATGTCAAACTTCTAAGTCATTTCTACTCTGCTGCTACTACGCAGGCACTTCTAAGTCAAACTACTATACTGCTGCTACAATTACTGCTCAGTTCACTACTATGTGAAGCTACGCAGTCACACTTCTACGTCAAAACTCTACTACTGCGCAGTCACTCTTCAGTCAATCTCACTGCTACTATTACGCAGTCACTCTTCAATCTCACTGCTACTATTACGCAGTCACTCTTCAGTCAATCTCACTGCTACTTCTACGCAGTCACTCTACGTCAAACTACTATTACTGCTGCTACAACTACTACTCTACTCGTCGGACAGCCTGCGAACGAGTCAGCTGTCCTTGCTCTGCCTATCAAGGCTCCGGTAATCAATCGGCGCGGCCAGCAGGCCGCGATCAACAGTACGGGCCGCTCCAGCACGCGAGTACGCGCCCATGGTGACATCCAGCCTACCAGCCGAAACATCCGCAGCCCATTTCTACGGACGGCACGCACACACTCAGCCGTCTGACCTGGGTTGGTGCTTGCTCTACTCTCATCAATCTGTAAGTGTAAACTTCAAGCAAGAAAAACTTTAATCATAAACATTCATTGGTCCTCCGGCTTACTGTCTAACTACTTACTTGTTAAACTAATCAATATTTCAAGCATTAAATTTAATTTATTCACAAGTGCATTGCCTTTCATTTGCCCCTAAGAAACAATCCCCTGAAACCTGATCTGAGCCTGTATGTAGTCGCTTCGCAGAACGGACCTCACACCGCGCTGCATCCACTACAATTCCTAAGGGACATATTTTCTCATCTGATAATGCTGCTTTGTTTTTTAAAACGAGTTGTAAAATTGTAATTTGAAATTTGTGTTTGAATTGTGATTTGTAATTTGAAACGTTTATGGATTGTAATTTTGTTGAAGGGTGAAGGACTTACTCGAGCGATCGCCCATTTCGCCGCGCGCCTACTTTGTGAAAACTACAGCACAAATAAAATGTAAATATTTTGTACTCGTATATGTCAATAAATCACCGATATTTCTACTTTTATTGCATCGAATGTACTGTATTTTAATATTATGTCGGGTTTTAATTTATTATCATAATTATTGTTTGGCTGTGATTTAATGTTCATTATTCTACGAAGATGGCATTCTGTAGTAAAAAAGTCACAAAGCATTCTGAATAATTTTAAAGATATCTTAAGTTGTGTGAGAGTGGTGTTGCTTTGTAATACCTGCCCTTGGAATGGAAGCGGAAAACTTAGTCAACGAAGATTTACGTGTGAAGCTTCGCTGTGAAGATGCAGAGTAAAAATCTTGGAGCACCAGCTAAGATTTACTTTTCCATATTTTGAATGTTCCACCATAGTATTTTTATGTTGTTCTGTTTATTTTTAAATAAATATAATTATTTTATGTTTTGGTGTTAGAATAAGACAATATAGCATAAAGGAAAACCTTAAAAAATCAACAAAGGAAAAAATTGAGAGCTTGGGAGAGAAATCTCAACAGACATTATGAAGAGTCCCTCAATAATTAATAATATTATATAGCTCGATTGCTCGAATGTGACCACAACCAGCCCAGAAACGTTCTCTTATAAAGTGAGAAATGTTTGCTCGGGCCCAGTATTTGTTTTAACAATTATATTTAATGAAATAGTTGACATTTGAACTATATAATTTTAAAAATACGAATATGCTTCTAACAAGTAATGCGTTTCAGTTTCTCGGTCAATGCCCCCATTTCGATCAGTGTTTTGCCCTGTTTCCCTGATTCATGAGCAAATTCTAAGAAGGTCCCGTTGTTTTGCTTCTGAACATAATTATAGCTTCGCTATGTAGACGTTTTATTGAGCTCTCCTTTTGCTACTTGAATTAGGTGTAGAGACGGTGGTATGGGTTACTTTGTTAGCAATATTATAGAATCAAATCTATAGTTCGTTTACCGACACAAATAAGTTTCCTACCACTCGGAAGGAGAACTTTCTTTTTTTCAAATGATGCTAACCACGCCTTATTTAAACTTTTATGCATTATTAAACTATATTGTATAAAGGGGATGGGAGAAAATTGTCCCTACCAAATCCCTACCAAAAGTTTAAAGTAAAATTTGGAGCCGTTTTTGAGAAAATCTTGTTTTTGTAATTTTTTAAAATTGCACATATTGCACGCAATATTGCACGAAAAGTACTAAAATTTTGAAAACCATTTACATGACCTTTATGAAAGAACTCAATATGTAGAACAAATTTTATTTGAAGAAAAAATCTCTATCTTCAATTTTGTAGTTGGAGAAAGACGCCGAAAAAAATTCAAACTGTAACAATTTTCGAAAATTCAGAGTTATCCGTGAAAATCAGACCTATGCCATGTTAATAAGTGTATTTTACTCTATTCATACAAGAAATTTAAAGAAAAATTTGGAGCCGTTTTTGAGAAAAGTTTGAAAATCCCCGGGGGGCTTGATATAAAGTACCCCCAAATTTTGAAGAATCTTTTTCAAAATCTCAAAGCATTGACTAGAACCAAATCGATCGGGGAATATCCATTTTGGAAGAAATCGTATGTATGGTTTAGGCGCTAGCAGTGTTCACAGACGGACGGACGGACAGACAGACGGACGTTTTCCTTTCAATTGGGTTTTCAGTATCAAGGACCTAGAAAACAGGGTTTCTGGCTACACCATGTGTTAGGGGATTTTTTTTCTTAATTTAGCAACTGGTTTAATCCACTTTTTCGTTATCACGGCCCAGCAATTAATTTTTTCCGCCGAAAATTGGCCATTTTTCGCGCAGCATTACATAACTTTCCCTATACTACGTATAACACTCCGTGTATACGTACGTATATGGGAAAGTAAAAATTCATAATTGGTTTCTTGGCTAGTGTCGCAGGTCGGTACCAACTGTCGCTGCTAAGGGACTAACGCATTCTATTTATACAAATATTTATTTACAAATATTTTTATACATGTCAGAAGCCATTGGCCTTATTCTACAATCAATACTACTATTATGGTCTGGTTAATTTTATATTATATACATTCCTACTTACATTTGTACACTTGCTTAGTATTAACTTTACATACTTTGCTGGCTGTTATCTACAATGAAACGTTCGGCTCTTCTAGTAGCTTTCAGATCTTGGTCTTTTGTCCGGCAATGAGCCTCTGGTAGAGGGAGACAATCACTCTTCAGGATTGCTACACTGCGGTGGTGGGTTTGCCGCTCTTGCTTACATTTCACAGAAATACCTCACGCACTAGAGCATGGTAGTGCACTATTTCTTGTCCAATGAGAGAACGAAGTGGATGTAAACATTGTCACGTGGGTAGATAATATCTGATTGGCTGCAAGTCCGCGACACACATTTTTCCTCGCACTTTTTTATGTACACGTGTAATAAAATAGTTCCGTACAATTCAAGTAAATGTTCATAATGTACAGTAGAAAATTAGATGTAAGCGTCTCAAAAAGTGCAAATTTACTTTACATGTTATGTGATACATGTATGATACGTGTAAATTCATAGGAAATAGGTAAACGAAAATACAAACCAAGCGAAGAAGTAGTTTCGATGTAATGGCGGACCGCGTAACATGTTTGCTTGTAAGGAGTGAACCTATTTGAGTTGTGCCGAACGAAAAGCGTAAAAGAAACTCTCATTACAGCGTCAAGATTGGTTGTTTAAAACTAAGGGTGATTGGTGCGTGACTTGGCTATTGAGTGAAATCTGTGTAGAGCATTTTTAATTCAAACTGAACTGACATCTCCATCACCATCATCGTATGATTTTGTAAAACATTCGCGAGAAAAACCGACAGAATGTGGCGAAACAATTGCTGTTTTAAACTTATTTTAATCGTATTCAATTCAGTACGCAGTGAGAATACAAAATTTGCAATTGATAGACGATAGAGATTGTCAGTGACGAGCTTAATTTTCATCTGACAGTTCGATTCAGAATGAACGATCTTTATTCTTTTCATGTAAGTAACAAATAGACTTCATGGTACATCAGTGATAGATTACTGCAGTGTTGTAACAATTTTGGGTTTACATACACTATTAAAAATCACTATGTCATATCCGTGATGACTGCTCGCGTTTTTGTGGAGTGCAAAAGTTTCATGCCATCTTATCGACAATAATGTTTATTATAACTTCAGAAATAATATGCGGAATGGATGACATTATTCCCACGATTGCTACGATGTCTATCCCAAGTTATAAAGCAGTCATCAGTTTCTCTTGCGCATCCTGCACCTTGTGATAGAAGGGAACTGTGCAACGTGTGGATAAATTCGAGACAGCTCCAACAGTCAGCGGTGACAGCGGCGCGTTGACAGCTGCTAAGATGACAGTCGCATCTCCGGACCACGCGCTTCAGCGGAGGGACACATACACGTTTGTCTATGTCTACCAGTAGCGTAGCGTGATTCGCGTGTTTGGGGATGCTCAACAATAACGTCAAATGAACACATCATGGTCTTTAATGTTCTCTAGAATCTATGTTATCAAAACAAATGTTACAATACTTCAACAGATTTATGTCCGGAGACTTCTCGAAAGTAAATTATGCAATGGCTCAGCTTTAATTCTAATGCGCGATTGGCAATGAGATCACTTGTGAATTTATACAGTTCAGATCAAAATAATATTTAATGTAGTTAAGGACGAATTCATCTTCTTCGATATTAATTAAGAATTAGTAGGCAAGCAGTATTTCTCCTGTTTGTACCCACGACCAAGCAGAGAATCCCAAGTGAGAAAGAAAATATTTCACTGACGTCAAATGTGCTGTGCTCTCGTGCACGTCTCATACGCCACTTTGCTCAGTCGTACGCTAGCGTACAAGACTCGCGAATCTCTTGGTGAGGTGTGAGGAGGGGAGGGGGGAACCTCGCCCTCTGCGCATGCGTCATTGCCCGTCGCAATCTTGTGGCAGACGCTAGAAGCATTTTAGCATCCAAGCAATCGGAGTACAGCTTGTAATAACGCGCCGAATTCAATCTAAGGAAATCACATAAAATTAATACAAAACGTGTTTCGCTCAACGGACCACTTGTAAGTTTATCGATGCAATATTTGGGGTTCTTTGATTAATATTTTACGTGGGGATGTTCAGCATCTTAGCGTCCCTTGACGCTACGCCACTTATGTCTACACATTTACTTCACTCTCTCGTTGGGCAGCCTATACGTATTGCGATGTATCTGGCGAGCGTTTGAATTCGCGCGCGCGGCTGCGGCGGCGCGCTATATTGTGGCGGCACGAGGCGAAAGAGCAGTACACGCTCCAGCAGCGCCGAGCCCAGGGCCTTGCAACTCTCCATCAAAACAGGAGACAAAGCTCGAGGGTGCAACAATAGGATGCGCTAGTGTCGCCGGGTGCAGCTGCAGGTTAGGCACGCCAACATCCGCACATAAAAATTGGCTAATTTGTGAAAAATACGAAAAGTGTCTTCTAAATGTTCAATTATTCGTAGGTGTAAGAAACCGCCGAAAAAAGCGCGAACATCGACGGTGTCTTTTGTAACATTACGCGCCTGCTTGCGTCTCGCGAACCTTCGCAGCAGCCACGTTTGAAGTATCGTTGGCAGCAGTTCGTATTTTAGTTCTGTAAGAAGGTGCTACGGGGGAGCACGCCACTGTATTAGTCACCACCACATTATATGAGAGTTAAAAGGCCCTGGCCGAGTCTTCGAAGCGAGTCTCGACAGACAGCATTGGCGGCATTTCAGAGAATACTACAAGAAGGGACCGCTTTGATAGCTACTACTTGGATATGTCTGGCAACATAACTGCAAGGTATGTCTTTACACTCAATTCGTCCATGCGTTCGTTTAGTTACCTCATTTGTAAATGGATTCATCACTGTCATCGCCCAGCATGGGGTTCATTTGTTTTCCAACCTGTCAAAAGAGTTCCTTCTTACAGTAATTCATCTGTATATAATGGCCTAGACGGCACCTCAGCAGACACTATAGTCCGAGAGTTCATTGCCAGTCGTAGTGCACTTCGTGGGTCAAGATTGTTACGCCGATTCTGATTACGTCTACTGTTTTTTGGTCCGTCTGGATTCTGGTGACCACGTCTACTGGTGTATGGTTACATGGAATTGGCCTTGATTTTTCTCTTCTGGCGCTTCGGCTTCTATTGGCATAATTTTAGTACGAGTGTGGATTTGGAAACATAGTAACTAAGTTCAAAAATAAACTTCTGTTATTGTTCCGTCTTGAGTTCCTTACATTTGATACATTTTATGTATGGAGCTGCTATTTTACACATTTAAGTAGATCTGGCCAAGACAAAAACATATACTAGAAAGCTACGAATTTTTTCTCTGATTTTTCTCTCTCATATTTTTGTCAGAAAATATGCACTCGAATTTTTTGTTATACTGATACCTCAAAGTGTGACTTACTCTACCCTGAGATAAAATTAATTTCAGAAATGAAAAATGTCTGTGTATGAATTACATGTACACTGCGTCAGCTTTAAGTTTGCAACATCTTTAACTTACCCTCTGCGTTTCCCTCCTCTACAGTCAGAGTGTATAGAGGATTTCTGAGAAAATTTTCGGCATACTCCACTCCCTCACCCTTCACAACTATTCCTTTATCCCATACGTTAGAAAAATTGTAAATCTGAAACAAAGAAGTTCCAACATGTTGGAAAATTTTATTGAAAATTGTGAACATAAATAATGCAATGAGAGACCATAGAAGAATATATGATTGAGTCATTGAATGAACACAAGTCTGAAGAATGATATAAGAACAAAATTTAAGTTGAAGTAGCTTTCAGAAACATTAAGATCAACATTAATAAATCATCGTATGTTCAAAAGGGTGTATTGATACCTGTATTTGTGAGTCATAGTTTTTTTCTTTGTTACCCACTTGTTGAGAAGTTGCTTCATAACAATCTCCGAAGTTAGGGAATTTATACGCCAACCAAAAGTGTGTGAAATGTCTCTTGAAGTGAGATACTTTCATGAAAAACTGTCCATCCTCATCCTTCACGTATTCTATTTTCTCTCGAGTTTCTTTATCTACGCCGGTCCATTTCGGGTCACTGTCAAGAGAAAGAGAAATAATTGTTTTAAATATTGTAAGGACCTGGTCACTTGTTATCACAAGGAGGGGATACCGTCATACACAGAGTTCCCCGGTAGTAGTAGATTGCTGGTCGCACGCGCTAAATTTATTTAATGTGCGCCAAGCATGTATCTTACGTACCATCCGGCTCCGGCATTGAAAATCCCAGGGGTGGGCTGGTCGAAGGAATGCAGTATGTTTACTACTTGAATAATACACTATGTTGGAATTTTTTAAAGTGTAGCCCGTCTAAGTGGCGGGAACACGTTTATTAAAAATAAAAGAATTTTGTATGTATGTGTGTATGTATGTACTTTGAACTCAGCAGCTCTTTGAGCACAACAGCTCTTTATGAGCTAAGGCCTACCAGCAGCGTCCCGGCCATGCGGCCATTGGTTAAGGAGAACGTGTGGTTAGCACATAGCCATCCCTTCATCGTATTTCTGGTCTTTTCAACCTGAGAAGAGAGCATTCTCTTCATCAGCAACAGATACCCAGACATTGCAAGGAAAGCGCACAGTTAATTTTTGCCCCGACCGAAAAGAAATTTGGATACAATTGTGAAATTACTACTTCTATTCCACTTTTTCCAGTCCAGAAATGTTATTGAGTTTGAAGAAGATGGACAAATACATATGATGATGACGAGTGCGTTACCTCGCTTCGGTGGGATTGCACTCTGGTGGGCCGTTACAGGGACAGTTCCGGTTGTGGGGTTCCGACGAAGATCTGCTGAAAGGAGGTTTCGTACACGCCAGAAAGTATCTCGAGCTCCCGTTGCACGTGCCAAGGAATTAGCAGCCGTCGGCAACCATTCTCGAGTTGATAAATACGCGATGCGCTAGGCAACAGACGACACCTCCCCGCGTCCACGCAGCCGATATGTCGGGCTACGCACCCCTTTGAGTGCCTCTCGGATGTCGGTCCGACCGGTCCATCAAACGAAATTAATTCCGATTTTAACGAGTGATGGACGGTCGGATTCTTCAGGTCAAGGGCTACTGGCCAGTCACTCGTTGGCGAATACTTCGCCATTCAGTGACTAAGTGGAGCGACTGGTCAGATGACCATACGCGTCTGCGTCTGATCTTCCAAGTAAGTTCTGACACCAGTCAATTCTGATACGAAGTAAGTTTGCTCCTCTCAAAGTTTCGACTCGAAGTGGTTTTCTCTTCTAATTTTTGACATGAAGTTACGTCTGTTCCTCTGAGTTCTAACGAGAAGTGTCTCTGTTCCTCTAAAAATTTCGACACCGAGTAAGCTTTCTTCTCCCTGCGTATTGCTCCCTCGTTTCTTAACCCCACCCCTTTAAAAAAATCCTTTGCTCTGTCATATTTTGATAATTTGAATCTATTGGTTGTTTCAACTGACCACTAGATTTTTCTGTGGATTGGATGAAGGCGATTCCTTCCTCAACGACCTCCTTTGAAATGCTTTTAATTGGTCACCTTTTGTACGCCCATGGGCTCGTGGAGAGCTCGTGGGTGGAAGGCCATCTGCTTGCTGTCCTCTGTCGCACTGATCATTTTTTTGCGCGTCCTCAGGGATTAGCGGACTGAGTGTCACCGAACTCCCTAACGCCACAGTTCCGGTGATAAATCTAACAATCACCGGGAACAAGGAATGACGTTGGGTGGTAGGAGGCTCCCTCCCGCCTTTGAAGGGCGACTCGCGGAGGGGGCCCGTGCGGATGTGCCTTTGTCGCTGTCCGTCCGTAAGCGAGACTTGTAAACTTGTAGAGACTTAATAATTTAATTCAAATTATTGCCAAATACAATAAATAACTGAATGATTTAATAACACAACACTAAACGAAACAACGAAAGAATCGAAAGAATTCGCCATTCTTACACATTCCTGCCACTTAGCAAAGATATTTATATAAGAGAGAATTTAGTAAGAAAGTAAACATTAAATAGTAATAAGTAGTGAAGAATATAAAGATAATTCAATTTTCGGTTATTTGATAGAAAAAAAATCTGGCAAACATATTTTCGTACGAAGCCATTATTCACTACTTCGTGCCGCTTCCGATTGCGAATGTACAAGCCTTTCTGGATTTCAAGAGGAATGAGTTGGGAGCCCGTGCCCGTACGAGTGGAGGGCTCCTCAGGCGGGCAGGTAGCTCGAGCGGGCGTGGTTTGACCTGCCTTTCTTACGCGATGGCTCGTTCTCTCCACGAAATCTCACAAACTCCGCGTTGGTGCTCGCACAGCGAATTCGACAAATACTGATCTTTCATTGCTTATACATTATGATACAGCAGAAATATACTGCGATTTTCGTAACTGTGCCCCTGACAGGAATCAGCTGTTGGCGGTTTCATCCAACCGGGAGCTTCAACGTCACCATAGTGACGTCACTGTCGCAAAATATAAGCTCCGATGGCAGCGAACAGCTGATTCCTGTCAGGGGCAAAGTTACGAAAATCGCAGTATACGAGTAGTTCATTTTAAGATGCGCGGCTCGATGTGTCTATGGTGAGTGATCATTAACACCACTCTGTCTTTCAAGTCATGGGTTTTTAAAAACCGCACCAAAGATGGTAGCACTAATACTGTACGTAGAAGTTCACTGCTTCAGTTCTCTCGCTTTCACCTTTATGTTCGCGAGTTCAATACCAGACATGATGGCGAATTTTCGTATTTTAGGCAATATGAATGTTCACAACAGTTTCTGCGTACGTAGACTTGCAAAAGAAAATTTAGAATCAAATTAAATCCACTTTTCACTTGAGTAGTGTTACATTTTCTCCGGCGCCTCGAATAATTAAAAACTTTTCTTCCGTTGCTCCCCCAGTCTCTCGCATTCTTTCCCGCCGGCGTCATAATTTGGATCAAAAAGGGCTGTGGCATTTATTTCGTTCGAATGAGTTCTTTCCGAGTTCGACCTTTATCCGAGCTTGGTCACTGATAACAGTTCGCATTCTGCGTCGTTGCACGAGGAGAAGTGGAGATAAAGAAACACCTCCCTTCCCCTAACAAGTACTCGTTGCACGGGCTATTCAAATCTGTCCGTACCATCTCACATCTTACTGACATTTCTTTTCAGAGGTCAAGTATTATTGCCGGCTTGGACTAGTCTAAAATGGAGATCTGTTTCAATATAGATCATGAAGATATCGAGAATAACAATACCGGTACTTTGAGTATCGGTAGATGCGTATTGCCTCGAAGATTAAAAGATGCCTCCTGTTTACAAGATGAGAAGAGTCGAGGAATTGATATCAATATCAAACAGTATACGGAAAAAGAGTAATATTATTTCAATTATCTGAAGAATTCGAGTGTTTCTGATAACAAGCTGCTAAAAGGCAAGGAATCGTGACATGTGCAGAGTGCCAAGCGAAGAAGTTTACTCGTCACTGAAGGCGCCCTTCCACTCTGCGGTGTCCTGGATGTCGCCCCAGGGATTGCGTATGCGCAGCAAGCGCACGATGGTGTCTCCCACTTCCAGGCTGTACACGCCCGTTATGGAGTACACGTGATAACCGACGATGCCTTCCTCGTAGGAGCCAGTCTGAAAAGAAATCGGTGTCAAGGCGGCTCCACACATTCGGCATTCGTTGAGCAGCGACCGATTCCCCACCCAATCCCGAGAAGCTGATGTGCTCGGCGAATGTTCTCTTCCTTTGATGTGTGCGAAAGATCGACACACGGTGAGTAGGGCGAGCACCGAATTTCGTCGCTCGCCAAATAGCGAGGAACTCATCCACACTACTCGGGATTCAGCGAGCGGTTGCTCGCTACTCGCCGAATACCGAATGCATGAAGTCTCCTTAAGAAACACGGTTATCCTATTCGTTTCCATTGGTTGGCACGTATGTGAAGTATGCTCACATGTTGATTACTCACAAATGATCATTGTTTTTTGTGATAGAGTATGTTATTTCATAAGCAAACGAAGGACTTTAAACTCTAACATAAAATAAGATTTTTGACAGGTTTCCTAGTCCCCAAACCACCATTCACACCTCTCTGCAGCCAAACGAACCTAACACTAATATACCTGATTAAAACAAATATGAAAATAAAATTTATACTATCAGAAAAACGGCTTTTACCCCCACAAAGATATCCATAAATGTACATGGACACAAAGTACTAAAGGTCTCAAATCAATTATTGATTATTCCATTATTGGACAGACATGCCATGTGAAAATCATGGACGTCCCTGTTAAAAGGGGGGCTGATTGTGGGTCCGACCATTACCTTTTAAAAACAACAGCTTTGTTTAGACCCAGGAAGAAAGAAACACCAATTGTGGAAGGTGAATGTAAACAAGAAACAAAATTGGAAGCGAGTTATGAACTTGACAGTTTTGAGAATGAGTCCACCATATTCCTTTACAAGTTAAGATTGGCACAAAAGATGGAAAGCAAAGTTGAAGGGTCCACAGAAGAAATGTACAATTTTCTGAGGGAATCCTTACATCAAGCCGCTAAGGAGTCAATTGGGGAGAAAAAGAAACGTAGATTTATAATGAAGAAATACTGGTGGAAGGATGAAATTAAAGATCTCCTTAAGGAAAAGAAACAGGTGTATGAAAGATGGCTAAATTCTAAGGATCCATTAGATAGAAATATCTACAGGAAATACTGTTACGCTGTTAAAAAGGAAGTAGCCAAATTAAAAGATGCATTTTGGAAAAAGAAATGCCGTGAAATAGATCGATTAGTTGGTGGTTCAAAATCAAGGGCAGCTTGGAAAACAATTAATGTTTTTAAAAAAGATAATGTAGAGAAACTGACATATTCCCCGATAACTGAAGAGCAATGGAAAAAATATTATGAAACTCTTTTAATAGAAACACGGACTGATTTTAAATGTATAGATTATTCCTTAGAGTGTGTAAATAATTCATGCGAAGATATAAGTGTGCACGAAATAAGAAAAGAGCTAATGGCTATGAAGAACAACAAAGCTCCCGGTCCTGGAGGTGTTCCTGTTGAATTGTTGAAACATGCCCCTGATGTTACCTTAGAATATTTGGCAGAAATATTTAATAAATGCCTGAAAGGAGAAGCCGTACCAAAAGATTGGAAAAGCGCATATATTACGTCACTTTATAAGAAAGGAAACAAAGCTGTTTGCGCCAATTATAGGGGCTTGAGTGTCATTCCATCAACAGGAAGGCTGTATGGACGGGTTCTGAGAGGTCGCATTGAAAGGGATATGATGGAACTTGAAGAACAGAGTGGATTTAGATCTGGTCGATCCTGCACAGATAATCTCTTTTGCCTGAAACAGCTGATGGAAAAGTCCATAGCCTACGGACGCCCACTACATCTGGTTTTTGTAGACCTAAGAAAAGCGTACGATAGTGTACCAGTGGAAAAGTTGTGGGAATCAATGAAAGAGAACAACATGCACGTACAGTACATAAATGCTGTAAAGAGATTCTATGAAGGAAATAGCAGCCAGGTTAAAACTTACACAGGTTTATCAGAGTCTTGTATGACTAACAAGGGATTAAGACAAGGGTGCTGTTTATCCCCAACACTCTTCAAAATATACATTTCATCAGCCTTGAGAAAATGGACAAAAAAGTGCACTAAAATGGGAATTCAGATAGGGGAAGAAAATATACGTACTTTATTGTTTGCTGACGATCAAGTGGTTCTTGCAGAAGATGTAAATGATGCTTCCTACATGATGAGAAAACTTGTAGAGGAATATGAAAAATGGGGATTGGAAATTAACATGGAGAAGACACATTATTTGGTAATTGGTGATGTACAGGAAGATTTAATTCTAGAGGGTTCTAAGATAAAAAATGTACAAGATTTTAAGTATTTAGGAGTAATTCTGAATGAAGAAGGTACGGATCAAGCCGATATTTTATCAAAAATAGGAAAAGGTCGACAGGTAATCAGCAAATTAAACCCACTACTTTGGAGTAAGGACGTTAGAACTAAAACAAAAATCCAGCTGTTTAAATCTTTGGTAGAGAGCGCAGTAACATACGGCTCTGAAATTTGGGTACTAAATCAAGCTCTGGAAAAGAGGATAAATATTGTTGAAAACAGTTTTTGGAGAAGATGCTGTGGAGTCACGCTGCTTGATCATGTAAAAACAGAGACTATAAAAAGGCGATTAAATATAGAAGGATGTTTAACTGATGTTGTTGAAAAGAAAAGATTGTTATGGTACGGCCACTTGCAAAGGATGGATTCAGAAAGACTGCCCAAAAAGGTTTATAACTGGACACCAGCAAGACGGAGGAAAAGAGGACGGCCAAGAGTGAAATGGAAGGATGGTGTAACAGTGGCAACGGAAAGAAGAGATATGTTACAGCACTCTTGGCATGACAAAACAAAATGGCGCCTTGGATGCGATAAACGGCCAACATAGAGCTGTAAACATCGCTAGCATATATACTATCAGAAAAACATTTTTTGACGTTTTTCAGCGCCAAATTTAAATGGAAAAAACATTTTTTGAAACAAATAACAAAAAATAGTTTTTAAATGACTTAGAACTCTGGAACAGGTACGAAAAGAATCTCAAAAGAGCCTCTCAAAGCATAAATTATTAGGAATTTTTAAAGATTTTTTCGACTGCTTTCCTAGAGGAAGGTGGCAGGTGTCTAAGATATGGCGTCTCCTGGCCAGACAAGTATTTAATTACAGATGTCTTAGTTTTTATTTTTTAATTGCAAAAATCTGAGAAAAATTTACAACAGGTGTTTCGAGATTTTTTCGTGCCTAGGTCGGTGTCCTAAGGCACAGTGAACCACATTTTGTAAATCCGAGTTCAAAATGTTCCCCTTCATTTCTCCAAATATCCATCACTAATCCTTTCGCCTGTACCCGAAATGGTTTCTCATATACTGCCAAAAACGATAGTCTTTCTTTAGTGTACGATGTACGAGTACTTATACAAAGGATTATTAATTTTCAAAAACATGGTAATTTGTAACTACATTCCAAAATAAAAATATTACTGGACGCTACCGCAATGTATACAAATGTATAATAAACGCTAAAATAAATGTACACAATTGTTGCAGTCAGTTTCAAAGTGTATTTAAAGTCAATGTGATTTAAAGGCGGGAAAATGGTAAAAATGGTTTTCATTTTTTAACTACAGTCCAACAGTCAAAAAAATGAAGAAATTCATAACAATTCGTGCTTTGAGATTTTTTCGAGCCTGCTCGAAAAATAATTTTTTTTCGTTTGAGTTTGGCGCTGAGAAAATATTTTAAATGTTTTTTTTCTGATAGTTTACATTATTTTCTTATTTGTCATATTGTTTTCAATCCGATAAAAGGTGTTAACTTGACGAAAAAATTAAAATTAAAAAAAACCGTTTTTGAATATGGAGGGGTGTGTGTGGTGAGACGAGGTTTAAGATTTACAAGCTTTCCTAGAGGACCTCTTCTAGATAACCTTTCAAAAATCTTATTTCTAAATTAGAGTTACAGTATAACTACACACATAACCACACACATTTAGTTTTAGGGGACTTTTAATCATCTTATACCCATATAATAATAGTATATATACTTCCATGTAATAACTAATAGTATATATTACTTCCATGTAATAACTTTCTTTTCAGAAATTATGATGATGGTAGAATACTCAAATTTGAATGGCTCATCGAATAGTTTTAATATACACAATATAAGATAATAGTATCTTGTGTAATAAATGAAACTGGTATAAGAACAGAAACAATTATGCATCTCAGTGCTCTGTCAATACAATTCGTTAACCCAGAAGGAAGCTCTAACGTATAAAAAAGGAATATATTGTGTTTGGACGAGCTCTCTGGATTGTCAGGCGTAATTTACCGTGGAATGTTCAGGTACTCATTCAGGACAGTATACGTCATAATAGGTTTTTAACATAATTTCTGACATCTGAACAGTCATCTTTTCATCTACTCTGTCTCAATGCGTGCAAATGTGCATAATGTAACAAGCAACAGTAGCGCCAGTTTTTGCCACTAACAGCTTTTATAATTTATTATCAAGCATTTGATAAAATTAAGTTCTCCCAAAGCCGAAAAAATTGTTAGTTTTCAAATCCATGCTAATTATTTAATTATGAAATTATTGATGCATACGACGTTTGCAACCCATGTTATTTTCTTATAATCCCTCCTCTTCCTACAACTCTGATGAACACATACTCACCGGTGATCCGACGGTAATGAGTGAATTGTGCTGTACTGCCGTGGAAAATAAATTGTACAGTTGTATTTCATTTAATTTTGGATCCTCGATATCTTCTGTGATGTATCCAGTAAGAATCAGCATTGCCTCAGTTGACAATCCTCCTTCGATGTTGCCGTAACCTCCATGATACCTAAATATGAACAAGAAAGTATAAAAGAAACACCCCCGCAAATGACATTTTTTTCTGCTTTATAGAAGTATACCACAATAATATTTGAAAATCTGTCTCTTAAATGATATTTTGTAAAGATCGTTTACACAATATAAGTTTTTAATTCTTCACGAATTTAAAATTTGAATTCGAAGTTGTTTGATAGCAGGACATTTCTTGAAGTTAATTTTTTGCACGAACCTAATGAGACCTGGGATTGGGACCTAGGCAAGAGTCTATATAAATTTTTTTTGACATCCAGACTGGGGATATTTTAAAATCATTTTGTTCAGTGTTTCATCCACAGGAATAACTTTCACTTTTTAAACTTTAGCAGGTGAACAAAAATTAATCAAAAGTGAGCGAAATTTAGCAGTTCACAATTAGTGGTTAGTAAACGTGCGTTTATTTGGGTATCTTTTACTCTCAAAATTAAAGCAATTTTATTGCAACGTAAACAATACCAATAAATTAGGTTAGGTTAAGGAGAGCGGCCCAACATTTTATTGAAACGAGTCAAAATATCTGTAAGATATTTAATGAGAAATAAATTAAAATATGTTGACGAATTTCGTCAACAGTGTCGGATAATTCAGAGTAAAAGGGAGAAGAAAGTGTAAGAAATAATTGTCATTAATTATTTTAAATAGTTTTCAATAATAAATTGAATAAATAAATATTTTCTGATAGGACATTATTACGAAAACAAAAGAAATTCATGTGGTGCTATAGGGAAGGGGCAGAATAGCACCGAACATGCTAAATAAACAATGTAAACAAGACAAAGCAAAGTGCAAGAAGATTAACTTCAACTAAAATTTCTACAGAATATGGTATGTCTCGGGCGAAGCGGATTTAGCGCTGTGACCAGGAATTGTGCTAAAATGAAATTGATATTAAAAATAATGCAGGTCGTAAGTTAATCTCCATAAATAGTATTTGAATAACGAAAGTCATAAAACTAAGTGTGGGAGCTCGAATTTGGTCGCAGCTATGAGGACGCTTGATATGGAGTTTTGGATACAGCGCCAAAAGAGCTGATTTCATTGAACCAGGGACGTGCTTGAAAATTAAGAAATTTCAAAGACATTTAAGTAAAGATGTACAAGGGCTAGAATGTTTAAGTTAAGAATACAATTAAGTTTTAATTACTAATAAGTAATGATGGCCATCATCTAAAGGTAGGTATTCCAGTTATCTAAAGATAGATATTTAAATTATTAAAGCATAGTTCAATAATGTGTAGCAAACATCAGCAGTAATTTCACTCATTAAAACAACTATAACAGTGGATAATATTCTTACCCTGCTGTAACTTTGTTACGAATCAATTGTTGTTATTTATTACAATGTTTGTTTGATAAGGAAACATCAAGCAATTCCAGTTTTTTCCAAATTATAAAAATTATTACCAACAGTGTACGAGCGGTAATTTTCAGGCTCTCCAAGAATAATACATTATTATTCCAACACTGAGAGATGTAAGTATTGTTGTGTGTTATGCCATAATTTGAGCTAGCCAAAATTAAAATTAAATAGACATAATAAAAACAAGGAAATAGTTTAGACATAAAAAAGATATAATAATTTATAAAGAGAAGAGAGGACGTATTTCAGTGTAATACATTTTCCCTGAATGAGCTTGATCCTATACGTTTTTCTCTTGAAATTGCAAGATCTATAATAAATAGACTGACGTTTAACGGTTTTTAAAAATGTTAAAATGTATCAAAACTATTCTAGTCCTGAAAAATATTTTGTAGAGAAAATAATGTCAGAAGGCCTTATCATGTAGTACGTACAATATAAACAACTTACTTGGCAAAGGCTTTCTCTAAAAGAGGTAGCCAAAATTCATTGCTAGTCGTACACTGGCCATAGTGAAGTTCGTCGTCTTCATTCACAGGGAGTGTGTCATCTATGTATATAGTTGACCACTGACCTAAGTTCCAGAAACGGAAGGCCAATATTCCTGTATAATACTTTCCGTAAAGATACTGGTCGGTTGGTATGACCTAAAGAACAGTTAATTTCATGAGGTAATGTCGATTTTATAGAAAACGAAAAACATTTAATAGTTTTTACTTTCTCGCCCATATGAAGATACTTCGTAAGAAGAGAACGCTATATAATCACGCGCCGGAAAACGAATTTTCGGCACAAAGCTCTTTTTGCCGAGCCCTGGTAATGAAAAATATAAGTAGTTTTCATATAATATGGCACAAAATATAGATAGTGTAAAAAACCAACTAACATTTTTGCTGAAAATTTTTTATTTATTTTTTTTCACGGAAGAAGTAATGATTAAAAGAATGGCGCGAGTATCATTTTTCGGTGAACGTGGTGAATTATCGAAAATTGTAAATTTAGAAATAATGCGAGACAGTATGCGTTGTAGTAGTATCACTAGTTTAGATACATATAACCAATTCAATACGTATTACCGATTCAATTCAGTTATCATTATTTCATAATTTTAAAACAATTTTTACTCCACATTTATTAAACTAAAAAGTGTTTTCCTTTCTAATACAAATAAAGAGTTCACGTGGAAAAGCATGTGACAAATTTGCCCCAAAAAGCAATAAAGGTCTATGGATTTCTGATCAGTTGTTCATTGTAAAAGCTCTCAGTGTCAAGAATGCCCGGTAGTAGAGTGCAGCAGCAACAATTCAAAATAATGCAGGAAGTAATTCAGCAGGTGGCAATAAAAAACATGCAAATGCTACCACGAATTTGTCAAGCCCTTCATATTAATTTTAAAGTAATTTTGCATAAATTGTTGAAACTTTGGTGAAAATTTTTTCCAAATCACATTTGGGCGCGAATTTCAAATTTTTAAACTGATAAAATTGGTTTTAATTGGTTTTCACTAACGTTCCCATTGTTTAAAAATTTAAAAAAATGATATGTTGTAGAATGTTATGAGATGCATTCTCGAGAAAAAAACTAAGACAGTACTCCAACGTTATCACGTCGAAAATCAATTTCAAAAATGTATTTATTTTTTTCTATTTGAATTTGGCGCTGTAATTGGTTGACAAACCTATTTTTCTCCATCTCTGCAATTTTTTTCAGCCTGATACACGCAATAGCCGCTGAAAGAAAAATAAAACATGAAAAACATGTTTTTCATTGTATTTATGCAACATATTGCCCTATGAGGTTGATTTTTTGAGAATCTACGACATTTTTTATTCTTTTTCATATGAGCATCGCGATAATCGATTTGGTTTGGGGGACAATTTTCTCACCCTTATTCGGCTATAGTCTTTATAAGAGAATGAAACTTAATTTTGCTAAACAACTTTCTTGTGGCATCTTAGGCATTTGTCATCTGTGCGAGAAAACAGTGGTCGGCAGTTCCCGACCGGTACCTCCCCACGATTCTCTGATTCCGATTGGCTGAATTTGTGATAACTCAATCATTTTTGCCGTAAAATGCTAATAGGTAAAGTGAAGTAAAATTTCCGTTATGGATGATTTCTTGCAACAGGAAAGGTCATTTGTAATGCTGACATACAAAAAAAAATTAAAAATATGCTGCATGTAAAATAATCGTAAACACATTTTCTGGAACGGTCAATGAATAACTGAAATAATATTTACGTAAATGAAACTTAAATAAATACTTTAGAATATAGCATAACATTCATTATTATTATTATAATTATTATTATTATTATTATCATCATTATTACTCAGTTAAATATTCACTCTTCAAATGAATTTGACTATTTGCTCTATTGATATTTAGTAAAAGGAATATTTTTGTGAATTTTCTCACCTGATTAATGAGATGTGGATGTTGTGCAATCACTGAAGCGGCAGCCAAAAACCAGCAGTCACCCAGGTTATTTTGTCTTATGTCCATGTGGCTAGGTCCATCAACGAAGAGTTCCGGTTTATTGACGATTTCCTATTGTACATATTGTCTGAGTACTCAGTGTAAAATAATACATCATGCATTTCAACAGAGAACATGAACTACATGATTACAATTTAAATGAGTGTCCCTTTAAAATCACGACAGCTTCCAAAGTAACTAGGACCATGCTCTGGCCGTCCTTTATTCGTAGACGAATCGGACGCGTCAACCACTAGGGTCACTAGTCCCGTAAGTGTAATGCGTTTCTTCCGTCGGGATGTGGCGGTAGTCTTCCCTCGCTGGATGGCGAGATCCGTACCGTCGGCTAGCGGGGTTTTCCTCAACCAGGTATGTACCATCAGCGGGGCACCGCCCCAACCGGAACAAGCTCTAAGCTCCTGACCATATGTGGTCTCCCGCCATACGTGGTAGTGTAGTGCATTTTAGTGTAAGTGTGTGTAAGGAGAGAGGATAGGACAAGGAAGAGGTAGGAAAAATCGTGCGTGCCCGTTTGCTAGGGTACTGCCCCGGCATTCGTCTGGTGTTGATCGGAGAAACCACAGAAAACTACCGATCAGCCCAGCCAGCCCCTAGAACAGCGGTTGAATCCCATGTAGCCAACAAGCTAGTGTCGGAAATGCTACCACCGTCGGGATTCGAATCTAGAACCTCCCGGTCAGTGGGCCTTCAGTGACATCAACTGATGCTCTGAGCCATCTCTCCCGGTCTGCTGGTACCAGGACCTGGTAATTTTTTTCAGGTAATTTTGGAACGTTAAAGGTCAATTATAAATAGTGGGAATGAATTCACTGTAAATGCAGAGTTCAATACGTTCCTGAAAATGAGATTGGAACGTTTTATACTCTATTTACTAAGATATGTACATGTCTGTTGTAGTGGGCTATATCTGGATATTATGCTATCTACCTTGATTAAAAATCTTAATTCTCACAATCTGATTACAAATCTATTACTTTCTCGCCTACTGCTCACGCGGTATAGATTTATTGATTAGAGTTTTCGGGCGCGTCATCAGTTAATGCCCATAATCCCGTACGTGAAGTGCGTATTTTATCGCGGGAGGTAGCGGTGATGGCGAGCTCCCCCTTGAAAGTGAGATCCACGGCCGATCTACATGGTGGCTTGAGTTTCCTCAACGAGGTATCTCCCACCATTAGAGGCATCTCTCCAACCGGTACAAGGCAAAGCTCCCGACTGGTCTGCGCGCACGTCCTAGCTTAGTGCATGTAAATGTAAGAGGGTAAGTAAAGCGTGAGAATAGACCAAGCAAGAGGAAGGAAAGATCGTGCACGGTCCGTGGCCCGTCTCCAGGGTACAGATAGGAAAAAAGGTTCCAAAAATTCGCCTGGTGTTGATCGGAAAAAAGGTCCTCTCCAGAGTAGCCGACCGCTAGAATTCCTCTCCAGACAGCAGCTGAATTCGACCTATCTATCTAGCCAGTGGCGAAAATCCTGCCACCGTCGATACTCGTACCCTATGACCTCCCGGTGAGAGCTCCGGCAGTGACAATTGATGCATTGTCGGTCGCAGAATGGAGTGAGTATTGTAATGCACCAAGAAAAAGAGCAAATTTTCGACAGAAAAACTCTGCCGGGCCCTTTTCTCGAAAAAGTGGATAAATCATATTCGTGTATATAGTAAATTACTTCCTTTAACACGCTGTGTTGTCAGAATTAGTGTTTGATGGGCCTTGATACCGAAATATCGAAAGACGGGAAAACGTTTGGTCGTCTCTCCGGCCGGCCGGCTGGGAATGACGATAGCAGGTACCCGTAAGCAGGAATTTCAACAAAATTGATATTCTGCGATTAATCTGACTGAAGTAGTGGTTCCTTGAATTTGAAACGGATATTTTGATGTTGATATGCAGACTCAACATTTTCAAAACTTTCTCAAAAATTGTACCAGTTTTTAATTTGTTTGCTTTGATGCAAAATGTCGCATAAATAAATGACCTAGGTCATATAATCTTTGCACTCGCTGAATTTTTGAAAATTGCAAAAGCTCTGTTCAAATTTCTTAGATATCTTCCTTCAACTACAATAATTATGATACAAATTTTTACCTAAATGAAATATTTCCATCAAAAATAAATATTTAAATAAGATCTAGTTATAATTTCGAAAACATGAGTAGTTTTGCGTGAAATATCTAATTTTAAACAATATTTTCTCAAAACTATTAAAAGAATATGGCCACAGATTTTTACAACAGACAAAAATGTTTATTCAAATTTTCAGGTAGACAGATATGAGTTCATATAGCGACGTTTCAAGGAATATTTTCTCCATCCTAGGCTAAAAACAGTACAAAACATGACCTCGGTTTTGGATTTTCACAAGTTCTAAATGCGCAAGAAAGCAGGGGTATTCGAAATCACACTGACTTCAGCGGATATATGTATCTAAATACCTGTATTAAATTTAAATTTAGGGAGCCTATCGTATTCCAAGGAAAAAGAAAGAACACGTATACACTGAGGAGAAATCACAGTACATTTATTTCCTTTTATTTGATCATTTTGTAAAATTCTGTTGCAAAGTTGCAAGTTGAAATTATTCAAAATAGGAGAAAACATTAATGAAGGTATTCATAATGAACCAAAGAAAAGAAGATAAAAAATTAAAAAATAAAGACAATAATAAAGGTCATTAGCATTACCAGTAAGAGCATAGGAAGTCTCGTAATCGACGAACGTTCTCGTTTTCCGACAAGGTGCGTCGACTCACGTATACGATATCAGCAAGGTCAGCTGTCCTTGCACTCTACAGCATGGCATTTACAGAGTTCTAATTGCACTGTTTTTTGCAACAAATACTTGTCGAATATTAACAATATTTATATTATTGGATTGCAGTTTGAAAGAACTTTAGAATGATAGAGAAAAAAATATATACTTTTATTTAAAAAATCAAAGTTTTGTCAATATCTCTAAAGTTACATACGTTACAAACAAGAAAACGAAATGTTATTTGCCCAATCATCTGCAACAACATGGCGCAAATAGCATCTCGATACCTCGAACTGTTTTCAAGATATTTGCTGTGAATAACTTAGGTGGTCCACCCTATATATCGTTTCAACTTTTGTTTGGACTTTTTCTAGTGATGGATGAACTGAGGGCAGAAATTGCAATATTATAATATTACATAAGTGCGAAAAAATATTATCATAAATTGTGAAATGCGAAAAAGGATGAGCGGATGTTTGCAAAGAAGAAGTAATCGCAACCACCTGATTGTTCAAGTTACATAGAGCGTAACTCCAGAGTAATGTAACATTTCTTTCACACCACTGTGTTACACATTTTCTGCATCCTTCTAAAGATCGTTCACATCTCTATCAGGGTTTCAGAATTCGGAAACTTTTCATTAACGGTTTTCCAAATTTTCCTTTGGAATGAGGTGCGATCAAGTAGTTATCATGTAGTTATTTTCAATACATTTTGTTCATTACAAAAGCTAATAGTGCCACAAAATCGAAACTCCTACTTTCTGTACTTTTCCAGTGTTCCAGAAAATCTAACGAAATCATTCCAGAAGCTGCTTCGTTTTTCGTCATTACGCACGTATTCGAAAGTAGTATATATTACGAAACAGTTTATTGCACAGATATATCAACACTTATCAGATTTAGTAGGGCTCGCCGCTCCTTCGCAACACGTATTGTATTGTTTAAGTAACATTTAGACCAGTGATTGCCAACTGGACAAGGAATGACGTCGGAGCACGGTTTCTCCTCCTTGATAAGGCATTCGGAGAAGCAGTGGGAACGACTGGGGAAGGAAGAGGGGCAGACGGTACCGAAAACTTAGCAGTGGGCCTTTGCCGGTGTTTCAGGCAACATGAGAAGGAAACCATCTACACCCGTGAATTTTCTTTCTGTTAAGGAAAAAAAAGTTATCCTTCTTTGGATACTGGAACAATGGCGAAGTGTTAAGTGTGTTCGAAAGAACAGCAGTATGTTGTAAAGCCCAACCTACAGATACATTACGTAGCTTTGCGACCCAGATTGATTGATTGATTGTTCGTGATTCCGGGCGTGTCAATTACTTAGGTCATTAGTCCCGTGTGTATTTCTCGGGAAGTGGCGGTGATATTTTCCCCACCGGATGTCGAGATTCGGCGTCGATCTACCGAAGACTAGCAGGGTTTTCCTCTCAACCAGGTATCTCCCACCAACGGGGCACCGCCCCAGCCGAGGCAAGCTCTACGCTCCCGACTGGTCACACGGCATGTGTAGTAGTGTACTGCATGTTAGTGTGTGTGTGTGTGTAAGGGGAGAGGATAGGACAAGGAAGAGGAAGGAAAGATCACGCGCGGTCCGTGACCCGTTTGTTAAGGCTCAAGTACACAAGGCGACTTTGCAAGCTAACAAGCCGGCTTGTAAAAAGCCGGCGAGTCGGCGAGTACGCTAGTAGTCGAGTACACACAAAATTTCCCACTTGTTCAGTAGCCAACTAGCTAGCGTGTGGAAACCACCTGTCTGCTGTTGTTATAAGGTTAGGTTGTTGTGAACATTTGCTAAACTTAGTGGTTTCCCTATAGTGTCCTTCCTAGATCCTGTTGTGAAAATGAAGTGGTAATATTTCATTGTTTTTAGAAGTGTACCAATGATTTCCAATATTGTGGAACATTAAAGATAATCAGTACATCTTCCACCACAATCAGTACGTTTTCCCATCCACGGTTTCACCCACACGTTTCTCTTATGGGCTTTCCGCTTCGCATTTTGTCGTCTAATTAACTCGTTTTTAATCACTTTAGCTACAACTGCATCTCTCGCTAGAATCACCTCGTCCAGCATCAAGACCAATGCTATTAGTAACTTGTGCACAAGCTAATGTAAGAACACGTGGCTACTTTACAAGATAGCTCACTCAAAAGACGGCGAGTGATGTGTAAAGTCGCTGGCGATTCAACTTTTTCCAGAGCGTTTTTACAAGCAGCTAACGGAGCGAGTGCATCGAGTACACTGAACTAGTTTACGAGCTGCTTGTGAAAAAGCCGGCTTGTAGATTGTAAACTCGCCTCGTGTACTTGAGCCTTTAGGGCACTGCTCCACCATTCGCCTGGTGTTGACCGGAGAAACCACGGAAAGCTACCGATCAGATTCAGCCATCCGCTAGAATTCCCCTCCAAACAGTGACTAAATTCGACCTAGATGACATGCTAGTGTCGAAAATCTTGCCGCCGTCGGGACTCGAACCTAGGACCTCACGGTCAGAGGGACTGCAGTAACATCAGTGATGCACTGAGCCATCTCTCCCGGTGCGACCCAGAGTAATCTGAGAGATTAAAATAAATTCTGAGAATTGACATAGTTCGCAATCATGGAGTAAGTAAAGGAATTTGCAAATTGAAGATTATGGAAAAGATACTCAAAATCACGAGGATTTACAACATTCTCAAACAAAACTGTATATCAACAATAAGCCTGGGGTCAAAATTCTTTTACGTGACCCTACTGGATACCTATTTGTTAACATTCATTATTGTTTCAGAACAAACTGATTCGTTATATTATATACTATTGTATAAAACAGTATTGTAAAATGTGAAAACTGTCATTTCCAAAAATGTTATTTAATAGAAGAATGGAAGTGGAATTACAGTACTAGTTATGATAAAGTGTGGGATATTGTTTTGAGTTATGTAATAATGTATTTTCTATTATATAATCCTTAATATTGTTATTAAATAATAAACATTCTAACTGTAAATAACACATACCGAGCCTCTGTGTAACTAATTCACACAACCTTCCAAGTACATTACAAGGAAACAATTGTGTTTACCTTAAAAAACGTTCAATCGTTTCGATATTATCTACAGGTATGTATACAATAGAATTCCATGACAACTCTTCACCGTGTCAAAAGGCAAAATCATATTATAACCATACCTATTGTGTATATAAATATTAATATATTTATTACTGACCTGATCTTCACCATATTCCTTTTCTCCTTGTCCTGTTTAGATAATCAGATAGGCGTGCAATATCTTAGCAAATATTTACACTATTACTACCATTAGTTTGCAATAAGAATACAATTTACGCTCAATTGTACTTTTTACAAATATAAAATCAAAATTTTAATATTACTCACATAATTGAACTCATTTAATTTTACTATAAATTGCACTACTGTTTAAAATTACGAGTACTTTTGAAACAAGTGCAATAAAATGCCGTATCAAGAAATAGGAATCATTAACCAGATTTGTTTTACCTCACTCATGGCGTCAAGCCATACAAAATCGTATCGTGCTTATTAACAACTTCGCTGATTTGCATTTCTAAATTTAGGCAGACATTTACTGTGGGACAAAATACTTTATCTTAACAATTCCCATTAAAAATATACAAAACTTACATGAGGGCGCTTCCATTTTAGACTCTTTTCAGCCTCAGATACAGGGAAATCTTTGTCGACGTATTTCTGCTTCTTTACCAGCTTCTCCATATTCCTTTTCTCATTGTCCTGTTTTAATCAGAAATGTGTGCAATATCTTAGCAAATATTTACACTGTTACTACAACTAGTTGGCAATTAGAATACAATTTACGTTGAATTGTAATTTTTATAAATATAAAATCAAAATTTTAATATTACTCACATAATTGAACTCATTTAATTTTAATATAAGTTGCATTAATTTTAACATAAATATTTTTTCAAATAGTGACAAAAATTTATTTATTTATTTGTCAAAAAACAGTAAAAACTGTATATGACGTGTGGGGAAAGAGATTTATCTGCGCACATTTTCTTGAGGGCCAGAAAAAAAAGAATTTAGAAAATAATTATTTTAGAAAAATAGAAATATTTGAAAAATGTTTTTTCCCGAGTTATAGAAAAACAGTTTCAACGGTAAATGAACTTCTCACTGAATTAAACCTCACACAAACACAGTACATGTCTTAATGAGTATTTGTGAGAACTTTGTAAGAATATGAGTGTTATTGAAAAATCTCTAAGAGCACATTCTAAATATATAATTTTTATTACAATATTTAAACGTATTATTATTAATAATAAGAGTATTATTATTATTATTATCATCAACTGTCATTTTCCAAAGGTGTCCATTTTCCATATATGTACTTGACTAATTTACTACATTATACATGAAAAATGCCCTATTAATTAAGTTCTTTAAATTAAAAGATGTAATAAAAATAAATGTTTTTCCACTATAAAAAAAATGATGCTTCATACGCTGGAGCATGAAAGGAGAGGATGATTCTGTCGAGCATTAAATTTTAACTGTAATTACTAGAATTCAAATAGAATAAACGGCATTTATTACTTTTACTGTACATGCAAATTTTGCATGTTTTCTACTAGTTTTTATTTGACTTAAGAGCATCTTACCGTAATTGGCATTGTGATGTTTCTCAGAGACAACAAACGCTGGCGCTACGATCCACTGATCAGCTTCAACTCTGTACTACGAATGCGCCAGTCTTCTTATTGTGACTTTAATCCATCCGACAGTGATGCGATATTGTGGTTTATTAAACAAAAGGATTGCAAAGTCCTTAATGAGAAAGCTGATTTCATTTTGTGGTGGCGTACCGGAAATACTGCCAAGATTGCAAACGGAAATGCGGTTTGCGTGTGAAAAGATACTACAAGAATGTTGATTTAAAGCATATAATTAAAACAAAAACAGCAAAAGCAATTTATTAGGGCCATTGTGTTGTAATTAATATTTATACATTTCTTTGAAGGTCGTGGACTGATTTCAGTTCCGGCTCCAGGCCACCCACGGATTTTTTTCTTAATTAAACTTTTGATTAAAAATTAGATCATTAAATGATGTAAAGAAGAATTATTTCAAAATACAAGCAGTTGTCGCCTAAATTTGATTCAAATTATGACAATTTAAGATATTGAAAAAAGTTTTCCTCGAAACGGGTGTGGAATGTTTTGCTTTTTTTGCACGAATAAAGCAAAGAAATGTTTTAAATAAGTCAATTCTCATTAAAACCTTATTTATAAAATTACAATTTTCGAAAATTTAGAGTTCAACGAAAATGACACGCGTTCTTTTACGCGTTTCTTGTGCCCTTCGTGGAAAACAATGGCAGCGATTTTTGAGAAAATGTTTATTTAATTGCAATTTTTGCGTTTTACTTCAAACACTATCAAGCACAAATTACGCAAAAACTACTATCTTTTTCAAAAATTCAGGCACGTTCTTTATTAAAGGGCTGCGTTTTTAAAATAGATTTTGTTTTAAGTAAAATGCTATATTCAATTTTGTGGTATTGAAATGCAAAAATTTGGCGAACTTACAACAGCCTGCTTTTCTTCCCCTCCGAAGGAAGGATTACGACGAATTATTTTGTCCTTAAATATCTACGATTTTGATTGGATTTAAAACAGTACTTTTGGGCATATCAGTTCAATACGCTAATCGTAACTTCACCAATGCCACAATTTACATCATTGGTGTTGATAATGACACAGCATATGTTTATAAACTCTTAGGGCGTACAGTATATGCTAAACATACATTGAATCTACGCAACTTGTGCCTACTTAGAGAAACAAAGCGACAGATTCCTTCAAGACTTGTATTTGTTTCAAAAAGGAATTTCGTTACATAATTAGCGATTGTATCTGTAAATTAGTGAAAAACTGTAATATAATATTTAAAATTGTCGAAGTTGTGAATTTCGTGGCCTTTCAATAGGTAAAGTATAATAATCTAATTGTATTTATTAGTTTGCAGCTTCAATCTATTACATTAAACACACTGAACGCTTTTTGGATTTAAGTAATCATTACATTTAAATACTAATTAAAATCAGATCACCGTTATATTTAAATAAATACGTAACTTAATTTAAATACGTTAATACAATTAAATTAAAAAGATAGTGTAAGGAGTAGTTTTTGTAGTATTCGGAATTCTCATCTATTTACCTATTTTCATATTTACCACGCACTTGACACGCATTCGTGACATGGCTACTAATCGCTATATACTTTCTACATTCTACACTCTCAAAGCCGATCTTCTGAAAGCCTTCACACATATCAACAGTAATTTAGATGAACATACCCGGAGGCTCGAAGACGTCGTTCAAAACACAGACGGTTGGACAACAATAGGTAACACCGCAAAAACCTCCAACCGCCCATTCGCGGAAGCAAAAACACAATCACCACCACCAATCACGACTCAAAACAGATTTTCTGTATTAGACTACTACAATGAGTTTCCTTGCCCTCCCAATCCTCACCACCCCCATCCATCATCGACACGTCCATTCACAAACCAACGCAAACAGGCTAGCAAGCGCAAAGTAACAAAGACACGTAGTCTTTGCGCAAACTGGCTCACAAGAAAGCAAGGACATTCCCACTGAGCCCATCAAAAAGGTACTCATTTTAGCAGATAGCCATGGGCGACAAATCTCCTCCCTGCTCAGCGAAAAACTCCCAACCAATTTCTCTGTCGTGTGTGTTTTTAAACCTAACAGGAGTTTTGCCGACGTGACCAGTGAGTTGGACACGCACGCAAAAACTCTCACCAAACGGGATACAGTCATCATCATAGGAGGGCAGAATGACATTAATTTGGGTGATCACTTTACGCCTGAACAACATGTGGACAAATTACAACGTGCCGACCAAAAGACGAACATTGTAGTCTCGACTCTGCCCTTCTGGTACAACAAACCAACACTGAGCAAAGAAATTAGTCACGCAAATAAACCAATTGAAACTGCATCTGAGAGGCACACACGTTTAATTGTTTGAGCTAAACTTTCTCTCAGAAAACCACTTCCACCGACATGGTCTTCACCTGAACCTTGCCGGAAAACATGCACTTGGTAATGAGCTTGAAAAACACACCTTCTGGTACAACAAACCAACACTGAGCAAAGAAATTAGTCACGCAAATAAACCAATTGAAACTGCATCTGAGAGGCTCACACGTTTAATTGTTTGAGCTAAACTTTCTCTCAGAAAACCACTTCCACCGACATGGTCTTCACCTGAACCTTGCCGGAAAACATGTACTTGGTAATGAGCTTGCAAAACACACCATTTCACAACCTCCGCAGTTTCCTGCCCATGACCCATCCCCACCCACATCTCCTAGTTCTCTTCCATTCTCTGGGATCCCTTTGGACCCAACTATCTTATCCCCTGAACCTAATCCGTGTATTACCTCTCCCACTATTCAACTATTCATTCCTCTCCATCTGTCACCCTTCCTTCCTCCCTCACCTCTTGTCACTGCTGGGACACGATACCTCCTTCGACCACGCACTCGAGGTAAAAATGAAATAAATAAATAGCAACTACAGTCAGATGCAGCGGATAAACATCCGTGTAGGTACATGCAAAAGGTTCGAATAATGCATCATAATGTGCAATCTCTTTCAAATAAAACTGAATTTATCGAGGCAGCATTACAATGTGATGTAAGACAATAGATGTTTTTTGCTTTACAGAAAATTGTCTCAAAATGATATAAACACACCTTGCAGGATCGTATTGTAGAGCGATGGAATCAAATAAGGGCCCTGCTTACGGAGGTTCGTGTATTTACATAAGAAATTATATTGATTCTACCTTCTTGTCAGAATTCAATTCATATGCAGTTGAAAACGTTTTTGAAACAACAGTAGTACATCTTACTACGCTCAAAATTATCTTACTTTGCACTCCAACAACGCGAGCTTCAGATTATTTCACTTTCTTGGAAAATCTAGAAATAATTCTGAACAAAATTAGTAAACTCTCTTTTAAATCCATTGTTGTTTGTGGAGATTTCAATACTGATTTTCTGAGCGACTCCCACGAAAAAGAGCACTTCCGCAATTTACTTCATTCTTTTAATTAAGATACTACAGTGAATGTACCTACACGGAATACACTTAAATCACAAAAAGCATTAGATCAAATTATAATTAACAAAACCACAACTACATATGAAATAATTACGAATAATCTAGGTTACAGTGACCACGATGCAAAACTTCTTACAGTTACTAAGAACATAAACAGTGACAATAAATAATACAGGCATGTGCAGAGCATTCACTAAAGTTAATATAAAATTATTTACGGACTACTTGATGAAGCAATCATGGGACGCAGTTTATAACGCTGTTGACACAAATGAAAATTATAATTTATTTTTCTCCAAGCTTTCAATTCATTTTAACGCGTGCTTTCCTCTTAAAAGAGAAAATTAAACATTTCAAGCAAAAGTAATACTTGGATCACACAAGGAATTAGAACATCGTGTAAAAACAAACGCACGCTTTACTTTATTTCTAAACATCATAACGTATCACCCAGTTTCCATGTGTACTTCCGAGAATACAAAAAATTTTAAGAAAAGTAATAGTTCAGGCAAAAATAATGAAAAATAGTCAGGACATTTTGAGCGCTAGTAACAAAACTAAAGCAATGTGGGATATTGTAAAAAACCACATCATCTCGATACCTTGTAGAAAATGTTATTTTAAAGGATAATGAAAGAGAAACGAGTAATCAGGAAAAAGTTGCCAATCTCTTCAACAAACCCTTTTCTATAATTGCGTCTGATCTTACGAAGGGACTAAAACCACAAAATTCAACATCTTACACTTCCCAAAAAATTTCCGATACGATGTTTATTTCAGAAACTTCTCCCAACGAAATCCTCAGAATAGTCAGTAAACTAAAAAATAAATATTAATCTGGTTTAGATGAATTTCCGGATTGTTTATTTAAATCTTGTGCACCTGCCTTTATACATCTGTTAACTCACATTTTCAATGCTTCTTTATGTACAGGAATATTTCCAGATATTTTCAAAACAGCAAACATTAAGCCACTTTTTAAAAAGGGATCAAAAATGATATTAAAAATTACCGGCCAATTTCTCTTCTGTCAGTTTTCTCAAAAATATTAGAGAGGCTCTTCCACTTACGTATGGAAACTTTTCTCAGGAAAAACAAAGAGTTTGCAGACTCACAACACGGTTTTAGAAAATCAAAATCTACGGAAACTGCCGTTTTTTTTCTTTTCTCAAAGATGTTGCTTCATCAATAGACCAAAATGAAGTACCCATTGGAATATTCTTAGATCTTTCGAAAGCTTTTGACGTTATGGACCATAAGATCATGCTCTCAAAATTACCTTCGTATGGAATTCGTGGTATTGCCCTACATTGGATAACTTCGTACCTTAAACATAGGACTCAAAGAGTAGAAATACTATACTGTCACGAAAGGACATTACAAACTTATGTTTCCAATTCTTTGTCAATTGAGCATGGGGTCCCACAAGGTTCGATCTTAGGTCGTGTTCTCTTTCTGTTATATGTAAACGATATGCCCTCGTCGATTAAAAATGGAAGAATGGTTCTGTTTGCCGATGACACGAATGTTCTTTGCAAAAAAGAAGCAGTAAATACTACGATTTCAGAAGTTTCAAATTGGTTTAATAATAACAAATTAATTGTTAACGAAAGAAAAATGTTTCAATGCATTTTTGCATTTCAAATCGGAAATCGCATGTTCCATTGAAAATGAACAATATGCAATTAAACCAAATGTTTAGGTCAAATCAATCAAACCTCAAATGGACAGAATTAAACACTAAATTAAGTTCATTATGTTACGCATTCAGAATTCTTTCAAATTCTGTCAGCTTTCATGCAGCTCGTTGCGTTTATTTTGCAAATGTACATTCCCGCCTGTGTAACGAATCTAACTCCCTCTCTTTATTATTGAAATTGAAATGAATCCTCCAGAATTTCATTTATACCGCACCACTTTTTATATAACTCAAGACTTTTTCTATATAATTCAATACGCGGAATGCTCACTAAATAGAATATTCACTAAATTTTCCCAGCTAGCTCAGTAAACACAACATTTAATAATGAATTTCTCCTTTAATTTTTGCACGATTGTGGGTTCGTAATTTTTATTTAAGCAGTTACCCACCGTGTTCTTACCGTTTATTGCCTGGGCAACCCAATCCGCCCGCCATACGGGGGACGAGAAACATCTGAAAGTTTTTTTCTATTTGGCTATTGATGGCAAGCTACTAATTATGCAGAATCGCATAATAATCATTAGATCTTCGTTCATTCAAACATTAACAAACTGGTTTATTCAATTAAACATTTTTAAATCAACAGTGATTGCAATCCTCATTACCAATGCAACTATTGCTATTTTAATAAATTTTCATTTCGGTCATGACCCTTTAGAAAAAATATCTGATCAGCTTTTCAAAATACCAGAACTCTCTTCTCAGACGGCGCCACGAAGATCTGCGGACGAAGAATTCCAGGGCGTTGAGACGTCCACTCTTCTCTCTTCTACCGCGATCTTCGTTACCTATCGCCGATACTCTCCTAACCTGTCGCGAACACTGCTATCTTGTGCATCAGGTGTGCACCTAGCCGCGAACGTAATGATTTGAACTCCGCTAACCTAACTACGATTTATTCCCTGCTTAATTTTACAGTTTGTGACAAGAATCCTATTATCACAGCTCTATTATTGTTCCGTCCTTGACTCATGAAAATTTAACACTTCCCACGTAGACACGTCCGGTTTCACTGCATAATGTCTGCATAAAAATGCTGCACAATATGTTCAAAGTCCCAATTTGATATTATTCTGCACTATGTCCTTACTCCGATAATGTTCAACAATTCTTGTTAACCCTTATTAAATTAAAACATCGATCGTACCAGCTATAATAATCCACAGTCCTATTATTCTTTCACGAACAAAAGTTAAAGACCAAACTCTTTAGAAATTTCCGACCTCACACGCAATAATCTCTAGCACTGACCTGTTCGGTTTGCTGTCGCGTAACAGAATGGGGCGCGTCAAAACTTTCTACTTCCCAAGTAGCAGACTTCAATTCTTTTTCCAAAGCCCCTCTCATATCCTGTCATTTTTAATTATAATCGACGAACGGTCCCGGCATGTACACCTCCACTGGTTTCAACGCACCTGTGATTGTAAGATGAACCTCGTTCTATGTTTATCGGCTCCCTAGCAACCACATGCGATCGTCTACTCTTTGCCTACAAAAACCTAATATTCCATCTTTTTCGTAATTACTTATTGCCTGAATAATTGGTATATCACACCTGAGATATGGCATAATATTCTGGGGAAGCTCATCCTGTAGTATTCAGACCTTCAGATTGCAAAAGAAAATTATTCGAATAATGAAAAAATGCCTTCCACGTGATCCCTGCTTCTTTTCATTGAGCTGGGAATCTTACCATTGCCTTGTCAATTTATTTACGAATCTGTAATATTTGTCAAAAATGACATACTTAACGGAGGGAACATATTTTCATGCAATATTGATATTTATAATTACAACACACGCCGTAGAAATCACGTGCATCAAGTGTCAGTATCAACAGCTCAGTACAAGAAATCAACATAAAATACATGCACACTACTTTACAACGCATTGCCAGATGACATTAAACTATTTATTTATTTATTTACGTCAAAAACAGTTAAAAACTGCGCGTGACGAGCTATGGGGAGAAGTGAATTTTGTGCACGTTTTCATAATTCTGTGGTCTCTATCCTAAACCATATTCCAGTCGAATTTGGAATACAGAAAAGAGAGGATTTTTTCGTGTTTTGTTGACAAAATATTCGCTCCTATATAATAAAATATATTTTCAAAGGTAAATTAGCTATAAATTGCTGCCCTGAACCCTCATGTTCTTCATGAAAAAATATTACTTTTTGCCACGATAATATGAAAAACGATAATTTGAATAACTATATTTCCCACTGAAATTCAGAAGACGTGCACAAATAGGGAAGTTACATTTATGTCCAGAAGCAAAACAAGGGACCATCTCAGCATTTGCTCAAGGATCAGGGAAACTGGACGAAAAACCTGATCGAGATGGGGGCCATCAACCCAGAAACTGTGGTACAATACTTGTTACAGGTTCTTTAGAATTATACAGTCCAAATGATAATAATTACATTAACTATCATTTTTAAAATTAATGCTACTTTACTTTTTGATGCTCGGTATAGTCTTGAATTGTATAGAAACAGTTATGCAGCAGAAAAGATTTTACTTTGGACTTAAACTTTTCTATCGAATTTAATCGTTTAATGTCTTCTGGCAAAGTGTTGTAGAGTAATGTACATGAATTGTATGTGAATTTTTTGTAGTGAGCTGTTGATACTGCCACTTGGTGAATATGATTACTACGTCGTGTGTTATATTTATAGACATCGGCGTTTGCTGAAAATATATTCCCGCCCTTAAGTAAGTCATTTTTGACAAAAACTACTGATTAGTAAATCAGGAGACAAGGTAATGGGAAAATTCCTAGATTAATAAAGAGAGACTTACAAGAATCACGTGGGTTGGATTTGCTTATTATTCGTACAATTCTTTTTTGTAATCTGAAAGTCTGGGAGCTATAAGATGTGTTTCCCCAGAATATTATGCCATATCAGGCGGGAGCGAACATTGGCAAAATATACACAACGAGCTGTATGAAGGCTGACGGAATTTGAAAGAATTCTGAACGCGTAGCATAATGAACTTAATTTTGTGTTCAATTCATTTAAGTGGGCATTCCATTTGAGATTTGACTGAATTGATAGACCTAAAAATTTTGTTACATTAACGTCAGTCAATGGCACACCGTTCATTTTCAATGGAGTACAGAATTTTTTATTTGATATGGAAAATTGCATTGGAACAGTTTTCTTTTCATTTACTATTAATTTGTTATTACGGAACCAATTTGAAACGTCTGATATTGTACTATTTACGGTTTCTTTGTTGCAAAGAATATTTGTATCATCCGCAAAGAGAACTGTTCTTCCGTTTCGAATCGCTAAGGGCATGTCATTTACGTATAATAGGAAGAGAATAGGGCCTAAAATCGATCCTTGCGGGACTCCACATGCAATTGGCAAAGAACCGGAAAGGCGTGTACATAAAGTTCCATCATTCCAGTAAGGTATTTCAACTCTCTGAGATTGTAATTTAAGGTACGAACATAGCCAATCTAGAGCAATACCACGGATTCCATATGAAGGTAATTTTGGAAGTAAAATGTTATGATCAATGACGTCAAAAGCTTTTGAAAGATCTAAAAATATTCCAATAGTTGCTTTGTTTTGAGGCAACATCTTTAAGAAAAGAAAAAAATGGCTGTTTCCGTAGATTTTGATTTCCGGAATCCATGTTGGCAATTTGAAAACGCGTCGTGTTTATTGAGAAAGGTTTCCATTCGCACATAAAAAAGCCTCTCTAATATTTTTGAAAAAACTGACAAAAGAGAAATTGGCCGATAATTTTGAATTTCATTTTTGTTGCCCTTTTTGAAGAGTGGCTTAATCTTACCTGTTTTAAAAATATCTGGAAAAATTCCGGTGCATAAGGATGCATTAAATATGTGAGTTAACGGGTGTACAATGACTGGCGCGCATGTCTTTAACAAACAATCCGGAAATTTATCTAAGCCAGCCGAATATTTATTTTTTAATTTACCGATTATTTTGAGAATTTCATAGGAAGAGGTTTCGGAAACGAACATAGTGTCTAAGATTTTTAGGGAAACGTCAGATGTTGAATTTTGTGGCTGAAAACCTTTAGTGAGATCGACAGCAATTCTCGAAAAGTATTGGTTAAAGAGACTAGCCACTGTTGCCGGATCGTTCACATCTCTATCGTTATCTTTTAAAACAACATTCTCTACAAGGTTTCTAGTTGGTTTGGTCGCGTTTTTTACTATATCCCACATTGATTTTGTTTTATTATTTGAGTTCAAAATATCGTGATCGTGTTTCATGATTTTAGCCTGCCTTATGACTTTTCTTAACAATGATTTGTATTTTTTAAAGTACAGGAGGAAATCTTGAGATACGTTATGATGCTTAGAAATGAAAGAAAGAACTCGTTTGTTTTTACATGACGTTCTAATCCCTTGTGTTATCTAAGAATTGCTTTTGCGTGAAATATTTAATTTTCTTTTCTGAAGAGGAAAGCAAGTATTAAAATGAAATGGAAAGCGTTTTAAAAAAAGAATAATATTTATCGTTTGTATCAATAGTATTATAAACCGCGTCCCATGACTCCTGCAGCAAGTAATCAATGAATAATTTTATTTTACTTTTAGAAAACACTCTACTCATACGTGTATTATTTATTGTTTCATTGTTCGCATTTCGTATAATGGTAAGAATTTGTGCATCGTGGTCACTGTATCCTAAATCTTTTGTTTCAATTTCATGTCGAGTAGTGGTTTTGTTAATTATAATTTGATCGATTGCCTTCTTTGAATTTACTGTGATCTGTGTAGGTACTTTTATTGTAATATCTAAATTGAAGGAATTAATTAAGTTAAGAAACTGCTCTTTCTCGAAAGATTCGATCAGAAAATCAATGTTAAAATCTCCGCATACAACAATGGATTCAAAAGAGCGATTGATGACTTTGATTAGTGTTATCTCTAGTTTTTCTAAGAACAAAATGTAATCTGCAGCTCTCTTTGTTGGAGGCCTGTAGATGCAAAGCAATATCATTTTTAGCACAGGAAGATGTACAACAGAAATTTCAAAAACATTTTCAACCGAATACTCATTGAATTCCGTCAAGGAGATAGAATCAATATTATTTTTAACGTAAATACAAGAACCTCCATACTGTGATATACCAGAATATGATAGATTTTATTTAATGATGTTAGCTATAAATGGGTATACAATATGGCGGTATATGCGGCCTTAGCAACGTCAGCGCAAAGGTTGGCAAGGTCAACAAACTATTCACGGGCTTTGATGACGTCAGGACGCCGGCTTGATGGCTGAAGAACATAAGATGTAATTGGTGCAAAAACGAATGACTGTCTGAGGTCGCGGCTACTCGGATTTGTAAGAGACGCACGGGTTGGATATAAAAGATCAGATAGTCTAATGTTGCCGCCGTGTTTTGAAATAATAGAAGGATGGACGCCTACCGAGCCATAAAGGGTTTAAAAATGCATTAAACAGAACATTCCGACTCTGGGTGTCGTGGAGTGTAGATCGAACATTCCGTCTCTGGGTGTCGTGGAGTGTAGATCGAACATTCTCTCTCTGGGTGCCGTAGCGTAAAGATCGTTGTAGGCAATATAGTGGTAAAGTGAGACTTGTATAGTTTTCTTGTGCGAGAAGTGATAGTTTGTTTCCGGACTTTGAAAATAATTTACCAGAAGTGATTTCGCGGCGGACTTGTTCCGATTTTCGGACATTGCAGTTGGACTTCAATAGTTTACATAACCAGTGGGAGAGACTAGGAACCGGGGAGCGTCGGATAAGAACTAACAAATAGTTTAGGCAGTGTGGACTGGACGTGTCAGCAGCGGCGCAAGAACGAAGAAAGAAGCGGAAATTGGAATTAACAACGGCCAAGTGAGAAGCGACCACGGAGCGTTGGCATGCACAAACGGTAAAAAATACTGCAGTATAAAAGAGACAATTTATTTCAAAAAGGGTCATGACCATCAGATTAATTGTTTAATTTAAAGTTAAATAAATTGTTGAATTTTGTTCTTTGGAAAAGAAAAGAGTTTTTCATTTGTCAATCATAATTGTTAATTAGTTGGAAGCATAATTATTACATTTCAGATTCCACGCCATACTGTATAGTTGGCAGATCAGGTAATCGGCTATCGAGGCGATAGCGAGTATTTGTATCTGGACCCATCGACCCAAGCTAGCTGGATGTTTAAATAATTTTGTTAAATCAGATAGAAAAACTTTGGTAGTAATTCATGTAACCTGTTTCTGGCGCCCAAATCTTAATAAATTTGGAACAGGACATGATTACAGCCACGCTTTTGATGAGACGTTGAGAAAGGTATATTTCAATACGCAGGACTTTTATGAGATTCTCTTTTTCTACAATAATAGCCTGCGAGGTAAAAGTTTGGAATTTGGAAAATGCCAAGTTCATTAGGAGATAACCAATGTTCTGTAAAGCAAAGAACATCCATTTGATTTAAATCGCTCTGTAGAGCTGCCTCGATAAACTCAGTTTTATTTGAAAGGGATTGAACATTATGGTGCAACATCTTTATTTTTTGCAAGTACCTACACGAATGTTTTTCTGCTGCATCTGACTGTAGTTGCTATATATTTACTCCATTTTTACCTCGAGTGCGTGGTCGAAGATTGTAATGTGTCCCAGCAGTCACAGGTTGTGAGGAAATAGAGGCGTCATTGGTATTGGGAATGGAAGAAACGGGAGTAGGTTCACAGGAGGGGGTAAGAGGGTTCAGAATAAGGGTGGGGGTGGAGAACGTAAGGAAGGTGAAAGGGATGGGTTTTTGGCAGGAGGCTGCGTAGGACTGGAGTTGATGATGTATTGTGCAAGCTTTTCACCGACTGCATGTTTTCCAGCAAGGTTCATGTGGAGACCGTGCCGGGTGAAGTGTTTTACTGAGAGGAAATTCATTTCAAAAAGTGTTACATCTGTTTCTCTCAGTTGCAGTTTTAGTTGTTGGTTTGCGTGCTTAATCTCGCTGCATAGTGTAGGCCTGTTGTACCAGAAGGGCAGAGTCGGTACACAAATTTAAGTTAAAAGTAAAATCTTTTCTGCAGCAAAACTGTTCCTACACAATTAGAGACTATACTGATCGTCAAAAAGAAAAATAATATTTATTGTAACAAAACAATGATATATAATGAATTAGTTTACGTTTGTATTATATACATTTTAAAAAATATTTAATACGCCTGTAACAAGTAATGTACTTTAGCTTCCGGGTCAATGACCCCCATATCGATCAGGTTTTTGTCCAGTTTCTCTGATCCATTGAGCAAATGCTGAGATGGCCCCTTGTTTTGCTTCTGGACGTAAATGTAGCTTCACTGTGAGCACGTTTTGTTGAGCACTCCTATTGCTTGTAGTTCATTTACCGTTGAAATTGATTTTCTATAACTCGGGAACAAACATTTTTCAAATATTTTTATTTTTCTAAAATAATTATTTTCTAAATTCATTTTTTCGTTTTCTATTTTCGTATTTTCTAATTTTTTTTTTTTAATTCTGGCCCTCAAGAAAATGTGCCCAGATAAATCTCTTTCCCCACACGTCACATACAGTTTTCACACGATGTGAAAGATATGATTCGATGTGAACGATCCGAATTGAACGATATCCAGTATATCGGACGTTTTCGTTAAGTGTACTCACACAATTACCTTCGTTTTGCTATCATTTGGAGATTATAATTTTCCTGGTGGAAAATTATTAAACTTGCCTGTTGTCAATAACTAAATTGTAAATGAACGGTAGTTAAAATTAAATAATAGAATTAAAAAGACCATTGCTTTAAAATATTGTTTAAGAGACAGAACAATCGTAAACTCTAACAGAGGTGCTGCAGAATGGCACAGACTTTCCCGTATTAGTTTTCTATTTCCTTGGGTCTGGGCTAGTTATTCGGAATTGCCACATACTTGTGCCAGCTGCCATCTATCTCCTCACAAAGTACATTGTTTCGACATTTTCTTAATTTTCCGCTTTTCTAATGATAGAACGGAAATATTAATTTTAGAATATTAAAGAACAGTGAAACCTCGTCTTAAATGGCAATTTTCTTCGAAAACTGTTTTAACCGTTTGTAAGAAAATGGCATTTCATTGCTACTAAAAATGCAAAATTTTAAGCACTTTTTCACAGAAAATTTTTGAAATTTGGAAACACTTTTTTAGAAATAATTTGAAGTACTTTAACTCACAAACACAATAGTGTTTACAAATTGCTGGTAATGTGCATATTAAAGGTGTGAGAGGTCTTTAAAAAAATTAAATTTGTGTAACTTTAAAAAAAACAACAAAAGAATAGAATAATTTGGTGTTTATGTCACCTCGTAGAGTACATTTAGTACTATTCCTAGCAAAAGTTTTAAGAAAACATTTGGAGCAGTTTTCAAGAAAATATTGTTTTAGTAACTTTTTAAAATTGCAACTACTAAAATTTTCAAAGAATGTACATGACCTTCATGAAAGAACTCACAATGGAAAACAAATTTTATTTGAAGAAAAAATATCTGTCTTTAGTTTTGTAGTTGTAGGAAGAGGCCGAAGAATATTCAAACTTTTACAATTTTTGGAAATTCAGAGTTAAACGTGAAATTAGGACCTACGCCACCTTAATAAGTATATTTTACTCCATTCTTTCAAGAAATTTAAAGAAAAACTTTTGAGCCGTTTTTTGGGAGAATTTTGAAAATGTCCGTGGGGCTACATGTAAAGTAACCCCAAAAATGAATGAATGTTTTTCAAAATCACAGAGCTTTGACTCAGGCCAGATAGACAGGGGTTTCTTCAATTTGGAAAAAATCGTACTCATACTTTAGGCGTTAGTGTTGTTCCCAAACATCGGACAGACAGACGGACGTTTTGCTTTCATTTGGTTTTTCGGTATCAAGGACCCACAAAACAGGGATTCTGGCTACACCACGTGTAAAGTTTTTTTCTTAATTTAGCAACTGGATTTATCCACTTTTTCTTTATCACGGCCCGGCAACAATTTTTTTCTGGCAAAAATTCGCCGTTTTTTCGCGCAGCATTACATAGCTTTCCACGCTAGCATACCACTAGCATACTACGTATATTACTCCCCATATACGTACGTATACGGGAAAGTAAAACATCAAAAACGAAAATATATCGTTACATAGGAACGCAAAGAAGAACATAAACTGTGAAATATGGCCCTATAGCTACAAATACTGTTCATTACCCATCTAAATACGTGGGCAAATAATTTCACAGCTGGGATCATAGCATTAGAAGTCCCGTTATTCAATATACGCGCCCATCCGTTCCCACTGTGCAATAGCTAGCAGCTCCCCTCCACACAAAGCTGCTTACCGCCCACTATTTGCACTTGCACCGCTCTCGCGGGCAGACCTCCGGCTCTTGAGTGCAGAATGCTCCGTGGGAGTTGGCGTTATGCAGATCTGACGTAAGGTCTGCTGCAATATTATCAATGTTACAATATATTTTAACGTACGGGCTTTATTAGTTGTTTAGAGGGTTCGTTGTTATGATATTAAATCCTTGGTTATAAATATTAAACACATCTTTTCTCAATAAGTGCTCTTTATTTCATGATATTAAACAAAATTAGTTGAGAGGTATATTCTCTTCCATTGGGATATTTGAACATTGTCAGTGTAATGTGTATGATATCGTGTTTATAATATATTTCATGCTTTAATCATCCAAATTTAATTACTTAACATTCATTTAAATGTTTTTCTTTCTTCGATAAACATAAAAATTAACCAATGTTGGTCGTATACAAACTAACCAGTATATTCTAATATAAACTAACATTAAAATATAAAATATGTTTAAGAATCGACGAAGTTACACGAACACCTGTTTCTTTTCAAGAACATTGAAAAATCAAAGTAGGTGAATGTAACCAATGACACTGGTGTTAACACAGTATTACAAACATTCCCTAATTAAAAATCGAAAATTAAAGTACGTCGTTCTTACCTTGAAGTCTTTCACTACTTTTAATAGACGTAGCCAACCGCATTTACCAGTAATAAAATCCTTCAAAAATTGTTTGATACATTATACATTTCGTCGATATAAGTTGGGTGCAAGATAAAAAAGGTTGTTCTGAGTTAAAGAGAATGTTTGGAAATGATTTAATATGTACTTTTCGAAATGAAGCTTACACAGAAAGGGTATAGAATTATTCTTCATTCTTGATCGATTCAATAGCAATAGGCCTGCAGCTGTATACGCGCATAACAAATGGGCGACCGTTACTTGAATGGTAAATGCATGGAACAACAATGTATTTGCCAGACGTCAGCTTCAATCGGGCGATATTGCTGCAGCGTTCCGAATAAAACGCTGATCCTTTAAGCTGCTTAAATTCTTCAAAATTTTCAAGGCTCAGTTTCTCCGGAAATGTGCCTCCAGTCTGTAAGGAAAATTAATTCTCAGTTAAAACTCTATTACTAAATTTTCTTCGTTGTTACCAAAAACCATGCCACGTTTTATTGTAAATCTAAGTGGATAAAGGAATGTTTTTTGTTATATCTTGGATCTTAAATGATTCGCCTTAAAATAAACTTGTGGTACTACAGAAGCACGTACTTTCCCGTATTGTTGGCAACCATTATGTAACATTATTATTTTAGGCATATTATCCCTCTAACATTTCAACCTCCAGACGAAAATGGCAACAAATGTAATGAAACCTATTAGTTTTATTAAAAAGTCCCATTTTGTAACCGTAAATAAAAGTAGACGTAGTTTATAACCCGAAGGAGCAACGTCGGCTACGTGGGCGGTGGCGGCTATCACCATATTACGTATTGTTACCAAGCAAATATTTCATTCGCTTGAAGTGCAGGTTTCGCAGCAACGCTCTCCTACCTGCTCGAAAGATATACTTGTGATTGTTGTTAATGTCGTTACGCAAATAACTGTACATAAGTAATCGAGTCTGTTATTTGTGTTATCGGTCTGTGTCGTTCATACTGTTTGTAATATAATCTTGCAACACAAAAGTAGTTGTGCTACAACAGCACGTACTTTCTTGCAATATTTGTAACGCTAACGTAATATGCATTGCAGCTTAATATTTAAGCATTGTAAAGAAAAATTTCCTTTCGCAAAATGGTTGTGAGATTTGAAATTGCAATTCTCTTCGGCTAATCCGCGAGAGCTGTACCAATTATCTGGCATTAGGTTTCTATTGTTACCAAGAATTAGTTTAATTAGAAGTTTATTTCGAATTTCTTCTTCAGTTAGAAAACGCGAATTCATTTCCAGATAGTCTGCATAATTTGTAACATAATCAACACGGCTGTCTCAGATATGACACACACTAATTTAGTCTTAACATGATCGTTGAGTGAACGGAGGACTTCACGCAAATGACTACACAACGTGTTGGTAGAAGTAATTTTCGTTCAGGAAAAAGAGTTTTTCGATAAGAGGTATCCACAATATGAGTTTTTCTGTCGAAAAATCGCCGTTTTCCTCAGCAGCATTACAACACTTTCTGTATACTACGTTACTAACATGCACCGACATGAATGCGACGATCACATTCATGATGTGATTTGAAGATGTGATATTTAGCATTTTGCATTAAAAAAGCCTCGCTTCAATACTTAAGGCTTAGGATAAGTTCCATAAAATGAAAATGTCCAATTTCCAAAAATCCATTGGTATTAATGAAAAAACTTGTATACCACTAGTGGATTAAATTGCATGGAGAGTTAAAAGCAGAATTCAATTTTATTTCCCGGATATTTATTAAACATCTATTCATATAGGAAAATGAATTCTACCCATAATGTATCCCCGCCCTGTCTTGCCCTTCCTTAGCCGTACTTCCCAAATCCACCCTGCTACTTTCCACACTACTCGACCTGAGCTGCCTCGCCTGTGCCGTGGTTATTGTCTGTGCCCGTTCCTGCCCGCCTTACTCTGAAATGTTCACTACGATCACCTTTGCTGTCATCCTGAAAATTAAATTCCAATTCAGAAGTGTAATGAAAACAATGAAAAACGCAAATATGATTTCAAACTGCTCAATCTAACAATGGGCATAAAATATGTGCCCCCATTTCTCTTCTATTTGTACAGTACTGCCAGAAGTGGTTACTTATGTCTCCGCCAAATTGTGTTTGGCATGGACATTAAAAAAATAAATATGTTTGCACATAGGTAGCCTAATTATTTAAAATTTGGCGCCTTCTAATATAAACAATTATAACCATACTTTGCGATGAATTAACATCAAAGAGTGTACATTTCGAACGTGTCGCGCCTGAGATTGGGTATCTTTCCTCCCAAAACAGCCAACTGAATTACGGAAAGAAAAATAAATTATCTAAAGAATCTCCTTGAAACTGCTTTCAAGGAAGGCTGGGAGAGCGCAGCACTCCCTGAGTGGTAGAAGCGACAGCGCGCAAACAAAATTGCCATTGTCAAGATTTCGGAGAAACTAGCTTCTTCCAGTTAAGGCGCAACGAAATTACATTGTTTAAAAATCAAAGCAGTCGATCAGTCCCATGGCGGATCGCCTGGCTCGTGCAAAAATTAGTAATTCGCGCGTATTGACTGCACTGAAAGTTGAGTTATATACGTAAAGTTGTTATTGCGTTTCGAAGTACACGTCGCTGGATTCTCCGTGAACCAGCGTGTTTGGTGCATGAATTTCCTTACGCGCGCCTAACAAAATAGAACCAGAAAGGATAACGATTTCCTTTCGACCATACATAGGTAACACTGATATTTACCTCAATAAATAATGTTAAAAGCCAATCCTAACGCCAAGCTGTGCTAACAGTCTGAATTCTTGTCGTTTTCAGGATATTCCTTCATAACAAAAATTCAGAAAGACGTAGAGTAGATCTTCGTTCCAATTCTTCAAAGCTCTCCCACCGTTGAAGCTATATTCGCAGACTCAAAAAATAATAAATAAAACTTGTATAGCGTATAAAACACGAAAGTTATACGTGCAATCATCGGGGACTTTTAGCTTTCATGTAACACTATATTTAGTGAAATAGGTTAAGTAATTCATCCGGGAAAGGGATCTGGAAAAACCTTGCGATTAAATCGAAATAATAATCAACCTAATACTTTTAGAACTTTTCCAGATATTTATTTACAACATTATTATATTCAGACAGGAAAAGGAAAGCATTCTGTCAATTTGAGTTAGTCTGGCTGGGTGTGGCATGGCCTGCTCTATCCTGGCCTGCCCTACTTTAAGCCGAACTGCCCAAACTCACCCTGCTCGGCGCCTCCATCCTCACCCTGTGCCCTGTGATGCCCGCCTTACCGCCAGGTTGAGTGCGATGATAAAAAACAATTGGGATTGATTGAGTAGCTCAGCGGAAAAAGGGATCTTGTTCGGCCAGAACGTGTAAGTATCAAATGCAATCTTAGGATGAGTTGCCTGGCAATCAGGGGCAAATGTGAAAGTTATGTGAGATTTCCCTCTATATGTTCATTGGCAAAAATGATTATCTTTGATCTTTTACATGCCATAACTGTTTGCAACAATTATGAGATATTGTGCTAGTATAGTTCAATTTAAAAAGTAAACCTCTGTGTCCTGAAATACAAGTAAAAATAATACGAGACACGTTTCCCTCATTTTTTCTTTACTTATTAACTTTCATGAAAACACATTTCAGCATCATGGACCGTTCAGAAACGGCAAGTTGTGTTTATATTTTGTGTCTAATTTTGTACATGATGTAAAAACAGATAAAATTAATATTGAAATACATACATTGTTCACAGATTGAAATGTAGAGATTATGATTTTACATATGTATTCATAACTTTACATTCACAACCTTACATATGTATTCATAACTTTACATTCACAACCTTACATATGTATTCATAACATCGTCAGTTCATAAACACAAGCCTGTATTTACCTGGAAAACAATTACACCAATACCATACTGTTCGTCTTCGTACTTGGTTCTATTCTGATCTTGAACAATCTCAATAATAACGTTGTATATTGGATAGATTTTATCATCATCTTCTTCTTCACTTGTATTTTCTTGTTCTTCATCTGACGAACAATAACATTAGTTAGTAGTTATCATATTATTAGTTACTTAAACTTTAATTTCAAAATGAATATTTGCAAAGAACATCTTCCTCAAAGTATGTCTACCTCAATATTTATTTTTAGAATATTTATGTGTGAGCAATTCTGTGATCAGTTTTTCCCTAGGGCTTTTTCCAGCCACCAGCCGGTTACCCTTTACGTCCCGATGGCACGCATATTTCACCATACACAAGAACGCGCTGGCTCCTGTCATCTGGAGTCAGCAGAACGCGAAGCCCTCCGCGACAACATATACAGGAGAGACAAGAGAGAATTAACCCTGCCAAAGGAGAGACTCGAACCCGCGAACCTTCGGACCGATGACGCGCTGAGTCGGTACTCGCTCTTAGCCACCGCGGCCAATATAGAATTAATGAAGAAAAAAGAAAGATCTTCAATGAATGCATAAAAATATATGTATTTTTATTCACAAATGTACTCTTCGACCACTTCTTTTACTGTATTAACTTGAATATTGCCTTTGAGATTGATCATTGACTTGTTCAAAAGAATTGAAGTGTATAAAAATATTTTTTGAATTCTAATTTTCCAACGTAATTGTTCTGAAAATTTTAAAGAATTCAGAAATTTTTTTTAAAATGACATGTGTTAAATAGACATTTAGACATTCTTTCAATATTAATACGAATATAGTTAAAAAGAACTATTGTATTTCACTTTGAAGTAGTAATTTCAAAACGATTATTGTTTGAGGTGGTCATGGGAAGGGTTTACATACTCAGTGTTTTCCTTTGCTACTTACCTAACTTTTCAACAGTGAGAAGATACTGTGGATTCCTTAGAAAATTCTCTGCAACATCCCCTACTACAGAGATTCCCTTTTCCCAAACGTTATTGACGACATAAATCTGTAGAAAAAAACAAAAACTTTAGGGGATAACCTAAATAAATTTAAGGGGTAATTGATAACTGTGTAGTAAACAACTTGTTCTAGAAATGTGTTGAGAGGTAATAGGAGTATATTGAAGAGACAGTTCTTACATACAAATTATGCTCACTCACATTTCATTTTGCAATTGAATCAAGAATCTCGTGTTTGTGGTTTATTTTTTTCTATATACTTACTTGGTGAGCAGGTGTTTCATAATGATCACCAAAGTTAGGACATCGTGATGCCACCGTGAATTCTGAAAAATGTTTCTTAAAATGAGCTGCTTTCATGAAGAACTGTCCATCCTCATCCTTTACGTATTCCAATTTCTTTCTAGTTTCTACTGATACACCAGTCCATTTCGGATCACTGTATAAGACAGTACATTGAACATGTCAATATCTGAATATATTTTTATTATATTCCAGAAATCAAGGATAATTGGCATTCTAGTTGAGAAAAAACGTGGAACCAATAAAAACGAATGAAATGAAGCGTCATGCGGAAAAATCTGGAAGTGATGCTTCAAAGCACATAGTTCGAAAATTAAGAGATTTGAAGCAAAATGAAAACTTTACTTTGGTATTTCTTTTCGAGAAAAAATGAAATAAAAGAATTAAAGCCGTTTTTGAGAATATAATTATTTTTTAAATCTTACATGTATTTCGTGCAGGCGCGACTCGTCATTAAAGGCTGTAAGGCGGAGACACTCCTAGAGAAATCGCCCTCCAAAAGAAATTTAGAAATGTATTTATTTATAAATAATGGTTTTCTGAGTTGTATTATGTAACAATCATAACAAACTTTTTCTTTGTCGGTTCGTTAACTGCCGTCCCTAACGCATTTGAAGCTGTTGACAGGGAAGAGAGAAGCATTAGGCTGCCCACTTCATTCCGTCATAAGGCCTTTGTGGGCCTGCGTAAAACGAGGAGGCGTGACGTCATGCATTCACTGCCCAGGCTTATCGGCGGACGAAGGCTGCAGCCAGGCAGCCTTCAAAGGTGGGAGTCTAGGGTCTGAAGAAGACGTGCTCACCAGATGGCATTACTATGCAGTTTAGCGACTAGCATTGCGCTTCAACTAGTTTTCCCGGTCTAGGAGCGCCAGACTTATTATTAATAGAAATGCAATGCATTTGCAATCTTTCCCGTTTATAAAACCAAGAGCCGCAACTGATTTCATGCAAAATTGTGCAAAAAGTACTCACATTTTACTTTCTCGTATATGTACGGTGTATATACGGAATAATATACATAGTACAGAGAAAGTTATGTAATGCTGAAGGAAATCAACTTCGAAATTTCAACGGAAATACATGTTTTTGGGTTTGCTGATGCCGAAAAAGTTTTATTTTTCAAAACGACCGACTGTCTGTCCGTCCGTCAGTCCGACCGACCGACCGACCGTCCGTCCATCTGTCCATCTGTCCGTCTGTCCATCGGTCCGTCGGTCCGACCGTCTGTGAACACCACACGTAGGAATATTTCCAAAATGGATATTCCCTGGTCGGTCTGCCTCGAGTCAAAACTTTGCGATTTTGAAAAACATTCTTTAAAATTTGGGGGTACTTTACATGAAACCCCAGGGACATTTTCAAAATTTATAGAAATATGGCTGCAATTTTTTTTTCAAATTCTTGTAAGAATAGAGTGGAATACACATAAACGTGGCATTTACACTGTTCTCAACTATAAATTTTCGCAAATTGCAAATGCTCGAATTTTCCGGCGTCTTCCTACAACTACAAAATTGAATATTCTTTCCGCAAATGAAATTTTTTCCCCACATTTAGTTCTTTCATCAACGTCATGTACATTTTTTAAAAAATTAGATAGTTTTCGCGCAACATTGCATGCAATAGGTCAATTAAAAAAATTAAAAAACAAGATTTTCTCGAAAAGAGTTCCAAATTTTTTCTTTCAACATTTTTGTAGGGATAAGGCTAAATGTTTTCTACAATATGACATACACGTCATATTGCTCTGTACATTTGTTATTTTTTTTCAAAGATTACAAAATATATGTCTCTCACGTCGTTAATATTAACATTAGCGTCTACTTGCTACAACAGATTTGGAGCCGTTTTCGAGAAAATCTCCCGTTATCTTTTAATATTGCATATATTGCATGCAACATTGCGCGAAAACTACTACAATTATCAAATATGATCTTAATGGACAACAAATTTCGTTTGAAGGAAAAATCTCTATCTTCAATTTTGTAGTTATAGGAAGACACCGAAAAATATTCAAAACAATTCAGAATGAACAGTGAAAATCGGACCTATGCCACCTCTAAAAGTGTACTAGGAAAACCCGGCAGACGTTTTTCTGCCCTTCATCTCCGTCTTTCCCCTTCCATCTCCGTTTCTCACTGTTCTCCCTCTCTCCCTCACCCTGTCCCTGTCTGTCTCTGTTTCTGCCGCTCTCTGTCCCTCTCATTCACATTTACCTGCAGATTCTGCACTTCTCTGAGCAGGTGAGGTAATATCGGAAAGCGCCATACCAGCAAAAATGTAATACAATGTTCAGGAAGAGTTCATTCTGTAGATTACGGTGTGAGACTTTCTTTAAGACCTTTGGTCTCAACGTTTTAGTTTTTAAGGCCCTAGAAAACCTCGTTTAGGAGTTATTTAACGATATAGATTCAAAATGCTGCCGAGTTTGTTGCAGGTTGCATTTCACGTGAATATGTAGTGAATATGTAGCGCCATGTAGTGGAGTTACAACAGAATTAAAAACACATAAGCCTTCTCGGTGAAAAAACACGTAGAAGTGCCAACTTTCATGGAGATTGGTCCAACGGTGTCTGAGTTTAGCTCTACTCTTCTAATAAACAATTTGCATGTTTCTGAAGTATTTCTATGCTTCTGTAATGCGAATGTTTGCCTAGAAATCCATTTCTCGAGAGCTTATTTTCGAAGTTTGGACGTTTCCTCCCCGGACACCTGTATGTATATGTATTATATATATATATATATATATATATATATATATATATATATATATATATATATATATTGTAACGAACGTGAATTTCGCCCGGTCGCTCGCGCGCCGCCGTGCAGCCGACGGGTTTTCTTATCGGTGGCTGGGAGGGGTGAAGAAGGGGTAACTCTTATCTGGAGGAGTGAGGTGTGCAATTCTTATCTGAGGAGTGACGTTTGCAGAGTAGGGGAGAGAGAGGGGTGTGCGGCACGACGGGGCAGAAAGTTCTTGGACACGGAAGTGTGCGGTAGCGGATAGAGAGGAGAGTACGGGACGCCAGGGGCAGAAAGTGCTTGGACTCCGAATGTGTAAGGTTGACGGCAGAGTCGGAGAGATGTGGCCGCGAGTCGGGTCAACGAGAGGTTGTGCCATGCCAGGGCGGCTTTCGCCACCTCTTGTTCTTACTACAAGCTTTGCTGTTTGGGGAGAGTCTATTTTTCCAACGGACTAAGGTCGGTATTTCGATCCTTGCATGCTCTACAACGGGTCCTTTCTACAAGAACTGTGTGAAACTGAGTTTGTCTCGCAAGAGGCGGGTATAATACGTAGTAAGACCAGTGGCGTGAAAGTGCTGCGTGTTTTACGGGGACATGAGGGAAATAATCTCGGAACTAAAGTGGCCGCGCATTCCATACTAGAACTGAGAATTTTGAAGCAATTAGTTATGGAAGGCAGATTGGCGTAAGGCACGTGTTCACGCAATTCACCGTCAGTGATAATTTTAGGGGCCATTAACGTTACTTCTAAGAAAATTCTTTTGAACATGTTGTGCTATCAACAAACTATGTTTAGTCACTGTAATAGAATACAAGATGTTCTTCTTGTAATGCTAGTTCTTTAGTTTTGAAGAAACTTCTTTGAATATTCTGTGTTATCAAGAAAACATTACATTTGTTCATTTAATTGAATGGGGATTTTTTGGGGGATTCTAGAGAATTTCGTGCACGAAATTATTCGCATGTATTTTGATGCAGTGTATAATGAGGGACAGTTAACGGCAATTTCCGTAAACGGAAGGTACTACGACATTGAGTCATGCGAGAAGTATGAGCCCTTCACTCATCCTAACCGGGATTTCATTCTTTCCATTTGTTGAGCTTCAACTCGTTTTGTCACGGAAGACGTTGCTGTAATTCTAAGTTGTACAAATCTTAAAATCAATTCGTGATAACTCTGCAGATGATTCTCCCTTTTTGATATTTTTTAATTGTGTTAATTCTTGTTTGTGTTTGTGCATTTTCTTTGTGTATCAATGTTATTGTCATTCTTCAATTTTTTTGTGATTACGCTTCAACGCGTGTCCAATTACAGTTGTTCTGTGGTCACGACTTTGTGTTGTTTTTTTTCAATTTGAAATCTTCTGATGAGCCACGATCCCACTTAAATTCCCTGAAACCGACAGCACATTCGGTTACAATATATATTATAACGAACGTGAATTTCACGTACTGTTACAAGAATAAAACCATTGTTGAAGGCGTTGGTACGATTCAAATAACGCGCGGAACGCACCAGAAACGTAGAAATGCAGCCTGACGCCGGCAAGATAGCGCAGCGTTCGGCGATACACGTAAGGATGACGTGTTGCGTGGTCAGCCGGAGAGGGGAGGCGGGGCGTTTCCATCCCTCATCGGTGGGCCGGTTAAATACGCCGGTTCGCTGACCACAGAGCCCTTCTCGTCAGAAATTTTGCGAAGTGTTTCCTGCCTGAGTTATAGTGGCGATAGTGCGGAGTGGAATAACCGCGGACAAATAGTTACAAGTTGTTAGTCGAAGTAGCGACGATAAGAGAACTGTGAATGAACTTGATACTAGTTTGAAAGGCCGAAGTAGCGGCGATATTCAGCCAGTGGTGGTACGCAGTTAGCTGAGAAAGAACGTGAATTTAAATAGGCGAGGTACGAGAACGCAGAAAGCAGAAAACAGTTACTAAATGAATCGAGTGCGCGACGCCCATGAACTAAGTTAATTGTGCAGTCGCAAGATTATAGTCGTGCGAAGGACTAGTGGCACGAGGGTGTAAACAAAAGCTTGATTGCGGAGAAGAAGAAATCCGGTACGAGCCGAAGAAGAAGCTGGGACGGGAAGAAGAAATCCGGTACGAGCAGAAGAAGCTGGGACGGAGAGAAGAGGACCGGGACGAGGAGAAGGACCACGAGGCGTTCAGAGCGCCTGGTTACGCGGTTGCGAACGCCAGGGCTGGCGTAGCGAGGCCGCGCGAAACCGCGCGCGTCATCAGCGAACGTCGCGGAATTGAAGAATTCGTCGCCGGCGAGATCGACCAAAGCAAGCGGCCAGCGAGCCGCCGCGCCGGAAGGTAATGGAACATTAGAAAGGGGTGAAGTTTAACGTTGAGGCCCGCCGTTCATAGCAGCCGCATGCCAAAGCGGTACAATAGAACGATCGCGAAGTAAAGAATTTAGGTATTGTCGAGAATTCGTTTAGCAATTTGATTTGAGCGCAATTTGATTATGTCATTTGCCTTAAATGCCTTAAGGATTGAACAGTGATATTCATCCAATAAATGTAAAAGGTTCTTAAATGTTGTTTAATTATTCAATGTAAATTTGAAGCAAAGAGGTGAACGAAAGTTTCAAAGATAACTACTTGTCTAGTTTCACCTAAGAATAATATGGGTAAAGAATGATGTAAATGAGAGTGTAAATAATTGAAGTTGATTTGCAAAACCGTGCACGGAAAGTGAGTGATCACGCGTAAAAATTTAGAGAGTATAATTACCAGTTCTTTTTGTGTTTGTGGGAAGTCACCACAAACGAAGTGTATGACGAATGATTTAAAATACATTTTTACTTTATTTGATTTGTTTCTTATGTGTTACCGTTGGATTTTCCTTACCGCTGTAGAATCCACTGCCCTGAGAAAAATTCAAGCTCGAAAGAGCATTAAATCTGCGTACCCCGGGTGGCTATTGTTGGGGAAGTACGTTAGAATATAAATATATATAAATATATATATATATAAATATATATATATATATATGAATATATATATATGAATATATATATATGAATATATATATATATATATATACATATATATACTAGTGGTGCTAGAGAATAGCGCAGACTTTCTCATGTTAGTTTTCTATTTCCTTTGGTGTCGGCTAGCTATTTGGGCATACCACATTCTCTTGCCAGCTGCCGTCTATCGCCGCTTAAAGTACATTTTTTGACGTATTCTTAATTTTCCAGTTAAAATGCTAACATATGGATAGATAAGTGACCTTTCGTTCAGTGAATATATGTTCTATACCTCTCAACACGGATAAAAATAATGATTTTATTAAAATTATAATTATTATCTTTATAATTTATCAAATAGGTTTTGAATAATATCTAAAAGTCTAATTAGTAAACACAAATTCTACTAAATAAAATTTCTTTATCTTATCGCTGCCATCATCTCTTAGTTCACCAACTATGTAGAGTTCAAATATCCCTTGCGGCATTGTTATTTGAAAGAAATACATCATATATTGAGAATACAAATTGTAAATTGTTAATTTATCAAACACGTTTTTATAAATTATTATAAAATACTATTTTTGTTTGATTTATTAATCCCGTCGAATCCTATTTGCTTTATAATTGTCCTAAATATAAATAATAACATTAGGCGACTAATGTTGACGCCCAATTACTCCACAAAATCAGAGTTTCCAACCAACATGAGACCTGCGCCATTCTCTTAAATGACCTTCAAGCTTACCATCAACAAAATTTACTGAAAATTGTTGGCATAAATTTTTTGAAAATGTCCCAGAAACATCATGTAAAGGACCCCCCAAAATTAAAATACCGGTTTGAAATTCAAGGGGCCACGACATCAGTCAGATCGATCGGGGAATATCAATTTTGGATCAGCTGAACGGTTTAGTCGCTGGCGTTGTTCACAGACAGACTTTTGCTTTGAATTGTTTTTTCGGTATCAAGGACCCACAAAACAGGTATTCTGACTGTACCACGTGTAAGGAGATTTTTTTCTTAATTTAGGAACTGGATTTATCCACTTTTTCGTTACCAGGGCCCTGTAATAAGAGTTTTTCTGCCAAAAATTCGCCGGTTTTTCGCGCAGCATTACGCAACTTTCCTGACATTACGTACATAGTCCGTATATACGTACGTATACAGTAAAGTAAATATTTGAAACCGTTATTGGTAAGCTTATGAAAATGTCTCAAGGGCTTAATATAAAGTACCCCCAAATTGTAAAGAATGTTTTTCAAAATCACAGAGCTTGGACTCAGGCCAGATGGTCAAGGGTTTCTTCAATTTGAAAAAACTCCTTCGCCTGGTTAGGGGCTAGAGTTGTTCATATACACCAGACAGACGGAGGACGAACGTTTTGAAAGAAAAACACTTTTTTGGTATCAGGGAACCCACAAAAGTGTATTTCCGTTGAAATCTCGAAATTGATTTTCCGCAGCATTGCATAAATGTCCCTATAGTGAGAATATTACTCCGTATATTCGTATGTATACGGGAAAGTAAAACGTGTCGAATGTCAAAAATAGTCAAATGTGCGTACTTATCGCTGAAGTCGCCCTTCCATTCAGAATCTTCCACGTCGCCCCACGGGTTTCGCACTCGCACCAAGCGAATGAAGGAATCTCCCGCACGAACTGTATACGCTCCAGTCACGGAGTAAGCATGGTATTCAGCGATGCCTTGTTTCTCGTCGGCGTCCTGCAATGGAAAACTGAAGGATTAGCTGTCGGAGAGAGAGCCCTCAACGAACTCTTGAGGGTAACACACCCACACTCCCGCGAACACAAGAGTCCGCATGTTTCTAAGTAGGCTCTATGCAGAGAATCACTTGCTTTCTCCTGAAGCAATACTATCAATAATGTGTCAATGCCAATCTGCCTTTTCCTTTGCAAGACCATTAAGAAGTGAATGGTAAATATATAATCACAATGAGGATGAATTTTTATTGAACGCAACATCCATCATTAAATATACATTATTCTAATTGTTGACGCAGTGTTTTAATCCCAGCAAAAATTTCTCACATTTGTTCCAGTCGCGATGAGTGAATTGTGCTGAATCTCCATAGTAAATAGGTGATACAACTGACGATGATTAAATTTGCTACAGAGATAGTCTTCAATGATGTAACCGGTGAGACACAAAAATGCCTCACTAGGGAAGCCTCCCTCAATAGCGCTGTAACTTCCGTGGAATCTGAAAATTACAATAAAAGCACATTCACTGAAGAATATGTGCAAATGAAAAAAATAATACTATTTTCATTGCACTTACGAGTAACAACTTACTGCACAAAACATAGAAAAATAAAGCAGATCCCTTTAATTTAGTTAATATTTTACAGAGCGTCTCTTACTAGTGAATTTATAACCATCTTTACAGCAATGTATCATTAAATACTATTTGGACAAAGTATACGAAATGAACGATCGAAGGTATGAACGTAAATAGAACTTACTTGGCAAAAGCTTTTTCCAAAAGAGGTAACCAGAATTCGTTGCTTTTGGTGCACCTGCTGTAGATAAGTTCACCATTTTCGTCAAAAGGCAGAGTGTCGTCAATAAACACAGTTTTCCACTGGCCTAAATTCCAGAATCGAAAGGCCAATATTCCTTGATAATCACTTCCGTAAAGATATTGATCTCTTGGTATGATCTACAGAAAAATCATGTTACAAGATATCATTTTTATATATTATATATCAGATTCCATTTTTATCAGAAGTCAATTACAATATGAGATTAATTATTATTAATGACTTATGTGGCTAAATGTTTAAATCAAAATGGCTTAAACTAAAATATCCCTTCCTTTAGATACATTATTATTTCTTTGAATAGTTAATCTTTACTTTTCTACTTTAAGAGCGCCGAAAGGATTTCCTTAACCCTCTCGCTGTCTACTGCTGCCCTCAATAATTTTAATACGAACTACTCGTATGTTCAGATGAGCAATGATAAGGTTTAATTTTAATAAAAATCTCAAGTTGCATTTGCTAAAAGAAGGAAATTCCTGAACATGCGACAAGTTACTCCGGACAAATTTCATTATTCACGGACTGACCGGAGTAATACCGGACGGGTGGCAACCCTTGTATTACCAAAACTTTGATAATTCATTATTTAGAATCAGGGAATTTGGTTAGTTTTGTGTTAAGACTCTCCTTAGTTAACGAAGAGCTTTTTTACCTCCTTTATTACCATTTCCGGAGGTCATTTTAATACTGAACATTTTATAAGTAAAATATTTAATTACAAAAATAATATTTCGTGTTTGTTCACCTGATGAATAAGATATGGATGTTGTGCAATAACTGAAGCAACACATAAAAACCAACAATCGCCCAGGCCTTCTTGTTTTACATCCATGTGGCTAGGACCATCAATGAACATCTCCGGTTTGGCAATGAGTTCCTGTTTCATGATAAATTGACATTGTTTAATATTGTAGACGAGTAATTCTATGATGGGCGGTAAAAGTCAAAATAACTCGTTTTACAGGAGAGGGAACACAAACGTTTTGTATAAAAGCTTTCTCTGTACGTGTTGTCAACTATCAGCAGTGTTTACTGTACACTCTATTTTAAAAAAATAGGACTTGTTTCGACATGTCACTTCTGATCATTCCCTTCTAAGTCTACTGTGACTTTATTTCGTTTGAAATAATGTCACAGTGAGTACAGACTGTGTCGATTACTGGCGGTTGCGGCGCATTTCCTTGAATGAAACGGGCCTTGGACCGCGCGCAATCCTTCCTTCACAATTTGTTCCCACCCCATCCTTTGGTCTGATTCTCCGTTCCCATATGATTTATCTAACGGGAAGTATAAAGACACCGACAGTGCTACTAGTCGGTCAATGTTGGCTAATGCCAAAATGGGATGAAATTCAGTAGTAAATAATAAAAATAATTATTTTCTTACTGTGTTTCATACGCAGCCCAATAGATGAACATTGTTCAGCTTTTGTTTCTCCATGTCACCAGTAATAACACAAGAATAAAGGAATATTTTGTAACTAATGGTAATGGTAAATCCATTCCTTTTTTTAGACTAAACAGGGCACAAGTCAATTCTACAAACGAGTTTACACGTTGCAATTACATCATACCAAAGGAAGAGCTGCAGAAATGTTAAAACAGAAACCTACTACATATGTGCCGTACAGAAAAATAAAAGCATTATGATCACAGGGTTAAAAATTATTTTGAAAATGTAATTGAATTTTTTATAATTTCCAAGATCTATACATATAGTTTAACATTATGTTGTAGGGATAATTATCGGTTTTTCATAAACTTTATCAAAATATTAACTTTTAAAAAAACTTTTACAAATATAGTATATTTCAAGAATCGAATATTTATCTAACGCAAATTTATAAATGGTAAATAACATTATTCGGTCCATTTAAAATTCTTTTAACATTTTCATTTCAGTATGCAAATTTAAGTTAATGTAACTTACGTGGGGTCGCTTCCGTTCCACTCCGTCTAATTCTACAGAGAATTCGTTGTCCACGTATTTTTCATCCTTCACTAGATTCGCCATCATCCTCTTCTCTTTTTCCTGTGTAGAAATGAAAAGGAATGACAGCAGAATTGAGGCAATTTGCGAAATAATTTGACGTTGGAAATTAGTGGTATGTAAGCATTCTTACTGAAGACTGTTAAAGCATTTTATAATACGCACAAAGTTTTGAGCTTGAGAAGAACGCATTTTTTAAATTTTTTTAATTGTTTTACCTTTGATGACAATACATAGTTCAGTTACATTTCATTATATATATGTTTGATTTACAAACTAATCCAAAATTAAACTTACAACTAGCTTTGCGGTTGAGAAAACCTAACGGCCACCTCTAATCAGGGTGCAATTCCGAAAATTGCTTAAGAATATGTGAAAAGGGTACTTATTTCTGATTCTTGTAGAGTAGGTGGGGTCTCTTGCTTGGTTGAACCCGGTTAAATTCGGAATCTGCATTAATTTGAAGTAGAATTGGGTGGATAAGTATACAATGTGCTGAGCTGTGGGTTGGAGATTGAATTCTTTATGGAGCTGTGAGTTACATACGAACCATTGGTAATTGTCCTGAGGAATTGATTTTGGATGACTTGAATTTTGTTAAGGTTTGTTTTAGCTGCATTTAGCCATACTGGGCATGCGTACAGTAGGAGGGGTCTAACTATTGTTTTATATATTGCGAGTGCTGTATCATATGGTAAGTGGCTGTTTGATATCTGTTGATTATTGGCTTTAATTATAATGGTTTGTTTTTAGCCTGTTTGACTTTATTGTCAATGTGATGTTTCCAGTTTAGTTTTGTATCGATGTTTTGCCCTAAGTATTTTATTGGCTTGTTTGCTAGGTGCCAGTTTATTGTTTCATTGTTTAATGTTAATGGAGAAGGAGAGATATATTGTCTAAGTGTGAATATTTTGGCTGCTGTTTACGTTGGGTTTACGAATTTTATTTTTGACTTTGCTGCCCAGCTTTCAATTAGATTTATGTTTATTTGGATTCTATTTTTGATTGCTGCGAGTGAGGTTCCAAATAAATAAATGGCAGTGTCGTCAGTAAAATGGGCTATTTGTATGGAGTTCAACTTCGCAATATCTGTTAAAAAAGAGTGGATGACAGAGGGGATCCCTGGGGTAAGCCTGCGTTTATTATTTTGGGGTGTGAATGCTGATTATTGACTGTCACTGAGAATGTTCTGTTTTCTAAAAATTCCTTTATGATTTCCGTTAGATAATACGGGGTACCCCTTTTTTAAATTTTATATATTAATACTTGGTGCCACATTCTATCAAACGCTTGTGAAGTGTTTAAAAATATTGTTATTGTATGATTTTTTTTGAATGATGAATATAAATGTTCGGAAATTCTTGTTGCGGTGAAAAACGTTTCATAAAGCCTAATTGTTCTTTTGGTATGACTATTAGATACTATGTGTTTGGACAGTCTTTTTAGGATTATTTTTTCAAACATTTTTGATAGAGAAGGTAGCAAACATATTGGCCTGTAATTGTTGACGTTTGCCATGTTTTTATTCGGTTTGGGAACTGGAATAATAACTGTATGTTTCCGAGTAAACGGGAAGTGACTGATTCTAAGACAAGAGAGAATAACGCAATGAATTGAGGTCTAGTTGTGTAATCCCTTAGATTTATAAAAAGTGTGAATTGACCCTAATCACTTATGAGAATAAATAAAATGAAAGTGACGATGATGGAGGACCAGACAGCTCTACCCATTATTATGAAGACACACGGTACGATCATGTCTCAATTTCATATATCACTTTGATGGTCACCTGTCAATGTGTGATGATAATCCTGGGAGAAAACGCAAGGAACGATGAAAAGAAAAAACCTCCCCGCAATGCACCTAGGGTGATTGCGGTCATGACATGGCGGGCGGGGGAGGATGGGGCCGGACGAGGATGGCAATCAGGGAGGGAAGGGGTTGGAGGGGATATGGGTGTTTTTTCTAATTCATTGATTAGTGATTCCGGGAGCGTCAACTGCTTAGGTCATTTGTTCCGTAAGTGAAGTGCCTGCGTTTTCGTCGGGATGTGGCGGTGATCTTCCCTGGCTGGATGGTGATATCCGGCGCCAATCTACCGTCGGCTAACCTCCACCAGGCATCTCCAACCAGCGGGCCGCCGCCCCAGGCGGAACAAGCTCTAAGCTCCCGACCGGTGTGGTAGCGTAGTTAATGTTAATGTAAGTGTGTGTGTGTGTGTGTGTGTAAGGAGTGAAGATAGGATAAGGACGAGGAAGGAAAGATCGCGCGCGGTCCGTGGTCTGTTTGTTAGGCTACTGCACCGGCATTCGCCCGGTATTGATCGGAGAAACTACGAAAAACTGCCGATCAGAGCAGCCGGTCGCCAGAATTCCCTTCCAGACAGCGAGTGAATTCGACCTAGCTATCTAGCTAGTGTCGAAAATCCTACCACCTCTTCTATACTCTAATATACTACTATACTCTAATTTCTTAAGGAATAGTGCAATTTTTGTGAAATGTATTAGTCTCTATAGCCACCAAACCCGGTAAACAAACTACTGACGGAGGTTATTTCCTAATAACCTCCACCGGGGAAGCGCCAAACAGGTTTACTACGAAAAATATAGAATTTTGTAGGTCTTGCAACGAAAAAATCAGTTGGCGCACATGTAATCCATAATTCCCGTTAGTCATACCTAACAGAAGAGCCGGGAATTTGGTTTTCGGTTTGTCCTCAGGGGCCCCGCGTTGTTTTTCAAGCTGTAATATTTAAAATTAGACGCTTTTGAACATTTATTTCATTTTCGACGGTTTAGCTCTTTGAGAAACCCACTCCATATTTTGGGAGGTTAAAAATGTGCAGAATCTTGAAAAATATAAAAATTTTAAAGTATAGGTTAATTCAAAATACTTTCCTATTTATTGGCCCTTAACGTATAAAAGCTATGTATACAAACCCTTTCAATTGTTTTTAAATTTTTGCCTCTGTATGTGTCAAGGCTGGATTATTTCGGAAACAGCTAAACAGATTTCATTAGGATTTTCACTGAAAGATAGTGTTGAGCACAATTTTATCAACTTTATTTTCGACTATGTTTTCTACTATATAAAGAAGAATATGATTATTAACGATCTCTATTTTGTTTTCCTACCCTTTAAAACAAACTTTGGGCGTGCACTCTTTCAACATTTTGTAAATATCTCAAAAATATTCCAAGGAAATCTTCTAAAGGAAATCAAACGTTTCTAGAAGCACAATGAATTGTCAACTAAATTCTTTTACATTTATTTAGAAAGAGCAATACGACCTACCATTTTTAATGTCAAAATTGTTACTGCAAGTTTGCTGAGGGTACGTGTCATGCATCTATTTGTAGCTGCTCTTAGCAACTGTTTATAATTCTTACGTTATGTAGGTGAGTAGCTCTACTTACACATCTAAGAGACCTTGGAGAAGAACTTTACCCAAAGATGGCATTTGTGGGGGCAAGTGGCATTCGTGAGGATTTCGCTTTTCTTCATATTCATGCCAAAAATATACTCAAAATTCTCAAAATGTGGATGCAAAAATTCATTCAGAACCAAGTCCATTGTGAGAGCAATGTCGAGCATTCATTATGGAGTGTCTGTGTTTTGTTATACACTAAAATATTTTCATTCTCTCAGAGAGTAAAATGGTTCATTAGAAGATAATCTCTAATATTGTTTACCAATATGGGTCATCCAAGCATGAGCTTATTATTCTCATCATTAACTTATAAACATAATCTTCTAACACATTCTCTTAATTAGGTTCAGAAAGTTCTTACCGTAAGTAGCATCTTTGCAGCGCCCGTTGAGGCTACCAACACTTGGTGCGACGATTCGCTGCTCTGCTGCTACAGTAATTTCTGACGAAAACATTGTTGTGTTTGCTCATCTACCTCACCAGGAACGAGATATAGTATATTTTTACATTGGGGGTGTTATAATGCCGCTAATGAGAAGCCTGATTTTGTGGCAGCGTACCGGAAGTGTTGCCAAGATTACGAACAACGTGTGTGGTATATGGAAGCGTAAGTAGCGTATGTAATAGCTACTTATGTATCCCTGTAAAAGTGCAGTTGGTTAATTAATCGAAAAAATCGCATAATGCACATATGACTATTTTGGATACTGGAAATGCAGTATTTGAAGTTCATCATTGTAGCCCAACTTAGATTCGTAAACGAAGTGAAAATTGATTGGGATTTTTATTGTATCTATTCATTACCGTTCATTGCAAAGACGAATACTACACCATAATGCTGCAAGATTGTTCTTTTTAATTTGGAAAATTATAGCGTTGAAAAATACCAATTATCTGAATATGTTCACAAAACAGCTAAAACGGCATTTTTAAGAAAAAAAACTACAGCAGAAGATGCATTAATAGATTTTTTTAGTGTGTACGAAATTTTTGATAGTTACTAACATAAGGTATAAATAAAGTGAGTCTTTGACTTGCGAAATAAATGTTGAAGTTTTATAAACATCTTAAAACTATGTCATAAATCATTAACTTGCTTTATATACACAATATCCAAACAGTGTTTTCATAATAGAAATTGAAAAAAAATAAATAACTTTGCATTTCAGGGATAAGTACCCACAAACTAGGTGTGTTGGAATTAAATCTAGATGTTAATAATTTTGTTTCGCCCATACTCTGATTTCACCAATTTCATAACTAAAAAATAAGTTTTGAGATTTGTTTTTTGGGCAAAATCACTATTGTTATTGGGAACCAGCTTTTAATCTCTCATATTTTATGAAGAAAGAAATGGTTTGGAATGCAAAGATTAAAAGCATTCAATTATGATACAAAAGATAAGCGAAAATTTTATTGACACTAGGTTTCTACATCTATAATTAACTTCCTGAGTATACAGCCAAATTTGATTGTAAAACTTTTAATATAAATACAAACACAATTCAAAGGCATACATTTTACTTATATAAAGAAAGTTATGTAACCTTTTTATAGAATATTATTTATAAACACTCTCCACCTAGACCGAGGTAAGGGAACATATATGCATATCAATACATCTAATGAATTTTTGCATTTATGCTCATTATATAGTATGCTTATATTTATGCTTATAATGTAGTTTATAGTATTATAATTAATGTGGCCTTTGGTGTGTATTTACAATTACTTGGAGATTTGAACGACGTTTGTGATTCTCTCATTAGAATAAAACAAAATACAAATTTCTACCTGCCCCAGCCGGGATAAAGTCTAAATTCTCGACTGGTCTCCCGACATATGTGGCAATGTAATGTGTGTATCTGTGTGAGTGTGGATGAGGGATCAAGAATGAAGTAAGGAAGATCTCGCGCGGTCTGTTGCTCGTCATTGAATTTCTACGGCATTCAAATGGTATTGACCGGAGAAACCGTGAAAAACTACCAATGAAATCAGTTGGCAGCTAAAATTAGCCTTCATACTGCGGCTGAATTCCACCTCACTTTGTAGGTAGTGTCAAAAATCTTTCATCACAGCCGCTCGAATCTTATGACCTCTCAGTCAGCAATGTTGCGGCGACAATGGATGTTGTCAGTAAGGTATCCCACCCCCTCGAAAATCCATTCACCTCAGTCAGAGGTGGACCCGCAAAATTGGGTTTAAGAAGCTATTTCACTAACCCTCACGTCCGTGGAGCTGGCTCTTGTTTAGTGACAAGTCGGAATTAATTATTTTTGGAAGTGACGGATACCAAGTGCAAGAGCAATGAGCAACACGTGCGTGAAATAATTGATTGCTGTTGAAGAGATGCTGTTAATGTTAAGATGTTGATGAATTTTTTGGGGACCAATTTAAAGGGAAATTCTGCAAAACTTGCCCTTCATGAACACTGCATTTTCAAACACTTCCCACCAAAGAAGCACCACCTCAGTCATAAGCCCCATTAGAACCTGGGCTGTGAAGCAAAACGGTCAACAACCGAGGGATTGAAATCAAAATTTGTTTTAATCTGTCGGAGATTAAGGGTTGTGAAGTGAATTTTCGTTAGGGTACGAAAATCCCTCTTCAATGAATTAATATTAAAATATTTTTGATTAAAATGACATATTGACTTCAAGGCCACCAGAGACCACAAACAACGTTTGTATAAGCATACATGATCTTTCATATTTCTACACAGAACTATAGCTTATATAAATATTTCAGACACTTTTCAAGTTTGCATATCTTCTTTATTTATATAACTTACCATGAGGCAAGCAGTTATCAAAACACGAGGTAGTGGCGTTGTGCTGATTATTCAAATATGACGTGTGATTTATACGCCATACCTCATACCTGAATAAGAGATACATTTCTAGCATGTGTTTTGTTTTCTTTGGATTTAATGTTGAAGCTGTAAGAAAACATTTTTGCCACGGTTTCGTACATTTTTTCAGTTGAAATATGAATTGTATAAATTCAGTTTCAAAATTAATCCCGAATATTGGTTTATCTGTTGTTTACACACCTTTACCTGTTTTGAAATTAGTGCCCTTCTTTAATGTTGTGGTGAACGAATTCTTATTCCTCAGAAAAGGAATAACGACATCAGTAGTATATTGCGTCAGTAGATGCCATTTTAAATACAAAATGAGAAAAACAAGAACTGAAGCTTTTCATTTGTTTCTAACTTGCAGATCTTGAAGTTTAATATACCTTCTATCGGTGAGAATTAGAACGAAAATAATTTATTTCTGTTCCATTATTTTGTATCTGAAAATATTTTAATACTGGCATTGATATAATGTAACGTAAATACTTTACATTTTTTCCTAAAATATGTTCGGATGGAAAAATATCGAATCGTCATTACTGTTTTGAGAATCTAGATAATATAAAATTTCTTGTCTTTCAAGAGGTCTCTACTGGAACAAAATAGAGGTTTGGAAATAAAATAATAAAAACAGAATTATACACATTTTATCTAAAGGATCTGTTCAGAAAGAGCTAAACTACTAGTAATAGCATTTGAGTTTCACTTAATGAATTTTGAGAAAACTACGAATATTTTTGGTAGAGTGGGCAATGCTGATATTTGACCCTTCACTTATTCCTGTTTGATTGGTTCAATGACGATAGGTCTGCTACTGTACACACGCATTAGAAATGGGCGTCCGATACGTGAATCGAAAATGAATGGAATAACGATGTATTTGCCGGCCCTCAGCTTCAATTTGGCGACAATGCTGCACCGGTTAATGGCTTCCTCGGATCCTTTAAGCGGCTCAAATTCTTCAAAATTTTCAACGTTCAGTTTCTCCGGGTATCTGCCTCCAGTCTGCAAGAAGAAACCGTCCTCAAAGACTAGATCTAAGAATCGCTTTTTACTAACAATAAACAGAACCAACAAATCATTTTTTGGGAATACTGTATACATACATACATTGTGACAACCGGAAAATGTTTTAGTTTTTCTGGTAGCATTCGAATGTCGGAAGTAAAGTTAAAAATAACGTCTTTTGGGGAAAACATTGTCTCTCTTTTTTAAGTTAATTTGGTGGTATATTTGACCGATTTCTCTCAGAAAATATTGTACCTGGTCCTACAATAATTGTATGGTACTGCAATATTCGTATGGTACTGTATAATACATTCATGGTGGATACGTATTAAGTAATTACAACCAGAATTATGTTTTTGGATAGATTTTGTTAATTTCAGAAAATTTAAACTTAACTTTCGTACCAAAGTTTTTGTATTTTTTATGCAGAAATCCTAACATAGGAATATTGGAAATAATAATAGAGGAACATATTGTTCTTATTTTGCAAGTAGGCTTTGTGTCACCTCTAAAGAGTTGACGATAATTTTTTTAAGCTTTGGAAATAATGAGACAAATGAATTACAAAATGACATTTTTTTCAGATATCAGAGTTCCTGTGACACACGAGAGACAAAACCAATCACGTCGTCCAAAGTATCAACTAAACAAAACACATATTCTATGTAAATACTCGTAAACTTAGAGAAAGTTGTGCAGTAATCCATTGTTGTATGCAGAGATATTTACTTTCATTGATTTTCTGGTCACATCTTGCGAGACAGAGCAGTTTCTCAATTTGATTAATTCCTTCAGTTTAGATATTACAACAAAAATAATAATTAACAACACCAATACTAGATATGAAATTGCAAGAAAATATTTAGGATACAGGAACCACGATTCACAACTTCCTACCATTACGAGAATTGCGAACACTGACGCAATAAATAATACATGTATGAGTAAATTGTTTACTAAAGTAAAATAAAATGATTCATAGACTACATGCTACAGGAATCATGAGGCGCGGTTTACAATATTGTTGGTATAAACCAGGGGTCCTCAAACTGCGGCCCGCGGGCCACATGCGACCCGCCGAGGACATTTATACGGCCCGCCGGGTTTTTATGGTTTAAAGATTTTTTTTCTTAAAATCCACACATTTTTTTATTATGTGTTAGGGTGTCTAAGGATGGCAAAAAATCTATGGTTTTGAAACAACGTTTTCCATCAGAAACATCGATATTTTGCTTTCGATGTTTTCTTCACATCGATATTTTTTGCCAAAACATCGATGTTTTTTTGTTTTTAATAAAGCAATATCGATGATTTGCGTTATCCTCTTTAACATGCTGTAAGCAATCTCAGGAAGTTTGGGATCTGCTCGCGTTATGACTATGTTATCAGTAGGCTTGTCATTGCCTGAACTCTACCTCTCAAGGCCTGTTTTCACGATGTTACGGTACCTCGAGTCTTTCTCAGTCATGACGCTAGATATCGCATGATCGCGACCGTATCAAGCAGTGCTTGCGACCATGCGACATCTAGCGGCAGGGCCGAAAGACGCGAAATGCCGTGTGATCGGCCAAAGGAGCTTGAGAAGCGGAGTTAGAAAAATCGCACTATATAATCCGGCCCTCCGACGGCCTGAGGGACAGTGAACTGGCCCCCCGTTGAAAACGTTTGAGGACCCCTGGTATAAACGATAAATATAATTCATTTTTTCCCACACTTTCATTTCACTTTAACTCTCGAGCGGGAGCGCTGTTGCACGGAGTGCAACATAGTGCGCATAGTGTGCATTTTTGCTTCTCGTGTATTTTAACGGAAAAGTTCGGAGCTGAACGTGGGAAGTATTCCAAAAGCAGTCTGAGTAAGCGAATGGTGCTGTAACGATATCTGGCAACATAACGATAGCAGTTTCAGGTCGCCTTTTGTCGCAGCCTACGCTGTCCGTTGCAACTCCGTGCCACGCGCGCTCGGTCCAGTAAGTCAGCGTGGCATTGAAACCTACGCGTGGGACTTCTGCGGACAGAAGGATGGGACCCCTTATCGAGTGTCAAATTCTCTGAATGATATTGCTGTGACACTATAGCTCTTCCAGAATTTAAAAAAAAAAAAAACTTCCAATGCGCATGCCCGAATGAGGTCTCCCCCTCCACAGCTACAAACACATTTCTCAACCAGCCTGCGCTCTTGGTCACAACATAAATCTCTCCCCCTCTTTCTCTCGTAGGTCGTGCAGTAATTCAACACTGCGAGTTTGGCGATAACAAACTGATGAGTGAGAAGGATCAGAGGAAAGGCAGTTTCCGTGTTTTTACAGTAGGGATTGTCCAAACGATCACCAGAAAAGAAGCTATGTCTTCAGTAATAAGAAGTAAAAAGGATTTTAGTAATAAGAAAATGTGATGGACCAACACATAAATGAATTTGTAATTTTTTCGATACTCGTGGAGTGCCAGTTCCTCTTTTCTGATGAGGACAGTGATGACAAGTGACGGCCAGTGCAATCGCTGCGTTTCGCAAACGCCTCTCCTTGTTGCCTCCATGCTTCCTTATCGTCGAGAGGAGAAATCTCAGCTGCGGCTGAGTGGGGGAAGCCTCCGAGGCTTCACCAAAGGTACGTCCGCCATGATGTTATTTTTGCGAGTGGTACAGCTATAGTTTTGTACGTACCAAAGAAAAGTAGAGCGGTAGACCTTTTTTCAACAATGCATGACAAACTTGTCATACGACTTTGATTGGAGAATCATCATGCCACAAAAGGAGGTGTGAATACAGTGGATTGGTAATTTGTGTAATTGGTATTCCGTATCAAGGATTACCAAAGGTGACCAATGTCTGTCTTCATCAGATTATTGTACATGGGAGATGTGAATGCGCTCATTTTCTTGAAAGGCAACAAGCACGACGGCGTAAGAGGCCGCAGACAATATTTGCACTATTTGGCATTTTCGTTGTTTGAAATTCGTATAATTAGAAGAGCAAAAATGCCTTCACTTCCTTTGGATATCCGCATGTTTCTTGGTCGGTATAGCGACAATGCGACTATAGAAGAGCAAGAATCAAACAGAAAACGAGGCAAATGCTTGAAATGCGGCAGGCTGAAGAATACAACAACAGCACTCGGTTGTCAAATGTGTGAACAATTCACTTGCAAACAGAATGAAAAGTGTTATTATCACTGTATCACATGTTCTAACGCTGTATAAAGCGTATTTTGTTGTCAGATGAGTTTACAATTTGTAATTACGTACGATTACGTACTATTTAAAAAAAATTATTACTCGTTGAAATAAAAAGATAATTCTTAATGTTATAAAATGCAGTTATTCTAAACGAGTTAAGCAATATCATACTATAGTTATACAGGCTGTCCGGGGAGGAAACGTCGAAACTTCGAAAATACGCTCTTAAGACAATTCTAAGCATATTTTGTCTAATAAACTTCGAGGATATTCCGAATGGTTGAGCCACAATACGTCCTGAAAAGTTGGTTTGAGAAAATGATTTCTAAACAAAAATTTCCATTATGGAAGCATAGAAACACTCCAAAAACATATGAATTGTTTATTATTTACAAAAGAAATGAATATATTTGTTCAGACAGAAAAATTAAGCAAGAAATAAACTAGTGGTGCTACAAAATGGCACAGACTTTCCCGTATTAGTTTTCTGTTTCCTTGGGTCTGGGCTAGCTATTCGGAATTACCACATACTCGTGCCAGCTGCCATCTATTTCCTTCCAGAGTTTATTTTTTTGACATTTTCTTGACTTTTTAGTTTCCTAATGGTAGAACGGGAATATAAATTTTTAGAATGTTAAAGAATACTAAACTTCTTCCTAAATGGCAATTTTCTTGGAAAAACTTTTAGCCGTTTTAAAGAAAATGGTGTGTAAGTGCTACTAAAAATGCGAAACATGAAGCTCTTTTTCACAGAACGTTTGAGTTTTCGGAAAACTTCATTTGAAGTCATTTGAAGAACATTAATTTACAAATACAACAGTGTTTGCAATTTGCTGAAAATGTGCATATTAACGATGTGAGACATCTTTCAAAAAAATTACCTTTATGTAATTTGTTGATAAACATACATCATAGGTTTCGTGTGGCACGTTCGTGTGTTATGCAATGGAGAAACAAAGGAGGGTTGTTGATCGTAACTAAGTTGTAATGATTTTCTGTCTGTAATAAAACTGAATATCTTCTTACAAAAACCCCTTGGGTTGAACCAGGGTTTAGGGTGGCGCGGTTCCTTTGGTTCCTTTAGTGAATCACTTACTCTCGTGAATCGTCCGCCACGGTTCACTTACGGTTCACTTCAGAGGTGGCGATAAATTAAAGTGAATTATCTTCGGGTTGATTAGCTTTGATGAGTCAAAGCATAAATATACACGAAATGACCAATTTCATATTTTACGAAACATTTCTTCTTCATCACGACACTTTTAAAACAACTTCACGTCACATTGAAAATTACACTTCACTACAATTTTTTTTGTTGAATTAAACTTGTTTCTAAGCTGATTCATTGCTTGTTTGAACTCAAATATTAGTATAGAAATGTTTTTAGATTTTAAAAAGTCTTCTAGTAATGTCACTTTCAGTTGTTCCCATAACAACAAAATTATTTACTGGCACTATTGTAACTGTTCGCACTACAAATTATTTTGCTCGTGGAATTGTGTGTTTTTTCGTATTTCAAGACATCTTTTAATAGATTTTGTGTGTCTTACCGTGATGGAAGATGTAAATGCAGGATTTATTTATGATTAACATATTATGTAGTATTTGCTTTAAAAAGTAGACGAGTTTGTTTTTAGTATTAAAATGGAGGATTTGAGAGGTGCAAGTCTCCCAATAATAAACGTGTAAGTAGTATGTGTTTGTGAAATAGAATTGATTTTAAATATTTGTATTTATTTTATTAGCTTACAAGTTAATTTTTATTACTAATTTTTTCAGTTCGTAAAAAGTAGGGTTTTTTTTTCAGAAACAAGCTTGACGTTTTTTCGTGTTATGAGGATGTAATTCGTGCCGAGACACTACACTAATTTTCAGTATTACTATGGTAGTGTAATACTATTAAAATTGTATAATTTTCAACGACTGTGTGAGTGGATTTTTTCTTTTAAAATTCCATTTTCTTTAATATATTAAGTAGAATTGGTTTAAAAAAACAGACGAGTTGGTTTATTCGTATTAAAATGGGGGTTTAGGGGACGATAGCCCCCAACAACAAAGTTTAAATAGTATGAGTTTGTGAAATGGAATTTATTTTAAATGTGAATTTATTTTTACAGCAATTGTGATGTTAAAAAATCTTTTCAACGTTACTTTTTTGTTTAAATTTATGAGTTCCTGTTTATATTAATTTTTTTTCATCGTTCAATTACATTCAAAAGTGAGTTATTAGTATTTACTTCCTATTGGTTTTTATAAATTTTAGTTTGTATCTTTTTAAAAGTTTGTTTTTCTGTTATAGAAATTACGCTGTTTCAACAAATTTTTCTTCGCTTTTCTTCAATTTCCTTCGTTATTTATCTTTCATTCTATTTAATAGTGAGTTAATAATATCATTTGATATTGGTTTTATTTTATATTGTATTATTTTTAAAAATACTTTTTTTTTGTTTCAGGTTCTTAAAATTATACGTTTATATTATTATATTGTTGTTTTTATATTTTTGTTTCATAACTTAAAATAAATATATAAAAATTCCAACAAATACGTGAGTTATACTTTTCCCATTTATATTCTGTGGCTTATAGAGCAATGTAATAAGTAGCATTTGCTTAACTAAATAGACGAGTGGCATAAGTAACACAAAATGAGTGGCTTAAGTAGTAAAGAATGTTCAAGTAGCACGCGCTTCTTAAATAGAATGTGTTTTCAAAGACATTTATTGCGTTACCATGTTCAACACGAATAGTAAACAAGGATTCGGTTCACTGAGTCGATTCCTCCGTAGTGAACCGGATCAGTGAACCAAGGAACCGCGCCACCCTAAACCCTGGTCTTACCAACCCCTTGTATTATTGGGTCAAAGCTACAGTAAACGTAAATAGATAAACTGAGCTTGTTTTCCAACAAACTGGTAGCAGAGCGATAAACAGAAACATGGCAGAAGGAGCGAATATATCCTTCGGGAAGATTGAATTATTAACAAACGCAAATTATAATCTATGGAGTATCAAAATGAGTGCTCTAATAAAATCGAAACATCTATATGAAGATGTGCTACAGAAGGAAGAACCGAAGATAATCCCTGGAAACGAAGTAAGTGAAAGAAAGTGGCAAGAGTGGACGTATAAAAATGATGAGGTAATGGGGATGTTAATTCTCTCTCAAATGAACAACTATTAGCGTGCAGGAGAACAAATAATGCAAAGTTTCATTTGGGCAAATAATGCAAAGGGGGCATTTGGTTCCTTTTGTGAATCACTTACTCTCGTGAATCGCCCGCCACGGTTCACTTACGGTTCACTTCAGAGGTGGCGATAAATTAAAGTGAATTATCTTCGGGTTGATTAGCTTTGATGGTCAAAGCATAAATATACAAAATGACCAATTTCATATTTTACGAAAAATTTCTTCTTCATCACGACACTTTTAAAACATCTTCACTTCACATTGAAAATTACACTTCAGTACACTTGTTTTTGTTGAATTAAACTTGTTTCTAAGCTGATTTCATTGCTGTTTGAACTCAAATATTAGTATAGAAATGTTTTTTAGATTTTAAAAGCCTTCTCGTAATGTCACTTTCAGTTGTTCCCATAACAACAAAATTATTTACTGGCACTATTCAATGCGATTAGAAAGTGTTCGCACGAAAAGTTATTTTCTTAGTGGAATTGTGTGTTTTATAGCATTTCAAGACCTCTTTGAATAGATTTTTTACGTCTACCGTGATGGAAGGAGTGAACGCAGGATTTTTTTATGAATTGCGCCGAGAGGGAAGTTTAAATGCTATTCAGTGGTGTCTGAAAGTGGGATTGCTTGCGTCTCGACGTGTGTGTCACGTATGTACAGGAGAAAAGTGGTACTACGTGTTTTTTCGTATTTCAAGACATCTTTCAATAGATTTTGTGTGTCTACCGTGATGGAAGATGTAAATGCAGGATTTATTTATGATTAACATACTAGGAAGAAAGGAACCGTGCCACCCTAAACCCTGGTTCAACCGCAAAATTAGCCAGAATAGAAAAGCAAGAAAACGAGACAATCGACGATTTTCTAACGAGAGCAACAGGCTTATCGTGCGAAATAAATGAATTGGGGACTAAAATTAAAGAAAAGAGCTGGTACATTATATTATTGACGGTCTACCAAAGAGCTACAGCGAAGTGACGACTGCGTTATACGCGAAGTCGGACATTAACTTTGAATCAATGAGGGATTGTTTGTTAAGATACGAAAAGAAATGTGTTCGATCTTCTGTGAACAAGGATGCAATGGCATATAAGGCAAGAGAATTCAAGAAAATACATTGCTTTGTGTGCGGGAAACGAGGCCACACCGCGAAAAAATTGTTGGTTTAGAAAAAGCGGATACGAAAACAAACCTAAAAATCTGCATAAAAACTATTACAATAAAAGCAGCGAAACCTTTGCAAATCAGGAAGAAAGAAATTTAAATAATCGACAACGCAGTTCATCGAAGTACCCGAAAAATATGCAAGCAATGGTAGCAAAAGAAATAGAAACCGCGTCAAGCGACGAGAAAAATTAGGTGGCTCTTGGACTCTGCTTGCACATCGCATATGACGTCGAGGGACGGTCAACTGAGAAATGAGAAGTCAGCGCGAACTGAAATTGAGACCGCAGAATCAGGAAGAAAAATATGTTCGGACGCTGTCGGAAACATTGTTGGATACTGTAGCACTAAATCGAATGACCTCATCAGGTCAATCTAGAAAGGTGCTGCATTTACCATGTTTGAATTCTAACTTGTTATCTGTCACCAGTGTAGTAAAGAAGGGCAAAAGAATTGTACTCGATGAACAAGGTGTTAGAATATTTGATGCTATTGATAGCTCACTTATTGCAAATGGACTGTTTGACGGAGATAACTTTATTCCTGAAATGGATGTAGACGACAAAGAATGTATTGATAATAGTGATTGTAGTGGCGAAAGTGAAATTACTGGAATATGTTTTCAAGTCGAATACAAACATTGAAAACGTATGGCACAGAAGAATGTGTCATGTCAATCATAAATACATCGAAAAAAGTGTAGAAATAAATTAGTCAGAGGCCTTGAAGATTTTCCGAGTGAATACAAAACATGTGACAGTTCTTTGCAGGGAAAATTTGCAAGACTTACGTTCAAAGAAGTAGACATTGAAAGTGTTTCACGTGTTTTGGAGAGACTGCACGTAGATTTATGCGGTCCCATGCCGGTGACCGTCACTGGGAAGGAGCAGGTATTTGTTGTTGATTGTTGATCAATACAGTCGCAGATATTTTGCCGAGTGTGTGAAACACAAACACGAATGTGCAAATAGATTAATGGAATTTATTCAAAGAAGGAAAATGAAACGCAGTGTAAAGTGAAATGTGTTAGGACTGATAATGGCAAGGAATTTATCAACGCAACTCTACAAACTTTTTAGAAAAAATAAAGGAATTAAGTGCGAAAGAGCGGTACCGTATACACGACAAAGCAACGGAATAGCTGAAAGAGCTAATCGGACTGTTTTAAAATGCTACAAGGACTTTGTTAATAGATTCCGTTTACCATTGAGATTCTGCGCGGAGACTGCGCAAACAGCTGTATATGCCTACAACGTTACCCCCAAGAAACATGGAAATGGTAAAGTTCCTATAGAGTTATGGTCTGGAATTAAACCCACGGTGTCACATTTTTAGAATATTTGGCTGCAAGGTTTTCTTTAAAAATACGAAGCCAAATACGAATAAATTGGAGAGAAGAGGAAAATGTGGTATCTTCGTTTGGATATTCGAGATATCACAGAGCTTACCGAATATATGACTTGGAAAGCGATAACATATATGAATCGAGAAATGTAGTATTTATTGAGTCGGAGATGGATATAAATCATGGGACATTTCGAAACAGGAAAATCTAAACTATTTGGATTACGATCTTCTTGACGGCTAATCCACTGACAAAAATGTGAAAACTGCCCACTGAGAATAATGATGTGTTGGTGAACTTTCAAGTAGGACAAAATTAATAATGTTCTGTCTCAGATATCGATGAAAATGTCTGTCAAATCAATGAAGAAACTGAAGAAGAAAACAATCAGATGAAGAATATTGTTATAAACCATTCAAAAAACGATTCTGGTACTGAAGCAAGAATTCGCAAATCGTCAAGAATGAGATGCCCTGTTGTAAGGTATGATGCCTGCTGCGAACATGGCTGTGGAGACAACCCTAAAACATATCAAAACGCGATGAATGGACCCGACTGCAATGAATGGGAGAAAGCAATAAAACAAGAGTTGCAGTGTTTGCAAAACTATAATACATGGGATGTAGTAGAACGGCAAGAATCAATGAACGAAAATATTCTACGGAACAAATGGATATTTAAAAGAAAGTGCGTGGGAGACAAGGTGAAATACAAAGCGAGTTAGTGGTGGATGGATCCAGACAAGTGAGCGGAAGAGATTTTGAGTGTGCTTACAGTCCAGTGATGAGGCTGGAAACGTTTCGCATCTTACTTCTGTGGCTGCAATGAACTTATCATGTGAAATACATTGATGTAGAAAACTGCTTATCTAAACGGAAAATTGGAACGCGACGTTCATATGAAAATTCCAGACGGTGTGAACGTAGAGAGGAAAACGGTTTAAAGCTGAAGAAGAGCTTGTACGACCTACCTGAATCCGGAAGACGCTGGTTCAAGAAATTATGCAGTATTCTCAAGCGTTGTGGAATGGAATCATGTAAAAGTGACCCTTGCGTGATTGTGAACGCTCAAAATAAGGATTTCTTAATCATTGGTTTTTATGTAGACGATTGTTTCATCATAGAGGAGAATACAACTCTCATTGACAAACTTGATAACGAATTTAAAGAATCATCTTACTATAAAAGTAATGGATGGCGATTTGAATGAATGTTTTCGGTATAAGAGTTGTAAGGAGGAATCGTGGGTTTTTCACTAGATCAAGAAAATTTATAGAAGAAATATTAGAAAGGTTTAAAATTAATGAATGTCACCCCATAAGTACATCTGGAGTAATGGGAGTAAAATGGATGACTTTGAAAACTTTGATAAAGTCAACGTCAGTTTATACCAAGAAATGCTGAGTTGTCTGGGATACCTTGTGGCTGCCACTCGTCCAGATTTGGCCTACACTTACAGCAAATTATCTCAATATTCGAGGGATCCAAGAACTATCATCTGCAAGGCATTAAAGCTTTAAGGTACTTGAAACAAACACGTTAAATTGAAAATATCCAAAGAACAAGATGTTCTAAATATATATTCAGACGCTAGCTGGTGCGTTACTAAAGATAGTAAATCATTTGCGGGATATACGATGATGCTAGGACATCATTGATTGGTTGGAAGTGTAAGAAGGAGAAAATGGTTGCATTATCAACAATGGAGTCAGAGTTAATTGGAATTTTGCGAGGCGATCTGCGAGGAGAAATGGGTTTATCACTCATCGAGGACATCGGCTTCCAGAAATTGGTTCGTCGACCAATACAAGTTTTTACTGATAATAAATCAATTGCAGACTGGACTAATGATTTCAAAATGACTGCAAGAAATAAACATGTTATCAGGAAATCTAATTTCGTAAAAGAAGATATTGAAAATTGAGAAATAATTATAAAACATACAGATCTTAGGACATGACTGCGACATCTCAACCAAAGACGTCGACAAAAATACGTTAAGTCGTCATATGTTATCATTGGAGGTGTTGGTATGAGAATTATATTTTCGTGCACACACGAAAGGGGGGATTTGTTGTAAATATATATCATAGGTTTCGTGTGGCACGTTCATGTGTTATGCAATGGAGAAACAAAGGAGGGTTTTGATCGTAACTAAGTTGTAATGCTTTTCTGTCTGGAATAAAACGGAATATCTCCTTACAAAAACCTCTTGTATTTATTGGGTCAAAGCTACAGGAATACGTAAATAGATAAACTGAGCTTGTTCTCCACAATTTTTGCAAAAGCAATATATCCCAAATTTAACTTTACGTCATATAAAGAGTGCAATGAGCACTATCCGTTCGAAAAGTTTGAAGATAAAAGTTTGAAGAAATTGTTGTTTGAGTGTTTCTGAAAAATGCGAAATTTTGAGCTAGTTTTTACAGAAATTGAGTTCTCGAGAAAATTTACTAGATATTTATTTAAGCAAATGTACTCGTAAATACAATAATGTAAACAAATCGCCACTAATGTAAATATTACCACAAATGAACATTACTTCAAATACTTGAAACAGGGAAAGCAATACCATGCATGACTAAACAAAATATTTTAACTACAAACGATTAAAAAATTATAAATGCAATTATAGTTTTATCATTCATTGTCAAATTTTACGTAAAAATGTCAAATACTTACGAATGTTCTTAACTTTGGGCACGAACAGCAAGCGAAGGATTTCAGTAATAAATTATTCGAAAAAATACTCATGAATAAACTCACAACATAAGTAATACACTACGATGACCCTAAATCCACAACGCTAACATGTATTTTGACTGATACACACACATTTACTTAATATTTCATTCTAATCTTTTACCGTGTTCAATTTCTGAATCGTGAAATAAACACACATTGTTTAATAACAACTTTCTTGTCATGGTAACCAATTCAAATTTAAAATCACTGTCCCTCTTTGATGGAATACAACAGTGGAAAAATCACATTTGTGGAATCTTTACAATTATTCGAGAAAATGTAATAAAAAAAATATTTAGAAAACTTTTCAATTGACGCGATGGTTTACTTTTCGTTTCAGTGCAATGCATACTTTTCTTTTGTGTGTGATTAAACAAACACCTACATTTTTCAGTAATATTTTGATTTTTGGGCCCCAAATATTGCGGCCAAATCAAGCTTCTGGAATATGGGAGAGAATTGTACTCTTTGCGAGTGTTGAGAATTTCGGCGGAAAAAATTCAATAGTGTTGAGAAAATTTCGTTCGAACATTTCAGAAAATTTGCCAATTTTTTGTTGCTTTATTATGGTCCACTTATAGACATTTCAAAAACCGTCATTGGAGATACTTTGAAGCTTATGTGTAAAGAAACGCACTAAACAATTAAACACATCTATAATGTAAATTTTGACGGCGTGAGAGACAAATCAAAATTTTACATTTTTGAAAAAAACGTGTAGACCAGTATGACGTTCATGTTATCTGATAGAGTATATTTAGCACTATCTTCGCCAAAAGTTTAAAGAAAAATTTTGGGGCCGTTTTTGAGAAAATCAATTTTTAAAATTGCACATATTTCGCGCAATATTGCGCGAAACTACTACAATTTTCAAAACATGTACGACCTTAAAGAACTCACTAT